>JAGFNQ010003623.1:1129947-1224680 GCA_024364735.1 Boesenbergia rotunda | reverse complement strand
CCTCAGACTGACGGGCAAACGGAACGGGTGAATCAAATACTAGAAGATATGTTGAGAGCTTGTGCCCTGGATTTCAAGGGAAGTTGGTGTCGATATCTATGCTTAGCGGAATTCGCTTACAATAATAGCTACCAAGCTACTATCGGAATGACACCTTATGAAGCCTTGTATGGGAGGAGATGTAGGTCTCCGATCTGTTGGTACGAGGGTGGTGAAAAGAAGGAAATGGGGCTCACAACGGATGTTATCGACAGCGGCACCCGAGCTATACAGAATATTCGACAACGGATAGAAACTGCTCAGAGCCGGCAGAAGAGTTATGCCGATGTCCGGCGTAAACCACTGTTATTTAATGTTGGAGATTGGGTATTTCTCAAAGTGGCTCCTATGAAGGGGGTGACAAGATTTGGGAAGAAAGGAAAACTAAGTCCGCGCTATGTGGGGCCGTACCTGATTCTGAAAAGAGTCGGTAAAGTGGCATATGAGCTAGAGCTGCCTCCAGAGATGTCAGCCATCCATAATGTATTTCATGTGTCCCTGGTTAAAAAGTGTATCCCAAATATGGACCAAGTGATCGAGCCACAGACAGTACAAGTACAAGAGGACCTAAGTTATGAGAGCAGACCCATCCAGATTTTGGATAGGGAAGTCAAGAAGCTGAGGAGTAAGGAGGTACCCTTAGTCAATGTCCTATGGCAAAGTCAACGGTTCGAAGAAGCTATATGGGAACGCGAGGACGAGATGAGGCGCAAGTACCTGGAGCTATTCTAAGTTCGATGACGAACTTTCACGAGGTATGGGGGATTGTAACGACCCGAAAAATTCTCTTAATATTTTCTTAAAATATTGAGCATGTCTAAATAATTTTCCGAGGGACCTAGAAATATTAATACAAAACGTGGCCTAGAAATCCATATTTTCTCATTTAAATTGAGAAAATTAAGTACTAATGGGCCTTATATGGGCTTTTTAGTACCATAATTATTGGAGAATTTTAGGTAAAAATTAATATAAATATAAAGGGATTTTAATAGGAAATATTAACATAATTATGGGAGAATTTTTAGGGGATTTTCGAATATTAAGAAAAAATAAAATAAAAATAAAATGGAAAATAATGTGCATAGACCAAGGATTGAACCTTGGACCTCTTGTACAACCATGCATGCTCTAACCAACTCACCTAGCAAGGGAATGTTATGAGGGAATGAAGTGGAAATTGGTTAAGGCTTAGAAGAAGATGAAGGGTCATGAAGAGACTCTTCATTTACCTCCTTAATGGGTTATAAAGAGGGGGGTTTGGGAGTTACCTTCTTCCTTCCATCAATTGCATTTCCTCTCCTCCTCCATCCTCATTCTAGCCGAACACCACAAGGGTGGTTCTCCCTTGGAAAAGCTCCACAAGAAGGTCTCATCACCAAGATCTAAAGGTTTTCCAAGGATACAAGGGCAAGGGGGTTCAAGTGTCCAAAGGATTTGCAATTTTCTTCTCTTTTAAGGTTTAAAAATCAAGATCAACCAAGGTAAGACTCCCTCACCTGTGGTATAATAGTTCCTTATGTTTTTAGCATGATATATTGGTTGGTTTTTGGGATTTGATGTTGAAAGAAAGAAAACCAAGAACCCTAGTCCTATGGGTTTCGGCCACTAGGATTTTAGGGTCCATGATGATGCTAAAAATCTTCCTAATGTTGTCTAATGTACTCTCATGATGTTTAGAGATTAAATATAATTTTTGAGAATTTTTGGGGTACCCTAGGATCCCCTAGGGTTTCGGCCAACTTCAAGAACCCATGGGTAGGGTAGGGTCTAAAATTTCAAGTATGTGTTTTATGTATTATCATGATATAAGGGAGATGGAGGATGATTTATGTGAATTTTCACATGGACTAGAGACCCTATAAGTTTCGGCCAAGATTGCTACTAGGGTAAAAAGTTAGGACTTATTTCAAGTAAGGGCCCCAATTCCCCTATGGTAAGGTATGGTTGGTGTTTAATGATTGATTGGGGATTTTAATGGAATTTTTCCATGCCCCCATGGCCATACATGTTTCGGCCAGCCCTAGGAAGAAGGGCTAAAGGTTAGGGTTAACCCTAATCATGGGCCCCAATGGCTTCTTATGGTCTCATAGATGATGTATGGTTGTTCCTTTACCTTATGCTATCTTACATGTTTATGGAATTGATGGAACTCCTCCCTATAGGTTTCGGCCAAGCCATGTATCTAGGGTTTGGGGTGGAGTTAAGGTTCAAAGAATGATGGTTTATGCTTATCATGAAGTATATATATATATATATATATATATAATATATATAATATATATATATATATATATATATATAGGTCCAAGCATGTGGTAGAACTCATGTTACCTATAACCCTAATTTTAAGCACCATGTTTTATGTTGTATGTTATGATTTGGATGCCATGCTTAATAGGGTTTATTATGAATGCCTTATGTGTTATGCCATGCACTTGGATAGTAGGTAGTATGTTTATGGAAGTCCTACCTATGTAGGCTTAGGTTATGTAGAGAACCATGCTATGTTATATGCTCATGTTATGTTAAGAACCATGCTATGTTATTGTGTATGTTCATGATATGAATGATGCCATGATAAGTATGTTATGTTTATGTTCATGATAAGAACGATGCCATGATAAGTATGTTATGTTTATGTTCATGATAAGAACGATGTCATGATAAGTATGTTATGTTTATATTCATGATAAGAACGATGTCATGATAAGTATGTTATGTTTATGTTATGATAAGAATGATGCATGCCATGTTTATGAAAGAAGATGCATACCATGTTTATGAATGAAGATAATACTCATGCCTTCCAGGCATCATGATGCTATGCAATAAGTATGAACGATGTAAGGACAAGCATGTGTTAAGTCCTGCTTTATGTAACATGGTTATGCTATGAATGCCTTATGGATGATGAAACATGTAAAGTATTTTACTTTATGAATGGGCTTGTACCGGACCGAAGTATGTGTCCAAGGGATGAGCACCTTAAGAACGCCCCGGTTATGGACTACCGACTATGCTGTCCACGGTTCTGGCACTACCGGAGCTGTGCAACAGGGATGAGCTCCTTAAGAACGCCTCGGTTCGGGGACTACCGACTATGTTGTCCTTACCCTAGTAGGTCGGGGCTCGCTACCTTGGACTTGCTAGGGATGCACGCTATGATGTATGTATGTGGTACAAGCTGGGGACCCCAATGATATGATGATTATGTTTAAACATTTAAAAGTATGTTTTAAAAGTTAAGCATCCTTATGTATATGCATTCCACTCATGCATTCATTCATGTTATGCATTATGCTATGCTGATAAGATTTTTATGCTTACGCTTCATGTTAAGAAATATGCATGTGAGTAAATGATCTATGTCATGATTATGTTATGAGGATGCTCGTATGCTATGATAGGAAGTATGCCTATGTTTATGCCATACAGGTTGGTTTATACCTTATATACATGTTTATACCATGTATTATGTCATGCTAGGAATGTTTATTATGTTATGTATATACCATGTATTTTACCATGCTAGGGATGTTTATTATGTTATGTTTATGCCATGTAGCATGTCATGCTTAGAATGTTTATTATGTTTACGTTTATGCCATGTCTCATGCCATGATAGGAATGTTCACTTATGTTTATGTTCATGCCATGTCAAGTATATGATAAGAAGTTGTTACGTTCTAAGTAGAGCACCAAGTATATTAATGTTTCATATGCTCATTATGAAATGACGAATGGTTTTGTGAGTAGAAAAGAGTCTTACTAAGCCTGTGTGCTTATAGTCTTATTTCCTTATACCGCAGATCATTCAAGGGGACAATGAGGAAGCAGCAGGAGGGTAAGAATGCATGTGTGTGGTAGTGACTTGGCCCAAGAAATCATATGTTTATCGTTTATGCTAGAACTTTATTTTGGTCACTTATATGCTTGAATGCTTGAATAATGACTTATGGAACTCTAAGATGTGATGTTAAGTATGACATGATATGATGTTCAAGTACGAAGTCAATATGCCGAGTTTCCATGTCATTATGTTAAGAATGGTAGTAGGGCATGTATGAGTAAAGTTAAAGTTATTCCGCTGCCTTATGATGTCTACATGCCCTAAGTATGTTAACGTAACGCCGCTTATGGAAAAAAAAAGCGGGCGTTACATATGATTATGTGTTTTGTCTTGTGTTTGTTATCTTGCAGGTACCTAGAGTTGAAGGCAAGATAGGAGAGCAAATTCGGGAAAAACCTGACCTAGGAAAAGGCTTCCTGGACGCTTGACTTGAATTAGGCACCCAGTAAAACCTTTCCTAGGCGCCTGGGAAGGCAGTGTTATGCCTTCGCCGAATTTGCTACTGCGGATCAAGTTTTGACCACATGTGGCAGACGCCCAAGAGCCCTGAGGCACCCGAGAAAGCAGTATGTAAAGGGGTTCGACCCCTCACTTCAAGCATTCAAGTTTTTCATCTGCTCAGACATTCTTGTTGGTGCAATTGACCCAAGTGTGATTGGGTAAGATCATGGGTTTTGATGTGTGTGCCAATATGATTAAGTTAGGATTTCATGTTGATCTAATATGTGTATTTGAGTGTACAGGTTTGCTAGATACACATATACTTAGTTGGACGTCTTCGGGTCCGGTGAAGGATGGCATGGGGAGACGAGTCGTGGGCTTGCATGCATCTGAGGGACCGTGGATAAAGCAGGAACGATGAGCCAAGGGAAGCGCACTTTGAGGCATACGTGAAGGATGGCATGGGGAGACGAGTCGTGGGCTTGCATGCATCCGAGGGACGAGAGCCGAAGTCGAAGAAGGCTTGAAGGCAACAGGTCGAGGCTGATGGAAGCAAGAACGATGAGCCAAGGGAAGCACACTTTAAGGCATACGCGAAGGATGGCATGGGAGACGAGCCATGGGCTTGCATGCATCCGAGGGACGAGAGCCAAAGTTGAAGAAGGCTTGAAGGCAATAGGTCGAGGTTGCTGGATGAAGAGTCATCTAAGTCGTGAGGATTCGAGTGCTGAGAGAATTGTACTCGGGAAGGGAAATCCTAGGGTTCGAGTGCTGAGAGAATTGTACTCGAGAAGGGAAACCCTTAGCTAACAAAACTAAGTGTAGTATAGGGGCTTCAAGTCGTATTTTTCCAAGGACTAGCTAATAATGCTTAACTTGAGCTAGAATTCATCATTTCTATTTTGGGTTTTCAAGTGAAATGGGTATTTTTGCGATAATGAATGAAATTATAGTGGAAACAGAATAGACTCAGCTGAGATCAGAAACTAACTAGAAAATTGTGGAAACTACACTTATCCTATTTGAAAACTAAGCAATTCAATTCGAAACTATGAGATTAAAAATTCAAGAACTAATATTGAATGTAGGAAAACAGAAGATCTATAGCTAAATTGCAGAAATGTGAAAACTAGAACAAAGAATGCTAAGTAACTTGACTGAAATGTAACTAGGTTCAAACCGAAACAACTTAAGAAACAAGTATTTCAGAAACGAAATTTTGCAGAAATGAAACACCAGATCAGTTCCTTGCCAAGATCTCCTTCTTGCTGTCACACAAGAGCCAAGCTAGAAACCCTCTAGCTCAAAAACCAGCAAGAACAATCTCCCTTGATCAGGTTGCAGTGGCTTTGGTGCGTATTGATCTTCCTGATCGGTCAAGCTGACCGATCAGGACTCCTTCTGATCGGATTGGAGACCGATCAGTAGTGTTCGTGACCGATCAAGGAGACCGATCACGATCTGAATTCTTCCACGATCTCTTCCTTCTTGATACGCCGAATTGCGACTTGGCTTAGAAACCCTCAGAAACCCTCCGAAGAACCCCTCCGAATGCTCCAACAACTCCGATCGAAGAAAAGCAGCGATCAACAAGGAATCGATCAGTGAACATAGCTCCTCGGCGAGACCCTCACCTGAGCCCTTTCAGTGACAAGTTTTGATAGCAAACTTCACAGGAAATCCATCTCTGTGATTTGAATTCTTGAACAAGCTCAGATCTGATGTTGGCCGTGCGAAGAAACGAAGAAGAAAACAGAGAAAATGATAGAACATGGAAGAACTCGCGACACCCCCATCTCCGTGTGGAGTTTCTGCTTTTACTAATTCCAATTAAAATTGAACGGTTGTGATCATCCTCGCTTAATCCAATGGTCAGATCATCTCGGATTGAAACCAAACTTTCCAGATCTACATAAATGGTCAGGATCTTCTTCTCCTTAGCTTGGATCGATTAGATCTGCAATGGATGACTCGGATTGCCCTTCCTTTTGAATGGACGACTTAGACTCCTCTCGAGCTTGATCCAACGGCTAGATGACTACTGATTCAGACCAAAACTTCAATCTTGATCTATGGTCTTGATTAACTCAACCTTGAGCTCGGATTGATCAGAAGCTGAAAGATGGCTTAGATCTCCCCATGTCTTGATTGGACGACCCACGTTTCTCCAGTGCTTGATCATCTTGATTAAAGCCAAATCTGATTCAAATTTGATCCAATCTGATCTAGGTCCATGATCATTCGAAGCCTACAAAATTATATTCAAATTTTAATACCAAAATATCTCAAATACAAAAACAATTGCATCCAAAGCTAAAATAGAAATAACTCATGGAACCTAGTGTAAATGCAAGATCAAGCATTCAAAAAGAAATCAAAACATGAATTTGAGAGCCTAAATTAATTATCAAAATGGTAATTATCAACTCCCCCACACTTGCTCTTGGGCGTCTCGCACAAACCAACTAGTGACTAATGATGTACTCCCCCTAGATTATTCTCTATCATAGTTAGAAGCAATTGAAAGGAAATTACCTAGGGTTGCTAAATCTCAAAAATATAAACTCAATGGACTAGAGTCTTGTCCTTAGTCAACAACAAAGTATATTTCATCCTTCATGTCTAATTGAGATGAATTAAACACACAAATCCTCTCAAGGAAATTTTTGGTGGCTCTCTTCCTAAGTTCTAATTTTGATGAAAGTAGAGCTCACTCAAACACATCATGTTTCTTGCACTACCATAAGCTTGCTTATGCTATACTCTCCACCATCATTCTTGAGTTGAATTCACACCTACAAAGGCTCATTTGAACAAGTTTAGGAAACATGGAATGATAAGAATGAAATAGAAGTTTAGTAGATGAAAAATTTAAGAAGGTGGAAGACTTGGATACTAAGAATGTAACTAAATGAACTTTGCCCCTCTTTTTTTTTCTTTCTGCAAAAATCAGAACTTAAAGTTGAGCAGGGAACAAACAGTGACTCGAAATCACTGAATTCAGTGATTCAACCTCTTGAATTCAGTGTTATGTTGAGCAGGGAATGAGGTGGAACATTGTCATCTCCAGTGACTTCCCTAAGCTTCAAATACTAGCAGCTTGCTCAAACAAAGTTTTGTCAAAACCTGATTTAAGCTACTCTTGTCAGATTTTGGAAAGGCCAATGCAGCACCAATGAAGTTAAAAAGGAAATTCAATCCATTTGAAGTAAGCTTTCATTGTCCACCAATTTCTCTATTAGAATTATAGTCTTCTAGATGAGTTGTTTCATTTCAGAAGGATCACCATTCAAAAACTTGATCGGGTGGAATAAACCAAGCTTAAGTATCTTGATAACCAGAAAGTTCCTTCTGATCGGTCACGGTGACCGATCAGGCTCTTCCTGATCGGTCAATAAGACGGTCAGGGCTTCTTCTGAACAGATTGGAGTGTTTCTGATCAGTCTGGAGTCTTCTGATCGGTCAAAGAGACCAATCAAACACTTCCCTGATCGGTTTGGAGACCGATCAGAGCACCATCAGAATGAAACTGTGCTGAATTCTAAAACTGTCTTCTGCCAAGGATTTACTTCTTTTGTGCCAACCTTAACTCCAATGGCTGCTTCCATTTTTTTTCTCACTGACCATTCCCCAAATCCTCACAGTGGCTAGCAAAACTTCCCGATTCCAGCAATTTGATTTAGCTCAGATTCTGCTCCATGTTATTTTAGCTTTTCACAATTTCAGAATCTGAAAAGTTCCAGGACAGATTGTTAGCTTCATATATGCAGCTCTAACTTTCATATCCTCAAATGCTGTATTGTTTTTATTCGTGGAATCACAAGGCTCTCTTGCTTCTGTGTAATAATGTCATAATTAGATTGTAGTAACTGAAAACCAATCAATAACTTTGCTCTCAACAAGTCTATCAAATGAAGAGAGAAGATCTTCATTTTTTTTAGGGTCATCTTCTCAAGTTTCCTTTCTACTGACTTAAGTTATGCAAAGAAATCCTGCATCCTATCACAGGAATGACTTCTGATAAATATAACTTCAATTTCAGAACCTAATGAAGTTTCAAGGAGTTCTGCCAATTGATTGCCCCCATCCATAACTTGAACTTTTAAGGATGTGTCTTCACTCTCTAACTTATTTGATTTTCTTTGCTCTTCATTAGTTGCTGCTAATACCCACTGCTTGTTCTTTTCAACTTCGGTTATTCTGCAGCCAATTCAGTTCCAGCTTCCCAGTTTTTTTTTCTCTTTTTTTTTTCTTCATCTACTGTTCTATTTTTTTTTTCCAATTCCTTATAGTGGCTAGCTGAGCTTCCTCATCTCCAGCAATTTGTAGCAAGATTTCCAACTTGGCACACAACAGTTAGCACTCACAGAACTTGAAACATCAAATAATAATTTGGAATTTAGATGCTTCAAATGTTACCTTCACTAACCAATTCTTGTAACTCACTCTTGATACAAAACTCCTTCAAGTTGGCACAGTTCTTCATTTCATTCTCCCTCAATTGTAGTTGGAAATCTCAACTTAATTATTGCACAACATCACAATTCCATAGCATTTGCATACTAATTGGGTGCATTCGGCAGCCTTCACAACTTGATTTGTCCCATTTCAATATTTGATAGAATGCTTGATCCTCCCCCACACTAAACTTTTGTCCATCTCGAGCAAAGTAACATCAAGAAACAATCAAAGCACCCAAGTCCATGGAAAATATGGTTATGAACAGAAAAATAGGGGAAGGAAAATAGAATATAGAGTAGATCAACAAGAAATATTGCAAAAATTGATATGAAAAAGGTAACAAGGTGATTCACCTATATAAATGTGGTCCAATCATAGAAATATAGTTTTGAAAGAACCTAAGCAAGTTCTAGAGTACAATCACATGTGTGTATCTCAAAATAAGGCCAAATCCTCACTAGGTAAAAAGAATTCATCTGAAATCATCAATCTAGAGTCCATAACTAAGTAGCAACTCAAGTATCCAAGAATTTTCATCCATGGGCTCAAATCCTAAGTTTTAACAACCAAATTTAATTCACTTTCAAAGGATTCTAAAATGACATAAAGAAAATCTAGAAGGATACATTTATTCCAAATCATGCATGAAACAAAATGCTAAAAAGGTTAAATATGATATCTACAATGAATCTTTATTCATTCTACACTACCTAAGCATTTATTAACAAGAACTCATTGTAAAAGAAAAATTTACTGCTAGAAAACATAAAAATGGTATATACAATGAAATAAAAGTGTAAGAAGGATCAAACTTCCCTTTAAGTTGGGTAGATAGCATCTTTAACATCCAATCCATCCACATCTAACTCCTTCACTTCTTCAAAATATTTCTTGAGCCGGTGGCCATTAACTTTCCATAGAAGATCATTAGCTTCATCCTTAATCTCAATAACACCATAAGGAAAAACATTAGTAATAAGAAATGGACCTTCCCATCTAGACCTCAACTTACCTTTAATTAATTTGAGCCTTGATTTGTATAAAAGAACTTTGTCACCAATTTGGAAATCCTTCTTCACTATATGCTTATCATGAAAGTTCTTAGTCTTCTCTTTATAAATCCTTGAGTTTTCATATGCTTCTAATCTTATCTCCTCAAGTTCTTAATGTTATAGCTTTCTTTCTTCTCCCACTTTATTTGCATCAAAATTGCAAGCTTTCACCGCCCAATAAGCTCTATGCTCTATCTCCACGGGTAAATGACAAGCTTTCCCATAAATAAGCCGGTAGGGGACATTCCAATAGGTGTCTTATATGCCGTTCGATAAGCCCACAATGCATCATCAAGTCTTTTGCTCCAATCTTTTCTACTAGGCCCCACGGTCTTCTCCAAGATTGCTTTAATCTCTCTATTTGATACCTCGGCTTGTCCATTAGTTTGGGGGTGGTAGGAAGTAGACACTTTATGTAAAACCCCATACTTGTTGAATAAAGTCTTCATGTGCTTATTGTAAAAATGTGAACCTTGATCACTTATAATAGCTCTTGGAATTCCAAACCTACAAAAAATGTGTGACCTAACAAAACTCACAACAACAAAAGAATCATCAGTCCTGGAGGGAATGACCTCCACCCATTTAGATACACAATCAACAGCAAGTAGTATATACAAAAATCCAAAAGATGCAGGAAAAGGTCCCATAAAGTCTATCCCCTATACATCAAAAATTTCACAAAAAAGCATAGTTTGTTGGGGCATTTCATTCCTAGCTCCTATGTTTCCTGTCCTCTGACATCTATCACAGTTTTTATAAAATAGATAAGCGCCATGGAATAAAGTAGGCCAGAATAATTCACATTCTAGTACTTTCCTAGCGGTCCTCTGTGGACCAAAATGTCCTCCACAGGCTGACGAATGACAAAGTGTAAGAACTGAATGAAACTCATGATCAGGTATGCATCTTCTAATTATTTGATCACTACAAAATTTCCACAAGTAAGGATCATCCCACACATAAAATTTAGCATCACTCTTAAATTTATCTTTCTGAGCCTTAGTAAATTGTGCAGGAAAAACATTAGCAACTAAATAGTTAACTAGATCTGCATACCATGGCAACTCACCATGCACCACTAAAAGGTGCTCATCTCTAAAATCATCATCAATGGCGGTAAGGTGCCCATCTCCCTCTATCCTACTCAAATGATCTGCCACCAAGTTCTCCTTGCCACCCCTATCTCGAATCTCCAAATCAAACTCTTGAAGTAGAAGCATCCATCTAATCAATCTGGGCTTTGCATCCGGCTTCTTCAGAAGATACTTCAAGGCTGCATGATCAGAAAATACAATCACATGAGAACATAGCAAATATGATCTAAATCTATCCAAATCAAAAACAATAGAAAGGAGCTCTTTTTCTGTGGTGGTGTAGTTAGCTTGAGCAGCATCTAAAGTCTTGGAAGCATAGCAAATGACATGTGGCGCTCCATCTACCCTCTGTGCCAGTACAACCCCTACAGCAAAATTTGAAGCGTCACACATCAACTCAAAAGGTAAAGTCCAGTCAGGAGGCCTAATAATAGGAGCTGAAATAAGAGCCTCCCTCAATCTCTGAAAAGCTTCCTTGTATTTTTCATCAAAGCAAAAATCTACATCCTTCTGCAAACGTCTAGTCAAAGGGCGAGCAATCTCACTGAAGTCTCTAATAAACCTCCTGTAAAATCCTGCATGGCCAAGGAAAGCTCGAATATCCCGTACGCATACGGAGTAAGATAGAGAAGATATAACACTAACTTTAGCAGGATCTACTTCAATGCCTTTCCTAGAGACTATATGTCCTAAAACAATCCAATGCTCTACCATAAAATGACATTTTTCAAAATTCGGGACAAGATTAGTTTCAATGCATCTATGTAGTACTCTAGACAAATTATCCAAACAAGTATCAAATGATGTGCCAAATATAGAAAAATCATCCATAAATATTTCCATGCAGTGTTCTAGTAACTCACAAAAATACTCACCATACACCGCTGGAAAGTCCCTAGGGCGTTGCAAAGCCCAAATGGCATACGTCTATAAGCGAATGTACCAAAAGGACAAGTAAAAGTGGTCTTCTCCTGATCCTCCGGGTCTATACAAATCTGAAAATATCCTGAATATTAATCTAGGAAGCAATAGTGAGACTTCCCTGCCAACCTCTCTAACATCTGATCAATAAAAGGCAAGGGATAGTGATCTTTCCTCGTTACTTGGTTCAGCTTCCTGTAATCAATACAAACTTTCCATGAATTCTTCACCCTGGTAGGTACTAACTCATTACTCTCATTCTCCACTACTGTCACTCCTGACTTCTTAGGAACCACATGAATAGGACTAACTCACTTACTGTCAGAAATAGGGTATATAATGCTTGCTTGTAAAAGTCTAGTCACCTCTTTCTTTACAACATCTAGAATCAGTGGATTTAACCTTCTTTGTAGCTGCCTGATCGGCTTCACATTCTCCTCTAGAAATATCCGGTGCATATAAATGGCGGGGCTAATACCAGGTATGTCAGCTAATGTCCACCCTGTAACTCTCTTATGCTGTCTCAGAACTTGCAATAATCTGTCCTCTTGCTTCGAATCCAAGTTCTGGGCAATGATAACAGGTAAACACTGCTCCTCTCCCAAATAAGCATACTTCAAATGTTCTGGCAATGGTTTCAACTCTATCTGTGACTGCTCGGTAGGTATGGGTGATCCCTGGGGCTCAGTGCAATCCCCTACACTCTCAAACCTATCCTCTGAATCTCTGACATCTCAATCAATATAGGTGATCCTTGGGGCTCAGTGCAATCCCCTACACCTATAGAACCGTCTCCAACTGCGAGTGAATCAGATACAATCTTCAAATCAGCTGCCTCCATAGCTAATGCATCCTCAGCCTCATTTGAGCTAAAATATCCTCTATGAATACCAAGTGAAACTCTATCAGCAAGTAAATCTGCATCAACTAACTCATCTAAAATATCCATGCTCTTGATAGAATGATCCTCTCTGGGATGCTTCATAGCATCAAAAATACTAAACTGCACCACTGTGTGTCCTATCTCCATAGAAAGTGTGCCTGTATATACATCAATCTTCGTCCTTGCAATCTTCAAGAATGGTCTCCCAAGAATAAGTGTAGATCTGTGCGCTAGATAATCCCCCTCCTTGTTTAAGATATAGAAGTCCGTAGGAAAAATCAACTCCTTCACCTTCACTAATACATCTTCAATGATTCCAGCTGGGTGAGTCTGACTCCTATCTGCTAGCTGAATAACCACTCCTGTAGGCTGCATAGGTCCAATGCCAAGCATCTAAATAACTGATCTAGGCATCACATTAATAGAAGCTCCTAAATCTAACATAGCATCATGAAAAAAATTCCTCCCAATCTCACATGATACAGTGAATACTCCTGGGTCTTCACATTTCTGAGGAATTGAATGAATAAGGGCTAAGACATTCTTCCCTAAACTGACCAATTCATTCCCCTTTAGCTTCCTCTTGTGCACACACAAATCCTTAAGAAATTTGGCATATTTAGGTATTTGCTTGATCATGGTCAACAATGGCACATTTATTTCCACCTTACTGAATAGTTTTTCAAGCTCTTGATACTCCTTTGCCTTCTCCTCCTCTACATGCTTTTTAGCTTGAATCTTGCGCTGTGGGAAGGGTAAAGGGACTCTCAGTTCCTCCACTTGAGCTGAATTTTGTGGAAATGAGTCTTGAGTAGGAACTTCAATTGGTATAGCTGCTGTAGGTGCCTTGTTTTTTCTGATTTCTTCTTGTTCTTCCACCAAAATCACAGGATCAATAGAAGAAGGACTTAGGCTTGAACTAGGGTCACTTTCAACAGTTGTAGAATCCATTTTGGGGCCGTTCTGAGCTGGAAAACAAGTTGCTGAAAATTTTTCAGAAAAATCAGCCTTTTGAGTATTTGGACTTGAAACAACTCTCCCACTCCTCAAAGTTATTGCACTAACATTTCCCTTAGGATTAGGAGTAGCTTGAGAAGGCAATTGACCCGTTCCTTGGGCTTGCAATTGATTCATTCCACTAGCTAGTTGTCCAATGTGTCTTTCAATGTTTTGAAGGGTGGAATCATTCTTTTGTTGCCCTTGTTATTGTTGTAAAATTTGTTGTTGTTGAAGGATTTGTTGCATCATCTCCTCAAGCCTTTGTTGTTGTGCATTAAACCCACTAGAGTTCCCAAAACCTCCTTGATTGGTATGGACTTTTGTTGGCCTTGAAATGAAACATTGGGTTGCTGAAAATTATGAGTAGGCTATGAACTTTGGAAATTCTATTGTTGGGGCTGATTAAATGAGTGAATGGGCTGTTAAAATTGCTGAAAATTGGGTTGATAACTAGGTGGATGTTGCTGAAAATTATTGCTCTGAAAATTCTGATTTTGAGGCTGAAAATTCTGGTTTGAAGGCTGAAATTGTTGGGGCTGCTGAAAACTCTGATTTTGAAACTACAAATTTTGATTTGAATGCTGTGAATGATGAAATGATTGCTGGAAATTCTAAATTGGTTGAAATCCTTGCTGATTTTGTTGGAATTGAGGCTGAAAATGATGATTTGGTTGCTGAAATTGTGGATAAGGTTGCTGAAAATTCTGAAAATGCTGCTGTCCTTGTTGTAGAGGTTGTTGTGAAGTGTTTTGTTGATAGAATGAATTACCATACTTCAAATTAGAGTGATCCCTCCATCCCGGATTGTAAGTAGATGAATATGGGTCATTCCTTGATTGATATTGACCTCTAGTCAAAGTGGCTAATGATTCATCTTGTTGAAGATTAGGATACAAATCAGAATTATGCTCTTGGCTTGAACATATACTACACACTCCCATAACTGGATTTTGAAAAGAAGCTACTGGAAAGTTTTGAGGTTGGTTCACATTATTCAAAATCATTTGCTTCACCAAAGAGGTTAACTCCAACAATGAACTCTTGATCTCTTTTTGTTCATTTGAAACCATTTGAACTTCATTCACCCCTCTAGTAGTAAGCACCCTACTTCCAAATTGTTGAGAGTTCTCCGCCATATTTGAAATCAATTCTCTAACTTGTTCTGGGTCTTGTTCACTAGAACTCCTCCAGCTGCAGCATCAATCATGATTTTATCCATTTGAAGTAGACCTTCATAGAAATATTGAATAAGAAGTTGCTCACTTATTTGATGTTGAGGACAACTTGAGCACAACTTATTGAATCTCTCCTAATAATCATATAAGGTCTCTCCCACCACTTGTTGAATACCACAGATGCTCTTTCTAATAATAGACGTTCTTGAAGCTGGAAATACTTTTCTAAAAATGCCTTTTTCATGGCAATCCAACATGCAACATGTCCAGTAGGCAAGTAATAAAACTAATCTTTAGCTGCTCCAGTCAAAGAAAATATAAATGCCCTTAATTTGATGTCCTCTTCAGAAATCCCTTGAGGCTTCATAGTGGAACACACTACATGGAACTCATGCAAATGTCTATTAGGATCTTCTCCTGATTGTTGGATCGAGAAGAACGATAGAGGGGGGGGGTGAATATCGTAAAACGTTTTTGGATTCGTAAAGAGAATAAGCAGTGGAAAATAGAGAAACACACAAACCAAACACAGGTGATTTTACTTGGTTCGGAGTTGCGGTCGGCTCCTACTCCAAGGCCCACGGTCGTTGACCGTTTACTGCGGGCAATTCTATATGAGCGCAAAAGGATTACAAGAATTGAATAAGTAAATTGCAGTAAATATAACAGTTTTACTCTTCGCGATCGACGCCTGGTATGGATCGTACTTCGGTGCGGAGGGTCGTCGTCGGCGCTTGGAATCTCGAAATGGAAGGTTTCTGGAGCAGCGCATTTGAGTCGAAGAGCGTAGAAGTGTTAGAGAGTTGTTGTCCTGAAGCCTTGGGGTCGAGGGGCTATTTATAGCCTCCTGGGGCTCCCTGAACGTTGGGGGCGCCCCCCCCACGTGTCAGTCGATCCGGACAAGTCTTGGTCAGCCCTTATCCCACTTGAATAGGGCTGAGAGTTGACTGTGGGGGCACCCAGGACGCTGGGGGTGCCCCGATTGACTCGGTCAGCTGACTTCTCGGTGGCATAAACTCTATCTGCTTCGTTGGCTTGGACCCAGGGCACCCGAGACATCCGGGGCGCCCGGGAGCATGGGGGCGCCCTCCCCAGTGAGCTTCCGAAGCATTAGTTGCTTAGCTTGTCTTACCTTCACCTTGGGGGCGCCTGGGACCTCCGAGGCGCCCTACCCAGCTGCTGCCCCTCTTCTTTGGGGCGTTCTGAGCTGCAGAAACTTGTTCCTTCGGTCCTGCATCCAGGGTTAATACCAAACAAAACAAAGCAAGCATATTAATGAGTTTTACAGCCGTAGCTGTCTTGGTTCTGACTTTGGGTCTCCAAAATGGAGCCCTAGATCGAACCGACGCCTACTGTTCCCTCGATGGGGAACGCGTCCTCACCTACTCCTCTCAGGAGAATTTACCTATTGCCAACCGGCTCCTCCGGTTGGACTTTTTGCCTAGCAGTCCTTCGCTGGGGCTTAGGTACCAAGACGTCCTTCGCCCGGTGCCTAGCAGTCCTTTGCTAGGGCTTTGTATCCTGGCAGTCCTTCGCCAGGTGCCTAGCAGTCCTTCGCTAGGTCTTTGTATCCTGGCAGTCCTTCGCCAGGTGCCTAGTAGTCCTTCGCTAGGGCTTTGTATCCTGGCAGTCCTTCGCTAGGGCTTTGTATCCTGGCAGTCCCTCGCTAGGTACTAGCAGTCCTTCGCTAGGCTTTGTATCCTGGCATTCCTTCACCAGGTACCTAGCAGCCCTTCGCTAGGGCTTTGTATCCTGGCGTTCCTTCGCCAGGTGCCTAGCAGCCCTTCGCTAGGTCTTTGATCTGCACACTTAACGAGCATGTTAGATAAACATAACAGCTTAACTTTTGAATCCTTTGCCATTATCAAAACACAGGTTCGACTTGGGTGCTGTCTGCACCAACAATCTCCCCCTTTTTGATTTATGGCAACCCGATTCAAAAAGTTAAGTTAATTCATACAGATATAACAGTTTTAGTTTCCTCCCCTGGAAGGAATCTCCCCCTAGGTTTTTCAAATTTTCGTGGGGTTTGAAAAAGTTTCTAAGTCAGAATAATGGATTTAATTTTTCAAAACTTAGAAGATTTTTCAAGAGAATATTTTCTAAAAATACATTTTGAAAAAATTGTTATACTTAGAAATTTAGAAAAATAACTTAGTAGGAAATTTTCTAAAACATCTTTTAAGTTTGGAAGCACTTTTAAAAGTTTTCAATCTCTCTAGTACCTTTTTTTTTTTGAAACTTAGAAACTTTTCTATTAGAGAAGTTTAGAAATAAGTACTTAGAGATATTTTGAACATAGCTTAAGTTTAAGTACTTAGAAAGTGCTTTTGAAAACTACTTGGGTCAAGTACATAGAATCAATTTTGAAAATAATTTAGATCAAGTACTTTTGAAACAGTTTTGGAAAAAATAGATTTAGTTTTTGAAACAGTTTAAAAAAAACTTAGCTTAAGTATTTTGAAAACAATTTTGAAAAACTTAGCACTTTGAAAGCAGTTTTGAAAAACTTAGCACTTTGAAAGCAGTTCTGAAAAACTTAGCACTTTGAAAGCAGTTTTGAAAAACTTAGACTTAAGTAGGATAAATTTTTGAAAATTTAGAATTTCGAAAAATATTAACCTTTTTTCCTTTCCTATCTCTCCCCCTTTGCCATATATCAAAAACAAAGCAATATAGCAAATAAAAATAAACTGTATAGCAATATAACAGAATAATGTGCTGTACTGAACCAAATCAAGATATAAACTGAACTAAGCCAATTTCAATTATCTCTTTAGGGTCCTGTCTAACCCAATTAGCTACTTACTAACTGTTATAAATAGTAGTTTTCGCTAGGGTTAGTCAAGTTAAGTGTTCTGTTCAAGTTAGATTTACTAAGCTTTACACTTAACTTGATTACTGTTTAAGTTGTATTTAGTGCCCCAATTACTGCAGATGCACTAACTTAAAGCATCTTGAATTAAGGCAAAGACCTAATCATCTCAACCCATTCTAGGTTATCAATCAAAAGTACCCTATGGTGCTTGTGAGATGCTGGCTTTTAGATCTATAGGTGCATGCAGTTCTAGGGTTATGGCCTAGGCTAAGTCCATTTGCGAAAAAGCCCTAGTTTTGAAGGGGGTAGTTTTTCCAAAAAAAACTAAGTCGAAAAATTAAAAGTGATAAAAAGATTTTTCAAACTAACTAAAAGCTGATTTTGAAATTAAGTAAAGCAGTTTTAAAATTATTTTAGAAACTGATTTTAAAAGCAAGTAAAGCAGTTAAAAAGACAGAAAAATAGAGTAAACCTATTCTACCAAGCATAATCACTGATAAAGATCAGATAATCAAGACAAGCAACTAGTCAACTCCATGAGTCAACTGGTCAAACAGAGGACCAGTACAGTCATACAGGTCAAATATGAGTCAACCCTACTACCAGTACAGTCATACAGGTCAAATATGAGTCAACCCTACTGAGTAGGGACAGTCAAATAGTCACTAGTACAATACCAATCAAATCTAGGAGGCGGGACCAGGATGATCAGAAGAGCCCGGCTGCCAGGATCGAAATAGCGACATCATCTCATGATATCGAGCGTCGCTAGTCTCCCTATCGGCTCTGCGGGCACTCATGTACTTAGTGTAATAGGCCTGATTTGCCTCCATTGCTTCAGCATGATTTGCCTCTACTTCCTCCCGGAGGCTCTGGACCTGTGTCTCAAGTCGTGTCACTCTCTCGTAGAGTGTCGGTGGTGGAGGCTCATCTATGTGTTCTCGAACCTCGGCTGTCAGATCTCCGACATCGACCTCAACATCCTCGTCAGAGTCGATCGGTGGTCCGGCTCGCTGGCGTCTCCATGACAAAACCCCAGTAGCCGAGACCTCTATACCAGCTAGGGAAAAGTTCCTAAAATCTATCTCATCGAAGTCAGTCATCGCGGTCATCTCACCATCAGTGATGTTACGACCGTGATAATGAAGAATGGAAGTGATGATGTGGCAATAGGGGGTGCGTACCCGCTCCTGAGTGGTAACACTAGACGTATATAGGATCGTATGGAATATGTGTAGTCCAATGTCGATATCAAGATGGTGGATCAGTGCATACAGAAGGAAGGTATGAAATGGTCGCATGGTCGCAACATCCCTAGTGGATAATGGTAAGATGCAGTGGACTAAAACTCTATAAAGAGCATAGTCCTGGACCGGAAGGTCCACAGACTGAAATCGTCTGGCCAAGGGGTTCCTACCATCCCTATAGAAGTAGGAGTGTAGAGTATCTAGAGTAATGTGAGAGTAAGGAGCATCAAAAGGAGGATCCCTAGGAGGATAGCAGCAAAAGGTGGACTGGGAGAGTCGTAGTCCAAGGAATCGGTTGAGCAAGGAGGGTGTGATTGTCAAGGGCATCCCTTGAACAGTAGTGACAAACATAAGATCATTCTGTCTAACTATGTTATTATAGAATTCTGCACATAGAGATGTGTTAATGGGATGAGTGCAGAATACGAGGTTATCTAGTTGGTAAAAGTTGATGACATTCATGGCTAGTGGACAAGATTGAGTAAAGAATTGTCTATTTAAGTAGCTCGTTTTTATAGGCTTGTATGTCGTTCGAGCAAACTTATTACAAAGTTCTAAAGTTGGGAACCTAGGATCGAGACTAGGTTTGGTACCGGGGTTTGATTGATTTGCTCGGCGTTTTCTAAGATAGGAAACGTGTGTTTACAAAAAGGAATTAAAAGAAAAGTAATTTTAAATGAGTAAGAAAAATCATACCGGGGAGGCATGGTCGAGGTTGAGGGAGCAAGAAGGTTACTTGGTCGCCTTGGAGGGAAAAGAGTTTGAGAGAAGAAAGGATTTGGGTGTGGCAAGATGAGGATCTTCGGGTGCCTTATATAGGCACTTTGGTTAGGGCGCCCGGGAGCTCCTGGGCGCCCGGGTTAGGGGCATCTGCCTTTGGCAGTGTCCTACTGCTGGTTGGGGGCGCCCGCGATGGCCCGGGCGCCCCGGTCAGACTTGGATGGCAGCATTGCTGCCTTTGACCGTTACTAGGGGCGCCCTGGTTAAGTGATAATGGTAGGGTTTTTTGCCTTGAGAGATGTGAAAGTGTTGTGTGGGGCGCCCGAGGAGTCACGGACGCCCGACTTAGGTGTGAATTGACAACATTATTGTCTTGTTGACCATTTGACCATGGTTTAATTATTTTGACCATGGTATGACTTACTTTGACCATGATTTGACTGCTTTGACTATGGTTTGACTATTTTGACTATGGTTTGATTACTTTGACCATGGTTTGACTAGTATTAGGTCAATGCCGTTCTAAGCTATAGGATTTAATGTTTGTATTTAAACAACAATGCAGGTATTAAATGAATTTCGATTAAGTTAAATTTTACCGTCTCACCCAATCTAGGGTTATCAGTCAGGTTAGCCTTATAGGTTTTGTGAGACAGGTTTTAATAGATAGAATTATTTGGAAAATCATGATTTATTTTGAAAAACTTAAATTAATTTTGAAAACAGTTGATTTTGAGTTTATTAAAAAAAATGTTTGAATCTACAATTAACTGAAAATCTGTGTTAGATTCGATTTTGGCAAAGAATAATTTCAATTTGAATTTCAAAAATTGGCTTCCAGGTCTTGGCGAGGCACTAGGCCTTCTTTGGCCGTAGCCTTATTGGATCATTAACCCTTTCCTTGACAAAGCCTTTTAATGAAATTTCATTTTCAAAATTATTTTTTGAAAAATTCTGGTCTAACTAGTTTGGGTCTTGGATCGGTAGCTTCGGCTAGTTTCACCAGTCTAAAGAGACCAAGTAGTGTATACTTGACCTTATTAGAATTGGCTTCCCTAACATACTATCATCTCACCACCACCCAATACTATGTTGTTCAAATTTCAGTTAAGTTGGTTCTGTCCTTAAACTAACCAGCCCTAAGTCTAAGCATGGTAAATTGCAGAAATTAAATAAACAAGCAATCATGCAATTTGAAAACAAGAATTGAAATTTATCTAACTATAAATATTGTTTTTAATTTGGCTCCCCCTGGACTAAAGCCGCGATAATGGTTCGGCAAGATGTGAATCTTGTCCTTGGGGATCCAATACTGATTTGATCCAGTTTGTTTGTTCAGGCACAGTTTGGGTACCCATGCCTGAACTTTAGGTCTGGACTGGTTCAGTATAGCATAGTAGGATCTTTATCTAGATTTAGTTCTATAGCCTAATCCGGATCGATTTAGAACTGACTTCTGTTTTCCAAGAATCATGTCAAGTCCCTTGGAACCAGAAGTGAACCGTTCTAAGGCTGATCTAAGGTCCTTGACTTGAGTTTTCAGGGAGGAGTTCTCTTTCTCAAGTTTTTCAATTTGAGTAGAGGTTCCTTCTTAAACCTTCTCAGTCAAGGATCTAGAGTCAGCTCTCTCTTTCAGGAGTTTTACTTCCTGTCAGAGAGATTCGACTCGGAGTCTAGCTTTCGCCAAATCTCGAGAAAGATAGGAAATTAATTCATTTAACTAATTTCTTGAAAAACCACTTACAGTTATTTCGCCGTCCTCTGAGAATGTAAGTTTGCCGTCGTCCGCCTCCGATTCTGACTCGGTCTCGATTTCTTCTGAGGCGGTTAGTGCGAGCAAGTTCGACTGTGGGACCTCTTCTTCTTCTTCGGAGGAGGACTCATCCCACATTGCCTGAAGTGCCTTCTTCTTTCTCGTCTTCTTTGTTTCCTTCAAGTTGGGGCATTCAGTCTTGTAGTGGTCCTTCTTGTTGCACTCATAACAGGTCACGTTGGGTTTGTTCTTTTCATTTGAGAGTTCAGCTTGTTCTTCCTTTCTTCGGCTGGCTTTTCTTCTATTGGTCTGGTTTTTTAGCTCTTTGTAGTAGTCCCGGGCTAGCCGAACCAACTTAGGCCGATTTCCCTCGCTGTCTTCTGAGTCTGAATCTGAATCAGACTCGGGTGCAGGTTGAGGCTTCTTCTTGGTTGTCTTTCCAGCTTTACCTGCAACAAAGGCAATGCCTTTCTCGGCCAGATTACAGTTAGTCTGCTCATGTATCTCAAGTTCTGAAAACAGTTCATCTAATTTAATTTTTGAAAGGTCCCTTGAAACCTTGTATGCATCTACTATAGATGCCCACAAGATGTTTCTCGGGAAAGCGTTAAGAGCGTACCTTATCAGGTCACGGTTTTCTACCTTGTGACCGATTGTGTGTAGTCCGTTCATTAACTCCTGAATTCTGGCGTGGAGCTGGGCTGCTGTTTCGTTGTCGTTCATCTTGATCGTGTACAACTTGTTCAGGAGGAGATCTCTCTTGCTGATTCGAGTATCTGAAGTCCCTTCGTGCAGCTCGATCAGCTTACCCCAGAGTTCTTTGGCGCTGTTGAATGGACCCACCCGGTTCAGCTCCTCTTTGGTTAGGCCGCATTGGAGTGTCTGGGTTGCTTTTGCATCAGCTTCGATTTTTCTTTTCAGAGCGGTGTCCCACTCAGCGTAAGACTGTGGCACTCCTTCAACATTCTTTGGAATCTCCAGTCCAGCCTGGATGATTATCCACATGTCCACCTGAGTTTTCAGGTGGACCTCCATCCGACTTTTCCAGAAGGAGCAGTCCTCCCCACTGAAAAGTGGTGGTCTGGCTGTGCTGAATCCTTCTTGCATGGTCATTTATCTGAAAATAAAAGTAAAAAGGAATGAAATATCCCAAGACTTGGTCATGGATTAGTAGTGCGGGAAGTAAAAAAATATTTATCGAGGGGTGTTGCACCAACCTCGATTAACGATGAAAATTCGAAAAGCAAATAAAAACAATTTCGAAGAAAATCCGAAAAAAGTCTCAAATTGGTGGTTGCACCAAATTTGAGCTTCCCTGCTCTGATAGTGTTGGATCGAGAAGAACGATAGAGGGGGGGGGGTGAATATCGTAAAACGTTTTCGGATTCGTAAAGAGAATAAGCAGCGGAAAATAGAGAAACACACAAACCAAACACATGCGATTTTACTTGGTTCGGAGTCGCGGTCGGCTCCTACTCCAAGGCCCACGGTCGTTGACCATTTACTACGGGCAATTCTATATGAGCGCAAAAGGTTTACAAGAATTGTATAAGTAAATTGCAGTAAATATAACAGTTTTACTCTTCGTGATCGACGCCCGGTATGGATTGTACTTCGGTGCGGAGGGTCGTCGTCGGCGCTTGGAATCTCGAAATGGAAGGTTTCTGGAGCAGCGCGTTTGAGTCGAAGAGCGTAGAAGCGTTAGAGAGTTGTTGTCCTGAAGCCTTGGGGTCGAGGGGCTATTTATAGCCTCCTGGGGCGCCCTAAACGTTGGGGGCGCCCCCCCCCCACATGTCGGTCGATCCGGACAAGTCTCGGTCAGCCCTTATCCCACTTGAATAGGGCTGAGAGTTGACTGTGGGGGGCGCCCCGGTTGATTCGGTCAGCTGGCTTCTCGGTTGCTTAAACTCTATCTGCTTCGTTGGCTTGGACCCAGGGCACCCGAGACATCCGGGGCGCCCGGGAGCACGGGGGCACCCGGGAGCATGGGGGCGCCCTCCCCAGTTAGCTTCCGAAGCATTAGTTGCTTAGCTTGTCTTGCCTTCACCTTGGGGGCGCCCGGGACCTCCGGGGCGCCCTGCCCAGCTGCTGCCCCTCTCCTTTGCGGCGTTCTGAGCTGCAGAAACTCGTTCCTTCGGTCCTGCATCCAGGGTTAATACCAAACAAAACAAAGCAAGCATATTAGTGAGTTTTACAGCCGTAGCTGTCTTGGTTCTGACTTTGGGTCTCCAAAATGGAGCCCTAGGTCGAACCGACGCCTACTGTTCCCTTGACGGGGAACGCGTCCTCACCTACTCCTCTCAGGAGAATTTACCTGTTGCCAATCGGCTCCTCCGGTTGGACTTTTTGCCTAGCAGTCCTTCGCTAGGGCTTAGGTACCAAGTCGTCCTTCGCCCGGTGCCTAGCAGTCCTTTGCTAGGGCTTTGTATCCTGGTAGTCCTTCGCCAGGTGCTAGCAGTCCTTCGCTAGGGCTTTGTATCCTGGCAGTCCTTCGTCAGGTGCCTAGCAGTCCTTCGCTAGGTCTTTGTATCCTGGCAGTCCTTCGCCAGGTGCCTAGCAGTCCTTCGCTAGGGCTTTGTATCTTGGCAGTCCCTCGCCAGGTGCCTAGCAGTCCTTCGCTAGGGCTTTGTATCCTGGCATTCCTTCGCCAGGTGCCTAGCAGCCCTTCGCTAGGGCTTTGTATCCTGGCATTCCTTCGCCAGGTGCCTAGCAGCCCTTCGCTAGGTCTTTGATCTGCACACTTAACGAGCATGTTAGATAAACATAACGGTTAACTTTTGAATCCTTTGCCATTATCAAAACACAGGTTCGACTTGGGTGCTGTCTGCACCAACACTGATTGTCCCTGAAACTTGGGAAGTAGATGAATTAAGTCTGATCTCAGTTCAAAATCTCCAGCTAACTCTGGATAAGCAATACAAGAATACTAAAATGCATCATCAGGGGCTGCAAGCTCCTTCATAGTCTTCTGATGTTCTGCCATAGGACTGCTTGAATGAATAGGAATATTTTCAATAACTTCTGAAACTCTTCCTTGAATTCTCCTAGCTCTGAAGGTCCTCTTAATCTCAGGATCAAACTCCACAGTATCACCACCTGCAGTCCTAGTCATAAACCGAACAAAATGACAACAAATGTATATAGAAAGCTAAAGCAAATGAAATAGAATCAAAGAATATGAAACTAAGTACAAGCTCAAATTAAGCAACCTCTAGTAGTATATATTCCCCGGCAACGCCGCCAAAAATTTGATGATAGCCCACAACCAGTGTCACAATGGGCCTCAAATTTGAATTTATAAGTTGAAAACCCTTAGCTAACAAAACTAAGTGTAGTATAGGGGCCTCAAGTCGTATTTTTCCAAGGACTAGCTAAAAATGCTTAACTCGAGCTAGAATTCATCATTTCTATTTTGGGTTTTCAAGTGAAATGGGTATTTATGCGATAATGAATGAAATTACAGTGGAAACAGAATAGACTCAGTTGTGATCAGAAACTAACTAGAAAATTGCGGAAACTACACTTATCCTATTTGAAAACTAGCAATTCAATTCAAAACTATGAGATTAAAAATTCAAGAACTAATATTGAATGTAGGAAAACATAAGATCTGTAGCTAAATTACAGAAATGTGAAAACTAGAACAAAGCATGCTAAGCAACTTGACTGAAATGTAGCTAGGTTCAAACCGAAACAACTTAAGGAAACAAGTATTTCAGAAATGAAATTTTGCAAAAATGAAACACCAGATCAGTCCCTTGCCAAGATCTCCTTCTTGTGGTCACACAAGAGCCAAGCTAGAAACCCTCTAGCTCAAAAACCAGCAAGAACAGAATCCCTTGATTAGGTTGCAGTGGCTTTGGTGCGTATTGATCTTCCTGATCGGTCAAGCCGACCGATCAGGACTCCTTCTGATCGGATTGGAGACCGATCAGTAGTGTTCGTGACCGATCAAGGAGACCGATCACGATATGAAATCTTCCACAATCTCTTCCTTCTTGATACGCCGAATTGCGACTTGGCTTAGAAACCCTCAGAAGAACCCCTCCGAATGCTCCGACAGCTCCGATCGATGAAAAGCAGCGATCAACAAGGAATCGATCAGTGAACACAGCTCCTCGGCGAGACCCTCACCTGAGCCCTTTCAGCGACAAGTTTTGATAGCAAACTTCATAGGAAATCCATCTCTGGATTTGAATTCTCGAACAAGCTCGGATCTGATGTTGACCGCGCGAAGAAACGGAGATGAAAACAGAGAAAATGATAGAATAGGGAAGAACTCGTGACGCCCCCAGCTCCGTGAGGAGTTCTGCTTTTACTAATTCCAATTAAAATTGAACGGTTGTGATCATCCTCGCTTAATCCAATGGTCAGATCATCTCAGATTGAAACCAAACATTCCAGATCTACATCAATTGTCAGGATCTTCTTCTCCTAAGCTTGGATCGATTAGATCTACAACGGATGGCTCGGATTGCCCTTCATTTTGAATGGACGGCTTAGACTCCTCTCGAGCTTGATCCAACGGCTAGATGACTACTGATTTGGACCAAAACTTCAATCTTGATCTATAGTCTTGATTAACTCTACCTTGAGCTCGGATTGATCAGATGCTGAAAGATGGCTCAGATCTCCACATGTCTTGATTGGATGACCCACGTTTCTCTAGTGCTTGCTCATCTTGATTAAAGCCAAATCTGACTCAAATTCGATCCAATCTGATCTAGGTCCATGATCATTCGAAGCCTATAAAATTATATTCAAATTTTAATACCAAAATATCTCAAATACAAAAAGAATTGCATCTAAAGCTAAAATAAAAATAACTCATGGAACCTAGTGTAAATGCAAGATCAAGCATACAAAAAGGAATCAAAACATGGATTTGAGAGCCTAAATTAATTATCAAAATGGTAATTATCAATAGCATTGGGAGACGAGCCGTGGGCTTACATGCATCCGAGGGACGAGAGCCGATGTCGAAGAAGGCTTGAAGGCAACAGGTCGAGGCATACGCGAAGGATGGCATGGGAGACGAGCCATGGGCTTGCATGCATCCGAGGGACGAGAGCCAATGTTGAAGAAGGCTTGAAGGCTACAGGTCGAGACTGCTGGATGAAGAGTCGGCTAACTCGTGAGGATTCGAGTGCTGAGAGAATTGTACTCCGGAAGGGAAATCCTAGGGTTCGAGTGCTGAGAGAATTGTACTCAGGAAGGGAAACCTTAGGTGGCAGTCGACTGATGCTTGGATCAGTCGATTGATGTAGAGCACAGAAAGATCAGTCGACTGATTCTATGATCAGTCGACTGGTGTCGACCAGAATTTGAATCGTCAGGCTGTGACATTCAAATTCGTTGTAACACCCGCTTTTTTTTTCTTCCATAAAGCGACGTTACGTTAACATACTTAGGGCATGTAGACATCATAAGGCAGCGGAATAACTTTAAGACTTACACATATATGCCCTACTACCATTCCTAACATAATGACATGGGTACTAGGCATATTAACTTCATACTTTGCATCATATCATGTCATGCTTAACATCATGTCATAGAGTCACATAAGCCATTATTCAAACACATAAATAGCAAACATAAAGTTCTAGCATAAGACCGGTAAACATATTGTTTTCGTGGCCAAGTCACTACCACACACACACATTCTTGTCCTCCTGCAGCTTCCTTATTGTCCCCTTGCATGATCTGCGGTATAAGGAAAATAAGACTATAAGCACATCGGCTTAGTAAGACTCTTTCCTACTCACTAAAACCATTCATCACTTAATCATAAGCACATGAAACATAAACATAACTTTATGCTTGAACATAACTATAAATAAACTTACATGGCATGATACATGACATAACATGAACATAATTAAAATTTACATGGCATGATACATGGCATAAACATGAACATAATTCAACTTAGCATAGTATAATACATGACATAGACATAAACATAATTCAACTTAGCATAGCATAATACATGACATAGACATAAACATAATTCAACTTAACATGGCCTAATACATGACATAAACATAAACATAAATAAACATTCTTAACATGACATGATACATAAACATAAGTAAATATTCTTAACATGACATGATATATGGCATAAACATAAACATAAGGAAACATTCTTAACATGCATGATACATGGCATAAACATAAACATAAAGAAACATTCTTAACATGCATGATACATGACATAAACATAAACATAAAGAAATATTCTTAACATGCATGATACATGGCATAAACATAAACATAAAGCATGAACTAACCTATATGGCATAAACATAGGTATGCTTTCTATCATATCATATGGAGAACTTCTTAACATAACCATAAGCATAAATCGTTTACTATCATGCATATTTCTTTACGTGAAACATAAGTATAAGACATTACTATCATGACATAATGCATAACATGAATGAATGCATGAGTCTAATGCATATACATAAGGATGTTTAACTTTTAAAAATCATACTTTTAAATACTTAAACATAATCATAACATCATTGGGGTCCCCGGCTTGTACCACATACATACATCATAAGCGCGCATCCCTAAGTAAATACGAGGTAGCGAGCCCCGACCTACTAGGGTAAGGACAGCATAGTCGGTAGTCCCAGAACCGGGGCGTTCTTAAGGTGCTCATCCCTGTTGCACAACTTCGGTAGTGCCAGAACCGTGGACAGCATAGTCGGTAGTCCAAAACTGGGGTGTTCTTAAGGTGTCCATCCCTTGGACCCATACTTCGGTCCGGTACAAGCCCATTCATAAAGTAAAATACTTTACATACTTCATCATTCATAAGACATGGCATACATCTTCATTCATAAAACATGCCATGCATCTTCATTCATAAAATATGGCATGCATCTTTATTCATAAAATATGGCATGTGTAACGACCCGGCCCGTCTACCGGCCCATTTACCGGTCCTCACGACCGTCGTACCGTCGACCATCGACCGTGCCATCATTCATAAACATGACATGCATCTTTATTCATAAAACATAGCATGCCCTTTCATTCATAAACATAACATGCATCTTCATTTATAAACATAACATGCATCTTCATTCATAGAACATGGCCTACTTACATAAACATCATTCTTATTCCTAGTGCTTGCATGATCATGGCATATAAGGTAAGCATTGCATTATATTCATTGAACATGACATGTTTGCATAGACAATTATCCTAATCCATAGAGTTTGCATGATCATGATATATAAGGTAAACATTGCATTTCATACATAAGCATGGTATTCATCTCAAGCATACATAAGTAGGACTTCCATAAACATACTACCTACCATTCAAGTGCATGGCATAGAACACAAGACATTCATGAATAAACCCTATTAAGCATGGCATCTAATCATAAACATATAAACATGAAACATGGTACTTAAGGTTAGGGTTATAGGTAACATAATTTCTACCACATGCTTGAACCTATATATATACTTCATAACAAACCATAAACCATCATTCTTCAAACCCTAACTCCCCCCAAACCCTATTTACCTTGCTTGGCCGAAACCTATAAGGAAGGGTTCCATCATTCAATTAACATGTAAGAGAGCATAAGGTAAAGAAACAACCATACATTACCTATAAGACCATGGGAAGCCATTAGGGCTCATGATTAGGGTTAACCCTAACCTTTAGCCCTCCTTCTTAGGGCTGGCCGAAACCCTACAAGGCCATGGGTGCATGGAAAAATTCCATAAAATCCCCAATCAAACATTAAACACCAACCATACCCTACCATAGGGCTTTCGGAACCCATACTTGAAGAAAACCTTAACCCCTTGCCCTAGATTCCTTCTTGGCCGAAACCCTTAGGGTCACAAGACCTTGTGAAAATTCACATAAATCCCTTCAACCTCCCCTTGTATTATAAGGGTACACAAAATACATGAGTGAAGAGTTAAATCCAACCCTAGCCATGGAAATCCTTATGATGGTCCCAAACCCTAAAGGGTCTTAGTGTACTCCAAAAATTCCCAAAAATTATATTTATTCTCTAAACATCATGAGAACACATTAGAAAGCATGATTAAGATTTTTAACATCATCATGGAGCCAAAACTCATGGTGGCCGAATGCTATAGGGGTCCAAAACATGGTTTTCTCAACATCAAAACCAAAAACTAAACTTTATATTATGCTAAAAATCATAAGGAACTATTATACCACAGGTGAGGGAGTCTTACATTGGTTGATCTTGATTATAGACCTTAGATTTGAGAGAAGAATGGAAATCTTGTTGCCTCTTGACCACCCCTAGCCTTTGTACCCTTGTAAAAGCCTTGGATTTTGGAGATGGAGCCTTAGGTGAACCTTTTCCAAGGGAGATCCCCTCTTGAAGTATTCGGCTAGAATGAGGGAGGAGGAGGAAGAAAAATGGAATTGATGGAAGGAAGAAAGTAACTCCCAAGCCCCCTCTTTATAACACATTAAGGAGGGTAAGTGAAGAGTCATGGTGTCTTTTCCTTTTCATGACTCTTCATATTCCCCTAAGCTTAACCAAAATCCACTTCATTTCCTCATAGCACTCCCTTGCTAGGTGAATTGTTTAGAGCATGCATGGTTTTACAAGAGGTCCAAGGTTCAATCCTTGGTGCATGCACTATTTTTTTCTATTTTATTTCCCTATTATTTCAAAAATCCCTTAAAAATTCCCCCATAATTATGTTAATATTTCTCATTAAAACCCCTTTATATTTCTATAAATTTTCACCTAAAATTCACCAATAATCATGGTACTAGAAAGCCCATATAAGGCCCATTAGTGCCTATTTTTCCCAATTTAAATGAGAAAACATGGATTTCTAGGATAAAATTCGAGTTAATATTTCTAGGTCTCTCGGAAAATTATCTAGACATGCTCAATATTTTAAAGAAATATTAAGAGAATTTTTCGGGACGTTACAATCCCCCATACCTCGTGAAAGTTCGTCCTCGAACTTAGAATAGCTCCGGGTACTTGCGCCTCATCTCGTCCTCGCGTTCCCAGGTAGCTTCTTCGTGTAACGCCCGCTTTTTTTTTCCTAAAGCGGCGTTACGTTAACATACTTAGGGCATGTAGACATCATAATGCAGTGGAAACTTTTAAACTTATTCCTACATGCACTTACTACCCTTTCTAACCCCATAACATAGGAACTTAGCATATTAACTTTATACTTAGCATCATATCATGTCATACTTAACATCATGTCATACTTAGCATCATGTCATTCTTAGCATCATGTCATACTTAGCATCATGTCATTCTTAGCATCATGTCATACTTAGCATCATGTCATAGAGTCATATTCAAGCACATAATTGTAAAGGTAAAGTTCTATCATAAAACGAGCAACCATATCGCTCCTTGGCCAAGTCACTATCACACACATTCTTTGATGCCCTCCTGCTGCTTCCTTACTATTCTTTTGCATGATCTGCGGTATAAGACAACAAGACTATAAGCACACAGGCTTAGTAAGACTCTTTCCTACTCACTAAAACCATTCATCATTCATTCATGAGCATATAAGACATTAGTATATTTAGTGCTTTACTTAGAAATAAGCCTTTTCATCACTTAGCACACCTTCGTCATGACATAAGCATAACTTCATCACATTCATAGCATGGCATAGTGCTGGGCGTAAACATAGACATAATACACATAATCTCATAAACATTCTTAGCATGACATGAACCTAAATAAAATCATGGCGTCCTAAATCAGCTTAACATACTTAAGTCATGGCATCATGAATAATTATGGACAGAATTAAAATCATGGCGTTCTAACTTAGCATAAATATAAGTAAATCATGGCATTCTAACTTAGCATAAATATAATTAAATCATGACATCCTAAACTAGCATGAACATAGATAAAGCATGGCATTCTAACTTAACATAAAACTAGTTAAATCATGGCATCCTAAATTAGCATGTACATAAATAATCATGGCATCCTAAACTAGCATAAACGTAAGTAAATCATGGCATTCTAGACTAGCATGTACATAAATAAATTATGGCATACTAAACTAGCATAAACATAAGTAAATCATGGCATTCTAGACTAGCAGGTACATAAATAAATCATGGCATCCTAAACTAGCATAACATAAGTAAATCATGGCATTCTAGACTAGCATGAACACAATCAAATCATGGCATCATATATTAACACGAAACATAAACGAAATCATTTGCATAAACATACCTTGCATAAACTTACTTTGCATAATATTCTTATTATAAATATAATGCATAACATGGATGGATGCATGTGGCAATTGCATATATATATATATATATATATATATATATATATATATATATATATAGATGCTTAATCTTTAAAAACATGCCTTTAAAATATCATCACATTCATTGGGCCCTGGCTTGTACCACATTCATTCATCATATGCGCGCATCCCTAAGTAAATACGAGGTAGCTAATCTCGACCTACTAGGGTAAGGACAGCTTCATCGGTAGTCCCGAACCGTAAGGACAGCATCATCGGTAGTCCCGAACCGTGGACAGCATCATCGGTAGTCCAGAACCGTGGACCTTACTTAGGTCCGATACAAGCCCATAAAATAAAATATAATGCTTTCACATGCTTTCCATTCATCATCATTCATTTATCATACTTGTCATTCATCATCATTCATTCATCATACTTGTCATTCATCATACTTAACATCATCGTTATGCCCTAAAGGCATGTACTCTAACCTCATTCATAAGACATGGCACACTTACATCTTATTCATAAACATGGCATATCCTTCATAAACATGTCATATCATTCATAAGACATGGCATACTTACATATTATTCACAAATCATGGCACATGTCTAAACATCTATGACTTAACATATAATTCATGACATACAAACTAAGGGTTTAGTTAAGCATCTTTGGAGATTTAATTCAATCCTAGCCCTAGGTTATGTCCTTGGCCGAAAGTCCCCAAGGAACCCTAGGTCCATGAAACTTCACATAACCTCCCAACTAACATCCCGTACATACATACTAGGCCATAGGGAACATTTAATCCCATACTTAAGGCCAACCCTAATCCTTTGACCCAACTCTTGCTCCTGGCCGAAACTTCAAGGCCATGGGGGCATGGAAAAATTTCCAATAAAACCCCAAATCAATTGCTTAAACCCCAACCATACCTTACCATAGGGCCATTGGGACCCTTACTTGAAATAAGCCCTAACTTTTTACCCTATTAGGGTTCTTGGCCGAAACCTATAAGGTCTCTAGGCCATGTGAAACATTCACATAAACACCCTCCATCTCTCTTATATCGTGATAAAACATAAAACATATGCGTGAGGTCTTAAACCCAACCCTACACATGGGTCCTTCATGTTAGCCGAAACCCTAGGGTATCCTAGGGTATCCCAAAAATTCCCAAAAATTATACTTAACCTCTAAACATCATAAAGGAACATTAAATAACATTATACAGATTTTTAGAATCATTATGGACCCTAAAACATGGTGGCCGAAACCATAGGGTTTCTAGGGTGTTGATTCTATTCCTTTCATGTTGGCCGAAACCTTAAGGTGTCTTAGGGTACTCCAAAAATTCCCAAAAATTATACTCAACCTCTAAACATCATAAGGGAACATTAAATAACATTACACAGATTTTTAGCATCATTATGGACCCTAAAACATGGTGGCCGAAACCATAGGGTTTCTAGGGTGTTGATTCTATTCCTTTCATGTTGGCCGAAACCTTAAGGTGTCTTAGGGTACTCCAAAAATTCCCAAAAATTATACTTAACCTCTAAACATAATAAGGGAGCATTAAATAACATTACACATATTTTTAGCATCATTATGGACCCTAAAACATGGTGGCCGAAACCATAGGGTTTCTAGGGTGTTGATTCTATTCCTTTCATGTTGGCCGAAACCTTAAGGTGTCTTAGGGTACTCCAAAAATTCCCAAAAATTATACTTAACCTCTAAACATCATAAGGGAACATTAAATAACATTACACAGATTTTTAGCATCATTATGGACCCTAAAACATGGTGGCCGAAACCATAGGGTTTCTAGGGTGTTGATTCTATTCCTTTCATGTTGGCCGAAACCTTAAGGTGTCTTAGGGTACTCCAAAAATTCCCAAAAATTATACTCAACCTCTAAACATCATAAGGGAACATTAAATAACATTATACAGATTTTTATCATATTTATAGACCTAAAAATCATGGTGGCCGAAACCCTTAAACATGAGTGTCTTGGTTTTCCTTCCTTTCAACATCAAATTCGAAAACCAACCACTATATCATACTAAAAATCATAAAAATCATAGGGAACTATTATACCACAGGTGAGGGAGTCTTACCTTAGGATTTCTTGATTTTTAGACCTTAAAAGAGAAAGAACTTGTAGAACTCTTGACCCTTGATCCCTCCTTGCCCTTGCACGCTTGTGAAGACTTTAGATCTAGGAGATGGAACCTTGGTGGAAACTTTTCCAAGGGGAAAACCTCTTCTTGGTGCTCAGCAAGAATGAAGGGAGGAAGGGGTTCGAATATGCAAGTAATGGGAAGAAGAGGTAACTCCCAAAACCCCCCTTTAATAGCCCATTAAGAAGGTAAATGAAGAGTCTCTCCATGACTCTTCATCTTCTTTCTAATCTTAACTTACATCCACTTCATTTCCTCATAGAAATCCCTTGCTAGGTGAGTTGGTTAAGGCTTACATAGTTGTACAAGAGGTCCAAGGTTCAATCCTTGGCTCATGCACCTTTATTTTTATTTTATTTTTATTTTATTTTTATTTCATTTATTTTATTTCCTAAATTCCGAAAATCCCCCCTTAAAATCACCCATAATTATGCCAATATTCCTAAATAAAATTCTTTTATATTTATATTAATTCTACCTAATTTATATTAATTTTACCTAATTAATACCCATTTTTGGAGCCCATTTAAAGCTCATTGGCACTTAGTTTTCTCAATTTAAATGAGAAAACATGGATTTCTAGGCCCAATTTTACAAAATTATTTCTGGGCCCCTCGGAAAATTATCTAGACATACTCAATATTTTAAGAAAATATTAAGAGAATTTTCCTGGTCGTTACACTTCGAACCGTTGACTTTGCCATAGAATCTTGACTAAGGGTACCTCCTTATTCCTTAGCTTCTTGACTTCCCGATCCAAGATCTGGATAAGCCTGCTTTCATAGCTTAGGTCCTCCTGCACTTGCACTGTCTGTGGCTCGATCACTTGGTCCATATTTGGGATACACTTTTTAAGTGTTGACACATGGAACATATTATGGACGACCGACATCTCTGGAGGCAGCTCCAGCTCATATGCCACCTTACCAACTTTTTTCAGAATCAGGTACGACCCCACAGAATAATTCCGTCACTTACACTTATGGAGTCTTATATAGAATATAAAAATTCATCCAACTTCTACCTATTATTATGATAATACGATTAGATTGATTGGGTACCAAAAAAATAAATGGATTCAGAATGAAATCGAATCTCTATGAATGAGATAAAGAAAGCCAGTAGTAATATGGTTTCCCCTTTAGTTAAAGTTAATTTTATTTCATGTTGAAAAAAAATTTCGGATTTTTTGACTTTTACTATATTTTACTATATATAAATATAATTTGACTTTTACTATTTATAATATATGGATTCAAGGTTCAATCCTTGGTGCATGCACTATTTTTTTCTAGTTTATTTCCCTATTATTTCAAAAATCCCTTAAAAATTCTCCCATAATTATGTTAATATTTCTCATTAAAATCCCTTTATATTTGTATAAATTTTCACCTAAAATTCACCAATAATCATGGTACTAGAAAGCCCATATAAGGTCCATTAGTGCCTATTTTTCCCAATTTAAATGAGAAAACATGGATTTCTAGGATAAAATTCGAGTTAATATTTCTAGGTCCCTCGGAAAATTATCTAGACATGCTCAATATTTTAAAGAAATATTAAGAGAATTTTTCGGGACGTTACAATCCCCCATACCTCGTGAAAGTTCGTCCTCGAACTTAGAATAGCTCCGGGTACTTGCACCTCATCTCGTCCTCGCGTTCCCAGGTAGCTTCTTCGAACCGTTGACTTTGCCATAGAACCTTGACTAAGGGTACCTCCTTATTCCTTAGCTTCTTGACTTCCCGATCCAAGATCTGGATAGGTCTGCTTTCATAGCTTAGGTCCTCTTGCACTTGTACTGTCTGTGGCTCGATCACTTGGTCCATATTTGGGATACACTTTTTAAGTGTTGACACATGGAACACATTATGGACGGCCGACATCTCTGGAGGCAGCTCCAGCTCATATGCCACCTTACCAACTTTTTTCAGAATCAGGTACGGCCCCACATAACGTGGACTTAGTTTTCCTTTCCTCCTAAATCTTGTCACCCCTTTTATAGGAGCCACATTGAGGAACACCAAATCTCCAACATTAAATTCCAGTGGTCTACGCCGGACATCGGCATAACTCTTCTGCCGGCTTTGAGCAGCTTCTATCCGTTGTCGAATATTCTGTATAGCTCGGGTGGTGCCGTCGATGACATCCGTTATGAGCCCCATTTCCTTCTTTTCACCACGCTCATACCAACAGATCGGAGACCTACATCTCCTCCCGTACAACGCTTCATAAGGTGCCATTCCGATAGTAGCTTGGTAGCTATTGTTGTAAGCGAATTCCGCTAAGCATAGATATCGACACCAACTTCCTTTGAAATCCAAGGCACAAGCTCGCAACATGTCTTCTAGTACTTGATTTACCCGTTCAGTTTGCCCATCAGTCTGAGGGTGAAAGGCGGTGCTAAATCGCAATTTAGTGCCGAGAGACTTCTGAACACACTCCCAAAAATGCGAAGTAAAGAGACCATCTCTATCTGAGATGATGGTCTTGGGAACTCCATGAAGTCTGATTATCTCCTTAACGTATAATTGAGCCAGTTGCTCCATTGAATCAGTCATCTTGATTGCCAGGAAGTGCGCAGACTTCGTCAGCCTGTCCACAATTATCCAAATCGCATCATATCCATTCGTAGTCCTGGGAAGCCCTGAAATAAAATCCATAGAGATGTCTTCCCATTTCCACTCCGGAATTGCGAGTGGCTGCAGAACTCCTCCGGGTCGCTGGTGTTCTGCTTTTACTTGCTGGAAAGTCATGCAAGTACTAACATGCTGAGCCACATCCCTCTTCATACCGGACCACCAAAACTTCTCCTTCAGATCTTGATACATCTTGGTGGATCCTGGATGCATCGAATAAGGGGTTCCGTGAGCTTCTGCTAGTATTTCCCTTCGAAGCTCCGGATCATTAGGAATACATAGACGATCCCTAAGGTAGAGTACTCCCCCTTTGGCGATATGGAAACCATCGCCCTTTCCTTCTAGGATCTCCTGTTTTATTTTCTGAAGACTCATATCACCATTTTGTTTTTCCAATATGTCCTCAAATAGCGTGGGTGATATTGTCATGGTAGAAAGTCGTCCGGAGATGACTTCAACCCCAAAATTCATAATCTCTTCCTTGAGTGGTCGGGGTAACATAGATATGGACATCAAGGTGGCACTTGACTTCCGGCTGAGTGCATCGGCCACATTGTTTGCCTTCCCTGGATGGTAGAAGATCTCGCAGTCATAGTCCTTCACCAACTCAAGCCATCGGCGTTGTCTCATATTCAGGTCTTTCTGAGTGAAGAAATATCGCAGACTCTGGCGGTCTGTATAAATCTTACACTGCGCTCCATATAGATAATGCCTCCATATTTTAAGAGCGAACACCACCGCGGCCAGTTCTAGATCATGAGTGGGGTAATTCTGTTCATACTCCTTGAGTTGTCTAGAGGCGTAGGCAATAACCTTTCCATTCTACATAAGTACAGCTCCAAGTCCTAGTTTGGAGGCATCGCTATACATGTCGAAGCTCTGATTACATTCTGGGAGGGTAAGGATTGGAGCGCTTGTAAGTCTCCTTTTTAGTTCCAAGAAACTCCTTTCACACTTTTCCGTCCATTCATACTTCTTATCCTTCCGGGTGAGAGCCGTTAAAGGGGCTGCAATCCTCGAGAAGTCCTCCACAAATTTTCTATAATAGCCTGTCAGCCCAAGAAGACTTCTGATTTCGCTGGCGTTCTTCGGCCATCTCCAGTTATTCACAGCTTCAATCTTTATTGGATCTACCATAACCCCATCTTTGGAAATGATATGGCCCAAAAAGCCCACTTGGTCGAGCCAGAACTCACATTTGGAAAATTTTACATACAGTTGCTTTTCCTGAAGAATCTCTAATACTATCTTCAGGTGCTCAGCGTGCTCTTCATGGGTCCTCAAATAAATAAGGATATCGTCGATGAAGACGATCACAAATTTGTCGAGGAACGACGAGAATACCCGATTCATAAGATCCATAAACATGGCAGGAGCATTCGTCACGCCGAAGGGCATAACCACAAACTCAAAGTGCCCGTACCTTGTTCGGAAAGCCGTCTTTGGAATATCCTCCTGTTTTACTCTAACTTGATGATAACCAGACCTCAAATCAATTTTCGAGAAAACAGTGGCTCCCTTTAATTGGTCAAACAGGTCATCTATCCTCGGAAGGGGATACCTGTTCTTGATCGTTACGTTGTTCAGCGCTCGGTAATCTATGCACATTCGCATAGATCCGTCTTTCTTCTTCACAAACAGTACCGGAGCTCCCCACGGAGAATGGCTAGGGCGAATAAATCCCTTATCCAGCAACTCCCGTAGCTATTCCTGAAGCTCTTTTAATTCCACCGGCGCCATACGGTAAGGTGCCTTGGAGATCGGGTTAGTACCAGGAACCAATTCAATCTCAAATTCTACCTCTCTATCAGGAGCTAATCCTGGTAATTCATCTGGGAAAACCTCTGGGTAATCGCATACCACCCAGACATCTTCCAGCTTCTGGTTCGTCACTTGATTGGCATCAACCACATATGCTAGAAATCCAGTACATCCTTTGTCTAACATCTTCTGAGCTTGGAGAGTTGATAAATATTTCCCAGTTCTTTTCCTTGGCTCTCCGATGAATTCGAACATAGAACCTACCTCAGGTCGAAAGACCACCTTTCGCTTACGACACTCAATAGAAGCACCGTATTTACCCAGGAAATCCATTCCCATTATAACATCATAATCCTGCATGTCGAGTACTATCAGATCACAGTAAAGTTCCCTTCCTGCAATTCCGACCGGCACCGCACGCAGCACATGAGTGGATGTCATTATTTCTCCCGAAGGTAGGGTCGTTAAGAACCTGCAGTCTAACACTTGCCGAAGCCTATCTATCTTCTTGGTATATGGCACAGAAATGAATGAGTGCGTTGCCCCAGTATCAAATAATGCAGTAGCATACTGACTGAAAATAAGTATCTGACCTGTGACAACCGTAGAAGCTTCCACAGCGTCTTCCTTGGTAACCGAGAAAACCCTGGCATTCATCATAGTCGGTTGGGCCTCCAACATCGGGGTACCTTCCAGCTCAGCTTGCATATAGTGTAGTTTCGCTGGGGCACCTTGGTACTGGACGAGTTGTTGGGAAGGTGTCTGGCTCCTGGTAGGACAGTAAGCCGCCATATGCCCTTCCACTCCACAGGTGAAGCACCGATTCGTACCTCTTCGGCATTCCCCGGGGTGCCGTTTTCCGCATGTCGCGCACAGGATAGGTTTGGCCTGTTTATTTGCTGGGCCTCCTTGAGGGTTGTTCCATGGCTTCCGTTTACCGCTCTGGTCTCCCTTCCAGTTGTTATTGGCGCCCTGGGGTTTCTGCCGTCCTGAGCGAAAATGAAAGGAAAACATCAACGATAATGGAAGGAAGAATCGAGAATCCCGGAGTGAACTTGATCCTTACTTTCATTTAGCGCCTTCCTTTGTTGATTGATATTATTTAGATAGTGCTAAGTGAGTAGAGCGCTACTAAATAGCTCCTCGGCGGTCTGCGGTCGGTTAACTCCGCCAGCCACGTTCAGAGCTATTTCAGGCCGCAACATTTTCAGCATAAGTCGGACCCTTTCTTTCTCGGTGCGGACCAGCTCGGGGCATAGGCGAGCTAGTCGATTGAATTTCTTCACGGCTTCATTGACTGAGAGGTCAGCCTGTCGAAATTTCGTGAACTCGTCGTAATGTCTGTTGGTGACACGCATATTGAAGAATTCCTCGAAGAACTCCGACTCGAAGTCCGACCACGTCATCTGGTCCACTTGTCTTTTGGCCTTGACCCTCTCCCACCACATTCTGGCATCTCCAGAAAGGCAGAAGGACGCACACTTGATCTTCTCATGCTCCGGCCAGTCTAGCAGCTCCATGGTACTTTCCACTGTCTTGAACCACGCTTGGGCATCCCACGGTTCGCCAACACCCGAGAAATTTTCCGGTTTCAGCCTCAACCACTGAATCAGATAAGCCTCTTGACGTGCTGCAGTGGTCGGGCCTGTCGGAGGGTTTTGCGTAACTGTGGGCGCAACGGGTATAGCAGTCTGGTTCACTGGTGGAGTAGTGGAATTTTCTTGCTGGTTCATCAAAGTATTAATGGTTTGTTGCTGCTCAGTGACTTGACGCTGGAGCTAGGTTACTAATTGCACCAGGTCAGGCGATGGGGTTGCCTCGTTAAGTCGGCTACTCTGTCTTCTAGCCATGTTTTTTCTTCACCACAGACAAGTATGGTCAATATCAGTTTTTCTTTTCTACCCCTATATTATTTTAAATATTTAATTCATAAAAGAAGATAAAATATCGTTCATCGTTACATATCCTAAAGTACTTTTTATCATAACCATCATTCATACTTGCATATCCTAAAATCATAAAGTATCCTAAAAGTGCTTACTATCATAAGATATGCAAAGAGGTAGTTACTTGGAAGCTGCAGTAAGAATGCTTGATGTGTGTGTAGTGAGATGGCGATTGGCTCTGATACCAACCTGTAACACCCACTTTTTTTTTCTTCCATAAAGCGGCGTTACGTTAACATACTTAGGGCATGTAGACATCATAAGGCAGCGGAATAACTTTAAGACTTACACATATATGCCCTACTACTATTCCTAACATAATGACATGAGTACTTGGCATATTAACTTCATACTTTGCATCATATCATGTCATGCTTAACATCATGTCATAGAGTCACATAAGCCATTATTCAAACACATAAATAGCAAACATAAAGTTCTAGCATAAGACCGGTAAACATATTGTTTTCGTGGCCAAGTCACTACCACACACTCACACATTCTTGTCCTCCTGCTGCTTCCTTATTGTCCCCTTGCGTGATCTACGGTATAAGGAAAATAAGACTATAAGCACATCGGCTTAGTAAGACTCTTTCCTACACACTAAAACCATTCATCACTTAATCATAAGCACATGAAACATAAACATAACTTTATGCTTGAACATAACTATAAATAAACTTACATGGCATGATACATGACATAACATGAACATAATTAAAATTTACATGGCATGATACATGGCATAAACATGAACATAATTCAACTTAGCATAGCATAATACATGACATAGACATAAACATAATTCAACTTACCATAGCATAATACATGACATAGACATACACATAATTCAACTTAACATGGCCTAATACATGACATAAACATAAACATAAATAAACATTCTTAACATGGCATGATACATAAACATAAGTAAACATTCTTAACATGACATGATACATGGCATAAACATAAACATAAGGAAACATTCTCAACATGCATGATACATGACATAAACATAAACATAAATAAACATTCTTAACATGCATGATACATGACATAAACATAAACATAAAGCATGAACTAACCTGTATGGCATAAACATAGGCATGCTTTCTATCATATCATATGGGTAACTTCTTAACATAACCATAAGCATAAATCGTTTACTATCATGCATATTTCTTGACGTGAAACATAAGTATAAGACATTACTATCATGACATAATGCATAACATGAATGAATGCATGAGTCTAATGCATATACATAAGGATGCTTAACTTTTAAAAATCATACTTTTAAATACTTAAACATAATCATAACATCATTGGGGTCCCCGGCTTGTACCACATACATACATCATAAGCGCGCATCCCTAAGTAAATATGAGGTAGCGAGCCCCGACCTACTAGGGTAAGGACAGCATAGTCGGTAGTCCCAGAACCGAGGTGTTCTTAAGGTGCCCATCCCTGTTGCACAGCTTCGGTAGTGCCAGAACCGTGGACAGCATAGTCGGTAGTCCAAAACCGGGGTGTTCATAAGGTGCCCATCCCTTGGACCCATACTTCGGTCCGGTACAAGCCCATTCATAAAGTAAAATACTTTACATACTTCATCATTCATAAGACATGACATACATCTTCATTCATAAAACATGGCATGCATCTTCATTCATAAAACATGGCATGCATCTTCATTCATAAAACATGGCATGTGTAACGACCCGGCCCATCTACCGGCCCATTTACCGGTCCTCACGACCGTCATACCGTCGACCATCGACCGTGCCGTCATTCATAAACATGGCATGCATCTTTATTCATAAAACATAGCATGCCCTTTCATTCATAAACATAACATGCATCTTCATTCATAGAACATGGCCTACTTACATAAACATCATTCTTATTCCTAGTGCTTGCATGATCATGGCATATAAGGTAAGCATTGCATTATATTCACTGAACATGACATGTTTGCATAGAAAATTATCCTAATCCATAGAGTTTGCATGATCATGATATATAAGGTAAACATTGCATTTCATACATAAGCATGGTATTCATCCCAAGCATACATAAGTAGGACTTCCATAAACATACTACCTACCATTCAAGTGCATGGCATAGAACACAAGACATTCATGAATAAACCCTATTAAGCATGACATCTAATCATAAACATATAAACATGAAACATGGTACTTAAGGTTAGGGTTATAGGTAACATAATTTCTACCACATGCTTGAACCTATATATATACTTCATAACAAACCATAAACCATCATTCTTCAAACCCTAACTCCCCCCAAACCCTATTTACCTTGCTTGGAAGAAACCTATAAGGAAGGGTTCCATCATTCAATTAACATGTAAGATAGCATAAGGTAAAGAAACAACCATACATTACCTATAAGACCATGGGAAGCCATTAGGGCTCATGATTAGGGTTAACCCTAACCTTTAGCCCTCCTTCTTAGGGTTGGCCGTAACCCTACAAGGCCATGGGTGCATGGAAAAATTTCATAAAATCCCCAATCAAACATTAAACACCAACCATACCCTACCATAGGGCTTTCGGAACTCATACTTGAAGAAAACCTTAACCCCTTGCCCTAGATTCCTTCTTGGCCGAAACCCTTAGGGTCACAAGACCTTGTGAAAATTCACATAAATCCCTTAATCCTCCCCTTGTATCATAAGGGTACACAAAATACATGAGTGAAGAGTTAAATCCAACCCTAGCCATGGAAATCCTTATAATGGTCCCAAACCCTAAAGGGTCTTAGGGTACTCCAAAAATTTCCAAAAATTATATTTATTCTCTAAACATCATGAGAACACATTAGAAAGCATGATTAAGATTTTTAACATCATCATGGAGCCAAAACTCATGGTGGCCGAATGCTATAGGGGTCCAAAACATGGTTTTCTCAACATCAAAACCAAAAACCAAACTTTATATTATGCTAAAAATCATAAGGAACTATTATACCACAGGTGAGGGAGTCTTACATTGGTTGATCTTGATTATAGACCTTAGATTTGAGAGAAGGATGGAAATCTTGTTGCCTCTTGACCACCCCTAGCCTTTGTACCCTTGTAAAAGCCTTGGATCTTGGAGATGGAGCCTTAGGTGAACCTTTTTCAAGGGAGATCCCCTCTTGAAGTATTCGGCTAGAATGAGGGAGGAGAAGGAAGAAAAATGGAATTGATGGAAGGAAGAAAGTAACTCCCAAGCCCCCTCTTTATAACACATTAAGGAGGGTAAGTGAAGAGTCATGGTGTCTCTTCCTCTTCATGACTCTTCATATTCCCCTAAGCTTAACCAAAATCCACTTCATTTCCTCATAGCACTCCCTTGCTAGGTGAATTGGTTAGAGCATGCATGGTTTTACAAGAGGTCCAAGGTTCAATCCTTGGTGCATGCACTATTTTTTTCTATTTTATTTTTATTTGATTTCCCTATTATTTCAAAAATCCCTTAAAAATTCCCCCATAATTATGTTAATATTTCTCATTAAAACCCCTTTATATTTCTATAAATTTTCACCTAAAATTCACCAATAATCATGGTATTAGAAAGCCCATATAAGGCCCATTAGTGCCTATTTTTCCCAATTTAAATGAGAAAACATGGATTTCTAGGTTAAAATTCGAGTTAATATTTCTAGGTCTCTCAGAAAATTATCTAGACATTCTCAATATTTTAAAGAAATATTAAGAGAATTTTCCGGGTCGTTACATTCGTGAGGACCAGTCGATTGGTGTTAGCACCAGTCGACTGGTAACGGTCAGAATAGTATCATGCACTATTTAAGAGGGCTAGTTTTTGGCTGAGTTTCCTTGGCGAAACAAGTTTGGGTAAAGCCTGTTAGTAGCCTACAAGTGCTCAGATGTTGTCAAGGGATTGCGGCGAGATTTCTCCACTCATAAGGAGCGACAAGTGCTAGCCGGAGGTGCTTCGGGGAGTCATCCACTGACGGATCGGGATCGTCCACCTTACAGACAGTCGTGGAGTAGGAGTATCATTTCTGAACGACGTAAAGGTTTTGTGCTAGCATTGTTTTAGGTTGTTTTTGTTATGTTTCTGCTTGCGCTTGCTAACACGTGTAGGAAGAAAATTGAAAAGTAGCTATTCACCCCCTCTAGCTAAACGTCAAGGTCCCAACAAGTGGTATCAGAGCAAGGTTTGCTCGTCTACGGACTAACCACCGAGAGAGCAAAAAGCTAGAGAAAATGGCGATTGAGGAATGATTAGGAGACGATATCAATGCTCCACCTCCCTACGATCACGAGAATTTCGACTATTGGAGGATGCAGACAAAGGCATGGTTCGGCATGGATTGGAATTTCATGATCGCGCTAGAAGAGCCATTTGATCTTCCAAAAGATAAGCATAGGAAAAAGCTCCGACCAAGATATTGGACCAAGGAGCAACAAACCCAATCAAAGACAAACGAAAAGGTAATTTCAATATTACGTAATATTTTGCCTAATAATGTAATGAGTGGTGTAGGTGAATATAAAAGTGCACATGAATTATGGAGCAAGATGTTAGTGCTCCATGAAAACCCTACACAAGCTCAAGTAGTGGAAGAGCCTAAGGAAATGAGCTCAATGGTCCAAGAAGAGGAGAAGGACCAATCGGATGAAGAACGAAGCTCAACATCCAAAGAGGTGGAAAAAGAGGAAAAAGATTCATCCATCTCCTTAAGTGAAGTGATACAAGAAATTGAAGAATTATTCACTTCATCAAAGGGGGAAGGAGAGGTCTCCACTTCAAGGATTGAGGGGGAGGAGAGATCATCTTCGATATCGGAGCAAGAAGAAACATCCACTTCCACCAAAGCAAAGTCAAAAGACTACATTATTTGCTTTGGGTGCAACAAGAAGGGACACTACAAGGGCAAGTGCCCATTAGGTAAAAAGGAGGTAAACCCTAAACCCAAGTCAATTTATTTAAAATCTAACATGGGTTGTAGGGAAAAGAAGGTGAAGAAGCATATTAGGTACTTCACGTGTGGTGAGCTAGGACACTACCACACCAAATGCTCAAGGGAAGGAGAATTCAAGAAATTGGAGCATTTGAGGAAGTGGGAGAAGAAGGAAAAGAAGAATGACTCACATTAAGGGGGAGCTACAAGGGTAAGGGAGGTAATCTCTAACTCTAAGCGTTTTTCAAACTCCTTCATGTATGTTAGAAATAATGAGAATTATTTACCTATGCATAATTCTGGTTTTAGATATTGTGATATAAATAGGACTAATATTGTATTTCAAAACCCTAAGGAATTTATGTATCATGATAAACCTAGAATTTTTAGAACTAAGGACCACGACATTAATCCAAAGAAAGGGAGACACATGCCTAGACAAATGGGTAGATCTAGAAATGTCCAAGATGGACATGGTGATGCTAAGGTTAAGAACCTAGAGAGGGAAAATTAAGCCTTGAGGGCAAAGCTTGATAAATTAGAGAAAATCTAGATAGATTCACTAGTGGATCTAAGGGTTTAGGCATGGTGTTGAGTAGTCAAAACCCCGACAATGGTAGATCGGGTCTAGGATACCGATCTATGAGATCAAATGCTATGGTAGATCAAATGCTATTTAAAGGGAAGAAGAAGAACTTAACCAAGGATAAGGTGTACAAAGTTAAGAAGGTTAGGGTTGTAGGTCAAGAAGTACCAGAGGTGCACCGGTGCGACCTTGCCATTATAGATGAGTCACCTAGGAAGGTGACTAAGGCTAAGAGCTCAAGGGGGAGCTCTAGGAATCAAGATGGGGTCCATGGTCAATGGATCTCAGGAGGATTTCTCCAGGAAGGCTAGATGGGCTGTGGAATGTGCCAAAAGATTTGGAATAAATTTGAGTCTTAATCCTAGGGATTTGGCACATCAAAAGTAAGGTTCATGCATGAAAATATGACAATGGAACCATATTACATGAAACTTGGTTCTCAATGTGTAGATATCATATAAATCAATGCTAGGGATGCCTTATGGTTGGGTATGAGAAGATACATCAAGAAGAGATCAAAACTAGGACTTCAAGTCAAGGTTCAATTGAACCATTTAAATAGTGTTGGGTTTTGTGTCAATCGTGGGATTGGGAATAGATATATGTGTGAATGTATTTTTCCCAAGTAGACATGGGTACCATAAATCTCTCCATAAGATTTGGAAAATTTTGGAGATTTATGGAATTTCTAGTGCATTTCTGAAGTTGGGTTAGAAATGCTGAAAATATAGGGTACCAGTCGACTGATGCAGAAGGCAGTCGACTGGTATAGTTCGATCCAGGAACTAGGATATTTTATGCATCAGTTGACTGATCCCCCATCAGTCGACTATCTTTCTATTTACTCCCATCAGTCGACTGATGTCGCGAATCTTTAAAAGAATACCCCGCGCAAGGGCGACCGAACCTAGGGTTTCAACGCCGCCCCTTGTCGCCACCTTCCTCCTTTGATCTCCCCAGCTCCTCTAAGGCCTCCTACGGCCGTGAAATTGTGCCTTTAGCCTTCCTCCACCATAGATCCAATCTAGGGCAAGAAAAGTACCTCTTTAAGTCAACCTTGTTCATTATCCATCATGCACCGAATAGAGAGACGGTAACGAAGTGTTTGCTTTATTTTTCCATTTGGTCCGTGATTCATAACTAACTCTTCATTTTATGCATGTTTACCTTGTTTTTCTTCTTGATTGGGTCATTCATGGTACATGCATATAGTAATTGCATTTTAGGGCTAGGCAAAAGTGAAGGTTTGGTGAGGGACCGTCCCGACAGCCTCCCATAGATCCTGCGACACCTCGGTTCCGTTCCGAGGTCTGCCGGCGGAGATTTGAAAATGCTGGCTTTATTTTAATGAATTGTCGATATCTCAACCAATCATATTTCCAGGAGATTACTCCTCATATAATTGAGATTATCACTCATTTTGGATTGGAAAAGTTAGTGTACTGTCAGCATTATGTAAACTTTGACCTCTGCAAGGAGTTTTATGCAAATCTTACATGTAGTAGTCCCGATGACATGGCATATGAGTCCATGGTAGGGGGAGTCACCATCTCTTTGTCACCTGCATTATTAGGATCATTCTTATGGTGTTGGGTTTCAGAAAACCCATTTACATGCTTCCCCAATGTCATTGAGCCATTAACCTTGTCTAATGTAACCATTGATCAAATTCACCGCCACTATTTCGATAATCCTCGACCTCCTCTGCAGTGTATTTTTATAGCTAGGCGTATGAGTGCAGTTAGCAACATCCTGTATAAAATTGTCCTAGACTGCATTCTGCCCATTGTCACCAAGGGGAGGTCAAAGATTCGTCTACCTCACTTGGTAATGATGTATGCTTTAGAGAGGAGGTTAGACATTGACATCACCCATATGTATTCACATCTATTGTACATTTTTCGCATGACGTCAATAGGAAGATTGATGCGACCCAAAATAGCTATCACGAATGTGAGTCTCAAATTTAGAAATTTATAAAGCTGAAAACCCTTTGGCTAACAAAGATATTAATGTAGTAGAGGGGTCTCAGGTCGTATTTTTCCAAGACTAGTTGAATGAATGTTTAACTCGAGCTTGCAAGTTTATTTGTCATTTGATGTTTGGGTTTTCTAGATAAAATGGGGGTTTTGTGGTAAGGAATTGGCAATATGAAATAGCAATTTAGAACAAAGTAGAATTAACTAAGCAAGGAAATGAATTAAGAAGTTGCACAAACTAAACTTAAAGAACTTAACGAGATGAGCAACTAAACAATTTAAGCCAAACTAGAGAATTGAACTTAAAGAGCTAATTGCATGTAATAAATTGCAGAAAACTAATTTCATGAAAGAAATTGTAAATTAAAGAAAACAAGAACAAATCTTGGCTTAAGCACATAGCTTGAAGTGTAGTGGAAACAATTATAACGACTTGAAGAAAACGAATGCTTGGAACAAAATTACCCTAAATTAAACATCAAATTAGTTTGTATCCAAACTTCCCTTCGCCGTCACATGAAGGTTGAGCTATGAACCCCCTAGCTCAAAAATCACTAAGGAGAACTCCCAAGTCAGTTCGCAATTGTTTGGCGCATGTTGGTCTTCCTGATTGGTCTCTGGACCGATCAGATCTTCCCCTGATCGGACTGGGATCCGATCAGATGAGTCTCTGATCGATCGGAGCGAACGATCAGTAGCTGAAGTCACTTCGTGATTTCCTCCATCTCGATCGACTGGATGACGATCTATTCGAAGAGACAATCAAAGCTTTCGAGAACCCCTCTACAACTTCGACAGCATCTCTGAACGACTGAAATCCGGCGATCGGCAATGGATCGACCGATGAAAATAGAGCTTCAGCAACACCATCACCTAAGCTTCCAAAAACGCAATCAATTAGCGAAACCAACTGGAAATCTTAACTCCGCGATCTGAAATCTTGAAGACAACTAGGTTGATGTGGCCGCGCTCGATCTAAGGAAAAGAAACTGCAAGGAAATCGATGAAGAACTCAAGAACAACGAAGAAATCTACTCTACTGGCGATGGAAGCTCTGTGACGCGATGACCCCGGAGAAAAAAGAGGAATTCCCTTTTAATTAAAACCATTTGAATTTGAACGGCTGAGATCTTCTTGGTCCATCTGACGGCCAGATCAAGTCCGATCTGACCCAAACTTCCCAGATCTTGATCAATGGTCCTGATCTACCTGTCATTTGCTCGGATCAACCAGATCTGTGGCGGATGGCTCAGATCATCCCTTCTCTTGCTTGGATGGTCTAGAACATCTTGAGCTTGATCTAATGGTCAGATGACTTTTGATTTGAATGAAATTTTCAGATCTTGATCAGTGGTCATGATTGACTCTATCTTGAACTCAGATTGATCAGAAGTTGACCGATGGTTCAGATCTATCCATTTCTTGATCGGACGGCTCATACTAATCCAAGCTTGATCACTTTGATCCGTATCCAATTCTGGCTCAAGTCTGGTCCAACCTGATCTAGGTCCATGGTCATTTGAAGCCTACAAAATTAGATACACATTTTAGTGCCAAATATCTCAAATATGCAAAGATTTGATTTAAAAGCCCAAAATAGAGGAAATACATGAAACCTAATATAAATGTAAACTTAAGCATATAAAATGTGGATCAAACATGGATTTTAGAGCCTAAAATAATCAACAAAATGGTAGTTATCAACGCCCCCACACTTACTCTTGTGCGTCTCGCACAAGCCAACTAGTAAACTAAGATGTATCCCCCTAGATTAGTCTCATCATAGTTAGAAGCAATTGAAAGTAAATTACCTAGGGTTGTCAAGTCTCAAGAATCTAAACTCAATGGACTAGAAACTTGTCCTTAAATCAACAACTTAGCATACTTCATCCTTCTTGACTCATTGAGATGAGCTCAACACTCAAATCCTTATAAGGCAAATGTGTAACGCCCGCCCCTTACCGTTAGGCGGCGCGTTACCTTTAACCCTTTTTTTTCCTTACTTACTTATATCATTGCGTATGAATATAACATTGCAGCGGAAATGAAACATAACTAATAGCATGTGCAACGATAAGGAAGTAATAACATCATATGACATCTAATAGCATCCATACTTAAATAAACTCCAAAAGAACTAGCAAGTATCATGCATAAAGTAGCAACATATGTCTTATTAGAAATAAGAACTAAGTCTATAGATAGCACTAAAGTGGATCGATCAGTCAAGTCACCACCACACACATTAGCCCTTCCTGCAGCTGCCCATTCCTCAGAAATTTCTATATTGGTATGCAACATAAGCAAACAAACTATAAGTATAAAACTTAGTAAGCTCTTTCCTACTCACTAAATCCGTACGTCGCATGCATTTTAAAACATATAACATTTCATGGATAGCATAAAATACATAAGGTATATAAGATACATGAAGACATATAAACATAGAACATGTGCATTTCAAAAACATTAGGAAGCTCTTTGGAAAACATAGTAAATAATACTTTAAAATAATATACATCATCTTCTTTGGGGTCTCCGGCTTTGTACCCATTCTTTCTTTTGCGCGCATACCCCTATGTAGGATGTGAGGTAGCTAATCCCGACCTATAGGGGTCTACATTCTAGGCTTATTATCTTTCAGCCTAGGGACATCATCATCGGTAGTCCGGAACCGTGGATCTTTTCAAGATCTGGTACAAGCCAATCTTTAAAGTAAAATACATACATGCATTCTTTTCTTTTTCTTTCTTTCTTTCATATAGAACATGCATTCCTTTCTTTCTTTCTTTCTTTCATATTGCATGTACTATAGACATTCAATCATTCATAATCATAAGCATACTTTCATATATAAAACATGCATTCTTTCTTTTTCTTTCTTTCTTTCATATTGCAATGTATTATAGGCATTCAATCATTCATAAACATAGGCATACTTTCATGACATAATCATTAGCATAAATAGCAAGACATGGAAGGACCTTTCTTTTAACACATGTAAGTGAAGCAACCATCATGCTAGTTTCATCAATACATCATACATATAACATGCTTGTCTTAATCAAGGCAATATGTTAGTTTAATTTTTCTTTTCTCATCTTAATACATGCTGGCCGAAACTTCATAGCAAGGATATCATAGCATAAAACCCACATAGCATTGGAATAAAGGCATACATTACATAAGAGGTCATTTACAAATACACTGGTAGTCTAGACTCCACTAAGCACTAGTTTAGGTGCATGAATTGTACTTGAACTTATTCTTAACCTTTATTCTAGTAATTGGCCAAAATTCACAGCATGGATAACATAGTATAAAAGTCATATAATCATGGAAATAAAACATACGTTACACATGGAATCATATACAAGCACAAGGGCAGTCTAAGCTTCATTGAACACTAGTTTAGGTGCATGTTTTGTGCTTGAGCTTATTTTTAACCCTTATCCCAGTATTTGTCCGAAATTCACAGCTAGATAACATGGCATGAAAGTCATCCAATCATGGAAATAAAACATAATTTACATGAGAGATCATTAGCATGTACAAGAGTAGACTAATCTTCACTAAACCTTAGTTTGGGTGCATGAATCGTACTTGCACTTATTCTTAACCCTTACCCTTGTAATTTGCCGAAATTCACAGTATGTATAACATGGTATAAAAGTTCATATAACATGTAAACAAAAACATATTCTACCATTAAGGTCATATACAAGCATAAAAGTAGTCTAGGCTTCATTAAACACTAGTTTAGGGGCATGCTTTGTACTCGAGCCTATTCTTAATTCTTATTCTTGTAATTTGTCGAAACTCAAGTAGGGATTTCATAGCATAATCATTCACATAACATGGGAATAAAATCATATTTTTCATAAGAATTCATTCACAAGTGCAAAAGTAGTTTGTACTTCACCAAACACTAGTTTAGGTGTATGATCTAGAGTTCTACTTGAATTATCATGCATATGGGTACATGTAACATTTTTCTAAACATCAATACATAGAATGGAGCATGAGTTTAGGCTCAAACAACTTAGATAAGGAACTGACCCTAAGGTATAAATTATTTCCATCATGAAATAAAACACCCAATCACATGCATATCACTTGATTTAACCATAACTTCATGAAGGTCTATAAAAATCTGTTTTAAGGCATAATTTAAGGTCCCTTAGCCAAATGTTACAGGGGTCCCTTAGCATAGATTCCACAAAATTTCTTGGCCTAAAACATTTATATAGCAAGGAAACAATCATTAGAACAATAGCCTACTTCATGCATCAACATTTATCCATTTCATGACTTGGCCGAATTCTTCCAAGTCCTTTACATCATAGAGAGCATTCAAACACCATGTATCCATCATATATTCATTACAAAAAGGTAGTAACAATTTCATGAATTCTTCCTTTAAGTTTTTGGACATAGAAAAGGAGGGTACCCCTTTATGGCCGAAACTTCCCTCAAGGTTTTCTTCCATTCTCTTTCACCCAACATCACAAGCAAACATAAAAATCATAAAAACACATAAAAAGCCATTATGTTACAGGTGAGGGAGTCTTACTACTTGTGCTTATGTTCCCAAAAGATCTCCAAATTTTAGAGAAGAAAAGACCTCTTAAACTCTAGCACTCCTCTTGTTCTTCTCTTCTTTTGGTCCGGTTTTCTCTAGGAGGTGAATGACTTGAAAATGGTAGCAAGGGCCACAAGGATTTCGGTGAGGAAGAGGAGGAAGGGGAAGAGTTTGGTGGAGAGAAAAGGGGGGGGGTTTCTTGGTCGAAATGCCTTAGGCATTTCCTCCTCTTCATGGCCTTTTATGGTGAGTAAAGAGCCAAGCACCTCTTTAATGGTGTCTCTTCAATTTTTTTGTGTCTCTTCATCTTCTTTCCCACTTATCTACAATTTCCATCCTCTCCTAATAGCACTCCCTTGCTAGGTGAATTGGTTACATGAATATTCTTAAGACTTTGCTTTCCTTTGAGGTCCAAGGTTCAATCCTTGGCACCTCCTTTTCTTTTGTTTTCTTTTCCTTTTTATTTTCTTCAGCCCATGTAACCAAAGCCCAACAAGAGAATGCTATTCATTTAGTTCATACACATGCATATTTATATCATTATTCATTCATTCATGTGCATGATGTCAAGCATAATATTAATGTAGCATATAAACATAATTATCACACACATTCACCATATATCAAGAAGGTGCTTAATATCTTCTTTATTCGAAATTTCCCCTTTAAATTCATAATTTTATTCTTGGCCACATGTTCAATTATTACATCGTTCTAGAGGGAAATTTGGGGCGTTACAAAATGTTGGTGGCTCTCTTCCTAAATTCTACATATTTGATGACGTGGAGCTCACTCACACACAACATGGTTCTTGTACTACCATAAGCTTGCTTGTTATCTACTCTCCACCATCATTCTTGATTCGGATCCACATATACAAAAGCTTATTCAAACACATTAAAGATGATATATGAATTGATAGAAATGAAATAGGAAATTGATGAACTTTGATACTTATGACTTATGACAAAGAAAGTAAAGAGATGTGATATGACAAGGAAATATGGAAAAGCAATATAGTATGGTAAGAAAATATGAAAAAAGTATAGAAAATATGGCATGATAAAGAAAATATGAAAAAAGTAGAGAAAGTGGAAGACTTGGACACTCCAAAAATGTTTCCCAATGCACTTTGCCTCTTTTGATGCCCTCTAATTAATTCTGAGCCAAGGGGGTTAAGGATCAACTAATTTAGATGATAAACCTCAAGAAACAGTGTGTCAGCCTCCACTGATCGGTCAAGGGACCGATCAGACATCTGCTGATCGAACTGGGGAACGTTTTGGACAGCTCCTGATCGGTCTAGAGACTTATCAGGTGACGATCAGTAGCTAAAATCTCCAGAATTGCTGAACTGTCTTCTGAGATCTGTCTTCTTTCAATCTATAACTCACTCTTGATACTTGATACCTTCTTCCAATTCAACTTCTAACTCAGAACTTGATTTCCACTTCATATTTCCCTTTTCTTTTTCCTTTCTTTTTTTTAGCTGCTCCATTTCTGTTTTTTTTCTGCAGCTAAGTGATTTTTTTTTTCTATTTTTGCTTCCAATGCCTTTCAATAACTAGCTCCAACTTGCGAATTCTGAGATGTGTAACCTTTCAAAACTTTTCAGCTTGATAACATGGAATGAGACCATCCTTTTGTTCATACTTAATATTTGGTCCAATGGAGCTTGTTTTCTATCCATACTTGAACTTTTAAGGTTGTATCTTTGCTCTCTAATCTTTTTTTCCTTTTCTTCACTTTTCAAATCACACAAAATTTTCTTTTTCTTGCAACTGAACTGATGGATATTCTTGCAACCCAAACTTGATACAAAGCTCCTTCTAATTGGCACATCTTTGCTTGTTGGTTGACAATTGTTTCAATTTTACCTTCAAGATTTGATCAAATGCTTGTATCCTCCCCCACACTTAAATTTTTGTCCGTCTCGGGCAAAGTAACATCAAGAAACATTAAAGCACCCAAGTCCAATGAAAATACTATGATGAACATGAATGATTAGGGAAGGAAAATGGAATTCAAAGTAGATAAACAAATAAAATTGCAACAATGATATGAGAAAGGAAACAAAGTGATTCACCTCTATAAATGTGGTTCAATCATAGAAATATAGTTTTGAAAGAACCTAAGCAAGTTCTAGAGCACAATCGCATATGTGCATCATAAAAGTTAGGTCAATCCTCACTAGGTAAAAAGAATTCATCTCAAGTCATCAATCTAGAGTCCATAACTAAGAAGTACTCAAGCAACCAAGATTTTTCATCCAATGGCTCAAATCCTAAGTTTTAACAACCAAATTTAATTTGCTTTCAAGGGACTCTAAAATGATATAAGAAAATCTAGATGGATACATTTATTCCAATTCATGCAAGAAGTAAAATGTCAAAAGGGTAAAATGGTATCTACAATGACTCTTATGCATTCTATACTAACCAAGCATTTATTAACAAGAACTCATTTTTAAAAGAAAATTTTACTTCTAGAAAATATAAAAATGAAACATGCAATGAAATAAAATGCAAGAAATAACAAACTCCCCTTTATTTCTGGTGGTCGGAGTCGATCAAGGAATAACCTCCATTGCGGTAGTGGAGGAGTATGGGTGGTAGAGAGAGCATTCTTCATCTGATCCATATTATGGTGCATTGCTCCCCCACACTTAAACTTCACAGAAAAATGTTCAGGTGGCCTAAGGCGATTAAGGTACAACATCCATTTTAGAGGTGGAGTGCTATTAATTAAAGTAAGATCTACTCCTCCCTCTTGATGTTTTTTGAAAATCCTTCCAGGAGGTTGGAGTCTGTTTAGATGGAACACCCACTCCAGACGCCTACGTGACCCTGCAAAACCATGCAATACCTCCCTCATACGTGCAGGGTAAGAAAGAAATGAAATAACATCAGTCTCTATATAAAATGTATCCAAAAATGCATCACATCCAATAAAATCTATCTTAGGTACCTCCATGAGTTTTTCACAATTAATATCCATAGAAGATAAGTCAAGAAACTTATCACAACCAATGAGATCAATTTTGGTACCTCTCTTAGTTTTTCACAATCAATTTCTACATAGGATGTATCAAGATATGTTTCACAACCAATGAAATCAAATTTAGGTACCTTAATGGAATTTTCACAATTATTTTCCACAAAGGATATATCAGGCAATGCATTACTGTTAGGATCGAATACGTCCGCTAGAGGGGGGGTGAATAGCGTTTCTCGGATCTTTCTTGTACCTGCGTTGTTAGTTGCACAGCGGAAACAATAATAAAGAGAACAAACAATGCTAACAAGTAGAATTTACTTGGTATCCACCCCGGCCGGGTGACTAATCCAAGAATCCATCGGTGGATCACTCCACGGATAACCTCTGGCTAGCCCTCGTCGCTTCTTGTGGGTGGAGAAACCTCACCACAACACCTTGAGAACCTTTGAGCACAAAGACTACTGTTTGGTCCTTAACCAAGACCAAACTCGTCAAAAATCCCAGCCCAAACCGAGTTCTCTTTAAATAGAACTCGGGCTGAAAACCCCGCCACCAGTCGACTGCTCCAAGGGCAGTCAACTGGTGCCAGCCAAATTCGACCGTTGCACCCCAACGTTTGAATTTTAGCCAACTCACCAGCCACCTACCAGTCGACTTCCCCCAGGGCAGTTGATTGGTCCCAGGGCTGAGACCTTTTTGTGAGTTCCATCAGTCAACTGCCCCCAGGCCAGTCGACTGGTCTACTCACCCACCTAAGGTTACCCATCCTGAGTACATTCCACTCCGCACTCAAACCCTAGGATTTCCTGAGTACAATCACACTGCACTCGTACCCTCACGACTTGACTGACTCCTCCTCCGCAACCTCGAATGTTGCCTTCGCGCCCTCTTCATCTTCGGCTCCTATCCCTCAGATACATGCAAGCCTCTAGCTTGCCTCCATGCCATCCTTCACGTATGCCTCGAAGTTCGCGCCCATCAGCTCATCGTCCCTGCTCACCAAGGTCCCTCGGATGCGCACGCAAGCCTCCAGCTTGCCTCCATGCCATCCTTCACCGTATCGAGCCTGTCCAGTCAAGTCCATATGTGTAACCTGTACAATCTGCACACTCAACATACACATATAAGTAAACAAGGGTAAACCTAACTTAAACCCTTTGCCCAAACATCAAAACCTATGGTCACTCCGGACCATCTTAGGGCCGATTGCTCTAACAATCTCCCCCTTTTTGATGTTTAGCAATCCGTTTAAGTTAGGGAAAACAAAACAGTAGTCAATGGCAAAAATAATGCATATGTAATGCAAAGATGGATCCTATCCCAAGGCATCCCACACCTAACCCTTCAAGTTAGGAATTTTCACACCTAGCCCTCCAAGCTAGGACTTTTTACACCTACCTCTCCAGGTTAGGAATTTTACCAAAACAGGCTTTTTAAAGATTCTCCAAAGCTCCCCCTACATTGGACTTACAAAGGCTTTTTAAGAACCCCTCCAAGGTTCCCCTTAAGCCAAGAATAGAGCAACTATGCTCCCCCTTAAAGCTCAACTCCCCCTAAAACTAGGGTTTCTTGCAAAGGTAAGTTTGCAAAGGTAAGTTTGGTTTTCCAACTTAAACACAAACTTCTCCCCCTTTGCCTAACATCAAAAAGACCCAAATAATATCCCAATTATTGGTTCTTTCAATCCCTAATGGTCCTAAACACAGTGTACTAACCCCCCATACACTTGTTTTCAATCATTCGGACCCAAGTCAGCTGCTGGATACCTACACCAGCCCTGACCATTCGACTGCCCCCAGGGCAGTCGACTGATACTCTGAATATCAGTTTTCTGGCCGAATTTCAGAAACGTGCCAGAAATTCCTAAAATCTTCAAAAATTCCCAAATTTCGTGGAGAACATTGTGGTACCCATACCTACTTGGGAAAAATACATTTCACCATGTATTTATCACCATTCCCAAGTTGGACATAAAACCCAAAATTTTTAATGAAAATTAAGGCAAACAAGGAGGCAACCTCCCCCTTAACATATGTAATGCCCGTCTTATTCCCCACACCTTTCGGTGTGGCGGGAGGCGGCGTTACGCTAACATACATATGAACATCGTATTGCAGCGGAAGTAATAAAATAAAACTTACTTAATTCATGCATGCGACTAGTACTTAAATCATACTTACATATCTTAAATATCATTCCTAACATGATGACATGGTAACTTAGCATATAAACGTCATAGGTAGCATCATGATATAACATCCCATAAGTCATCCGTGAGTAACATAAGTAGCAAGTGCATTTTTCTAGACAAACCATCATAAGCATAGCATGAGACTTATTAGGAATATGCAAAATATAGAACATGTGACAAAGCATAAATATTAGAAGTTTTCTCTTTTTCTTTTGCCATGTCACTGCCACACACACACTCGTGCCCTTCCTGCTGCTTCCCCTAGTATCTTCTTGCTTGATCTGCGGTATAAGAAATAAGACTATAAGCACATAGGCTTAGTAAGACTCTTTCCTACTCACTAAAACATGCATCATATAACATAAACATATCACGATCATAACATATACTTAACACATGGCACAGTTCCTGACATATCATAAAGCATATACATACTTGTCATGGCATAATTCATAACATGAACATAAACCAAACATACTTAACATGTCATAATTCGTAACATGAACATAAACAGAATACATACTTAACATGTCATAATTCTTAACATGAACATAACATAAAACATACTTAACATGGCATAATGCATAACATGAATGAATGCATGAGTCAAATGCATATGCATAAGGATGCTTAATTTAAAATCATACTTCTAGATACTTAAACATAAACATAACATCATTGGGGTCACCGGCTTGTACCACATATATACATCATAAGCACGCATCCCTAAGTAAATACGAGGTAGCTAGCCTCGACCTACTAGGGTAGGAACAGCTACGGTTGTTACAAAAGATAGACATGCACGTGGATAGCTACGGTAGTCCAAAACCGAGGCATTCTTAAGGTGCCCATCCCTTGGACCCTTACTTCGGTCCGGTACAAGCCCATTCATAAAGTAAAATAACTTTACATGCTTCATCATTCATAGACATACATAGCATAACCATAATCTTGTTTCATGGAGTATGACATATGCATACTTGGCATTTCATCGTTCATACTTAATTCATAACATCATTATGCCTTCATCATTCATACTTAAGGCATAATCATTATCATGGTTCATAAAGCTTGCATGATTATGGTACATAAGATAGACATGCACTTCATACATGGTACGTCTCATCTAACATACATAATCCTAGTATCCATCATGGAGCATGCATGGGTAAGATACATATGAACATAATACATACTACTTAGGTTCATGGCATTTAACATAGAACATGCATAGACTTCCATATACATATATCTATTATAGGCATTTAACATCCTACATGCATTATTCTATTTGACATACCCCTACATCAATTTCATATGTTCATGGTATATGATCTACATATTTATAAGTAAAATATAACATACCACCTAAACATGCAACGTCATGGTATATAACACATAAAGCCAGGGTTTTAGTAACGAAAAGACTCTTACAACATGCTTAATCATATACCTACACCATAGTAAACCATGAGCCAGCATCCTTGTACTTCATTCCAACCCTAACCTAGATTATGAGTTTGGCCGAATATTCAATAGAAGAGGGTCTCTTCATTCAAGCAACATGAGAAGGTCCCATAGGTAAAAATGAACTCATACATTACCTACAATGTCATAGTAAGTCATTGGACCCCATATTTAGAGCTAACCCTAAATCTTAGTCATCCCACATGACTTGAACGAAACCCTAATGGGTCACCAACACATGAAGAAATTCATAAAATTCCAAATTTACATCTAATACCTTACATATAATTCCATAGGAAAACATTAGAACCCTTGCTTGGAGTTAACCCTAACTTCTTGCCCTATAACCCATCTTGGCCGAAACTTACAAGGTTCATAAGTCATGTAAAATTCACATAAATCACCATGAACATCCCTTGCATCATGAGAAGACATAAAAACATCATTAGGAAGTTAAAACTAATCCTAGCCTTGGAACCATGGTGGTGGCCGAAACCCTAGAAGCCCCCCTTCATGGATTTCTCAACTTAGATCTTGAAACAAAGACTTAAATCATGATAAACATCAAAGGAAAACCATTATACCACAGGTGAGGGAGTCTTACTCTTGTTTACTTGGTTTTTAGACCTTAAATAGAGAAGATGATGAAGACCTTGTTGTCCCTTGATCACCCTTAGCCCTTGTAGCCTTGTAGGAAGCCTTGGATCTTCAAGAGAAAGTCCCCTTGTGAAGCTTTTCCAAGGGGAAGGAGCCTTGGTAGGTTTCGGCTAGGAGAAGGAAGAAGAGGGAGAGGAATGACTTTGGTGGAAGAAGGAAAGAAATGAGTAACTCCTATGTCTCCTCTTCTCTCATCCCCTCTTTTATACCACATGAATGGGGGCAAGTGAAGGGTCATGGTGCCTCTTCTCTTGATGACTCTTCACTTCCCTAAGCCTTAACCAAAATCCGCTTCATTCTCTATTAGCACTCCCTTGCTAGGTGAATTGGTTAGTACATGCATGGTGTTACACTATGTCCAAGGATCAATCCTTGGTGCATGCACATTGTTTTTTATTTTATTTTACTTTCTTATTTTTTCGTCTATTTTCGGCCATACCCCCCTAAGTCCTACCTATAGCCGTGCTAATATTCCTAATTTAACCTCATTTCTATTTATATTAAATTCTACCTAAAATCCACTAATAACCATGGTACTAGAAAAGCCCATGTAAGGCCCATTAGCACTTAGCTTCTTATTCTATATCGAAATTCATGGATCATCATGTTAAGGTTTATACTAGTATCCCTATGTTCCTCGAGAATCTATCTAGGCATGATCAATATTTTAAAGAAAAATATTGAGAAAATTTTCCGGGTCGTTACAATCCCACATACCTCATGAAAGTTCGTCCTCGAACTTAGAATAGCTCCGGGTACTTGCGTCTCATCTCATCCTCGCGTTCCCAGGTAGCTTCCTCGAACCTTTGACTTTGCCATAGGACCTTGACTAAGGGTACCTCCTTGTTCCTTAGTTTCTTGATTTCTCGATCCAAGATCTGGATAGGTCGGCTTTCAAAACTTAGGTTCTCCTGAACTTGTACTGTCTGTGGCTCGATTACCTGATCCGTGTTTAGAATACACTTCTTGAGCATCGACACATGGAACACGTTATGGATAGCCGACATTTCTTGAGGCAGCTTCAGCTCATATGCCACCTTGCCGACTCTTTCCAGTATCGGGTACAGTCCCACATAACGCGGACTTAGCTTCCTTTCTTCCCGAATCTCGTTACCCCTTTCATAGGAGCCACTTTGAGAAATACCAAATCTCCAATATTAAATTCCAGTGGCCTACGCCGGACATCTGCATAACTTTTCTGCCGACTCTGAGCAGCTTCTATTCGTTGTCGAATGTTCTGTATAGCTCGGGTGGTGTCGTCGATGAGATCCGTCGTGAGCCCCATCGTCTTCTTTTCGCCGCCTTCATACCAACAGATCGGAGACCTACATCGCCTCCCGTACAAGGCTTCATAAGGTTCCATTCCGATAGTAGCTTGGTAGCTATTATTGTAGGCGAATTCCGCTAAACATAGATATCGGCACCAACTCCCTTTGAAATCCAGGGCACAAGCCCGCAACATGTCTTCCAGTACTTGATTCACTCATTCAGTTTGCCCGTCAGTCTGAGGGTGAAAAGTGTACTAAATCGTAATTTAGTGCCGAGAGACTTCTGGACGCACTCCCAAAAGTGTGAGGTAAAGCGACCATCCCTATCTGAGATGATGGTCTTGGGAACTCCATGAAGTCGGATTATCTCCTTAGCATATAATTGAGCTAGTTGCTCAATCGAATAAGTCATCTTGATTGCTAGGAAATGAGCAGACTTCGTCAACCTGTCCACAATTACCCATATCGCATCATATCCATTTGTAGTCTTGGGAAGTCCTAAAATAAAGTCCATAGAGATATCTTCCCATTTCCATTCCGGAATCGGAAGTGGCTGCAGAACTCCTCCGGGTCGCTGGTGCTCTGCCTTCACTCGTTGGCAGGTCAGGCAGGTGCCAACATGCTGAGCCACATCTCTCTTCATACCGGACCACCAGAATTTCTCCTTCAAATCTTGATACATTTTGGTGGATCCCGGATGCATCGAATAAGGGGTTCCGTGAGCTTCTGCTAATATTGCTCCCCTCAACTCCGGATCATTAGGAATACATAAACGATCCCTAAGGTAGAGTACTCCCCCGTTGGCGATATGAAAACCATCGCCCTGTCCTTCTAGGATCTCCTGTTTGATTCTCTGAAGACTCGGATCACCATTTTATTTTTCCAATATGTCCTCGAACAGCGTTGGCGATATTGTCATGGTAGAAAGCCATCCGGAGATGACCTCGACCCCAAACTTCATAATTTCCCTTTCGAGTGGTCGGGGTAATCCAGATATGGACATCAAAGTGGCACTTGACTTCCGGCTGAGTGCATCGGCCACTTTGTTTGCTTTCCCTGGATGGTAGAAGATCTCGCAGTCGTAATCCTTTACCAACTCCAGCCACCGGCGTTGTCTCATATTTAGGTCTTTCTGAGTGAAGAAATATCGCAGACTCTGGTGGTCTGTATAAATCCTACATTGCGCCCCATACAGATAATGCCTCCATATCTTAAGAGCGAAGACCACAGCGGCTAATTCCAGATCATGGGTGGGGTAATTCTGTTCATGTTCTTTGAGTTGCCTAGAGGCGTAGGCAATGACTTTACCATTCTGCATAAGTACAGCTCCAAGTCCCAGTCTAGAGGCGTCGCTATACATGTCGAAGCCCTGGTTACTTTCTGGAAGGGTAAGAATTGGAGCACTTGTAAGTCTCCTTTTTAGCTCCAAGAAACTCCTTTCGCAGTTTTCCGTCCATTCATATTTCTTATCCTTCCGGGTGAGAGCTGTTAGAGGGGCTGCAATTCTCGCGAAGTCCTCAACAAATTTCCGATAGTAGCCCGCCAGTCCGAGGAAGCTTCTGACTTCGCTGGCGTTCTTTGGCCGGCTCCAGTTATTCACAGCTTCAATCTTTGTTGGGTCTACCATAACCCCATCTTTGGAAATAATATGGCCCAAAAAACCTACTTGGTCAAGCCAGAACTCACATTTGGAGAACTTGGCGTACAGTTGTTTTTCCCGAAGAGTCTGTAGTACTATCTTCAGATGCTTGGCGTGATCTTCTTGGTTCCTGAATAAATAAGGATATCGTCGATGAAGACGATTACAAATTTGTCGAGAAAAGACGAGAATACCCGATTCATAAGGTCCATAAACATAGCAGGAGCATTTGTCACGCCGAAGGGCATAACCACGAATTCAAAATGCCCGTACCTTGTTCGGAAAGCCGTCTTCGGAATATCATCCTGTTTTACTTTAACTTGATGATAACCAGACCTCAGATCGATTTTTGAGAAAACGGTGGCTCCCTTTAATTGGTCAAATAGGTCATCTATCCTCGGAAGGGGATACCTGTTCTTGATCGTTACATTGTTCAGTGCTCGATAATCTATGCACATTCGCATAGATCCGTCCTTCTTCTTCACAAATAGTACCGGAGCTCCCCATGGGGAATGACTAGGGCGAATAAGTCCCTTATCGAGCAACTCCTGTAGCTGTTCTTGAAGTTCCTTTAATTCGACCGGCGCCATACGATAGGGCACCTTGGAGATCGGGTTAGTACCGGGAACCAATTCGATCTCGAATTCCACTTCTCTATCAGGAGCTAACCCCGGTAATTCATCCGGGAATACCTCTGGGTACTCGCATACAACTCTGACATCTTCCAACTTCTGATCCTTTATTTGACTTGCGTCAACCACATGTGCTAGAAATCCAGTATATCCCTTGTCTAACATCTTCTGTGCTTTGAGAGTCGATAAGAATTTCCCAGTCCTTTTCCTTGGCTCTCCGATAAATTCAAACGCAGAATCTGCCTCAAGTTGAAAGACCACCTTTCGTTTACGCACTCAACAGAAGCACCGTATTTGCTCAGAAAATCCATTCCCATTATAACATCATAGTCCTGCATGTCGAGTACTATCAGATCGCAGCAGAGTTCTCTTCCTGCGATTCCGACTGGCACCGCACGTAGCACGTGAGTGGATGTCATTATTTCTCCTAAAGGCAGGGTTGTTAAGAACTTGTAATTTAAAACTTGTGGAGACATATCTATCTTCTTAGTGTAGAACATAGAGATGAACTAGTGCGTTGCCCCGGTATCAAATAATGTGGTAGCATACTGACTGTATATAAGTATCTGACCTGTGACAACCGTTGAAGCCTTCGCAGCATCCTCCTTAGTAATAGAGAAAACCCTGGCATCTGCCATAGTTGGTGGGGCCTCCAATCTCTCTTGCTCATCCGGGTACTCTCCGGCTCCGCTTGCATATAATGTAGTGTCGCTGGTGCACCCTGGTACTGAACAAACTGTTGGGGAGGTGCCTGGTTCTTGGTAGGACAGTAAGAAGCCATGTGCCCTTCCGCCCCGCAGAAAAAACACCGGTTCGTACCTTTGCGGCATTCCCCGGGGTGCATTTTCTTGCATGTAGCACACAGGGGAAACCGAGACTGTTTATTTGCTGTGCCCCCTTGGGGGTTGTTCCATAGCTGCCGTTTACCACTCTGGTTTCCTTTCCAATTAGCATTGGTACTCTGAGGTTTCTGACCCCTTTCATTTAATGCCTTCCTTTGCTGGTTGATATTGTTCAGGTAATGTTCGGTGAGTAGGGCACTACTGAACAGCTCCTCGGCGGTCTGCGGTCTGTTAACTCCGCCGGCCACGTTCAGGGCTATTTCGGGCCGCAACATCTTCAACATAAGTCGGACCCTTTCTTTCTCCGTGCGGACCAGCTCAGGGCACAGATGAGCCAGTCGGTTAAATTTCTTCACGGCTTCATTGATCGAGAGGTGCCCTGTCGGAATTCCGTGAACTCGGCGTAATGTTTGTTTGTGACATGCATGTTGAAGAATTCTTCGAAGAACTCCGATTCGAAGTCTGACCACGTCATCTGGTTCACCTGTCTCTTGGCCTTGACCCTTTCCCACCACATTCTGGCATCCCCAGAAAGGCAGACTGATGCACACTTGATTTTCTCATGCTCAGGCCAGTCCAGTACAGTAGCTCCATCGTACTTTCAACTGTCTTGAACCACGCTTGGGTGTCCCATGGTTCGCCAGCACCCGAGAAATTCTCCGGTTTCAGCCTCAACCACTGGATCAGATAGGCCTCTTGTCGTGCCACAGTGGTCGGGCCTGTCGGAGGGGTTTGCGTAACCGTGGGCGCGACGGGTATAGCCGCCTGGTTCACCGGTGGAGTGGTAGAATTTTCTTGCTGATTCATCAGGGTATTAATGGTTTGTTGCTGCTCGGTGACTTGACGCTGAAGTTGGGTCACTAATTGCATTAGGTCAGGCGATGGAGTTGTCTCATTAAGTTTGTTACTCTGTCTCCTGGCCATGCTCTTCTTCATAAAAAATATGACTAATATAAGTTGTTGTTATTCCTAACCTCATATCAAATGCTACAGTATTTGGTTTCATAAGAATAAGGTACATTTCATACCCTAAAAGTACTTGCTATCGTAAGGTATCATTCATACTTGCATATTCTAGAATCATAACATATCATCCATACTTGCTTATTCTAGACTCATAAAAGAACATAAGGTATGCATAGAGGTACTTACTTGGAAGCTGTAGGAAGGAGGCTTGATGTGTGTGTAGTGAGATGACAACTGCTCTGATACCAACCTATAATGCCCACCTTTTTCTCCACACCTTTCGGTGTGGCGGGAGGCGGCGTTACGCTAACATACCTAATAAACATCGTATTGCAGCGGAAGAAATAAAACTTAAAACTTACTTAATTCATACATGCGATTAGTACTTAAATCATACTTACATATCTTAACAATCATTCCTAACATGATGACATGGTAACTTAGCATATAAACGTCATAGGTAGCATCATGATATAACATCCCATAAGTCATCTGTGCGTAACGTAAGTAGCAAGTGTATTTTTCTAGACAAACCATCATAAGCATAGCATGAGACTTATTAGGAATATGCAAAATATAGAACATGTGACAAAGCATAAATATTAGAAGTTTTCTCTTTTTTTTTCTTTTGCCATGTCACTGCCACACACACACACTCGTGCCCTTCCTGCTGCTTCCCCTAGTATCCTCTTGCTTGATCTGCGATATAAGAAATAAGACTATAAGCACATAGGCTTAGTAAGACTCTTTCCTACTCACTAAAACATACATCGCATAACATAAACATATCACGTTCTTAACATATACTTAACACATGGCACAGTTCTTGACATATCATAAAGTATATACATACCTGTCATGGCATAATTCTTAACATGAACAGAAACATACTACATAATTAACATGTCATAACACTTATCATGAACATCACATAAAACATACATAACATGCATAATTCTTAACATGAACATAAACATAATACTTAATTAACATGTCATAACTCTTATCATAAACATCACATAAAACATACTTAACATGTCATAATTCTTAACATGAACATAAACATAATACATAATTAACATGTCATAACTCTTATCATGAACATCACATAAAACATACTTAACATGGCATAATGCATAACATGAATGCGTGCATGAGTCAATGCATATACATAAGGATGCTTGTTAAAAACATACTTTTAGATACTTAAATATAAACATAACATCATTGGGGTCCCCGGCTTGTACCACATACATACATCATAAGCGCGCATCCCTAAGTAAATACGAGATACTAGCCTCGACCTACTAGGGTAGGAACAGCTACGGTAGTTCCAAAAATCGAAGCGTTCTTAAGGTGCCCATCCCTGTTGGACAGCTACGGTAGTCCCAGAACCGTGGACAGCTACGGTAGTCCAAAACTGAGGCATTCTTAAGGTGCCCATCCCTTGGACCCTTACTTCGGTCCGGTACAAGCCCATCCATAAAGTAAAATAACTTTACATGCTTCATCATTCATAGACATGCATAGCATAACCATAATCTTGTTTCATGGAGCATGACATAAGCATACTTGGCATTTCATCGTTCATACTTAATTCATAACATCATTCATACTTATCATTCATACTTATCATTCATACTTAAGGCATAATCATTATCATGGTTCATAAAGCTTTCATGATTATGGTACATAAGATAGACATGCACTTCATACATGGTACGTCTCATCTAACATACATAATCCTAGTATCCATCATGGAGCATGCATGGGTAAGATACATATGAACATAATACATACTACTTAGGTTCATGGCATTTAACATAGAACATGCATAGACTTCCATATATATATATATCTATTATAGGCATTTAACATCCTACATGCATTATTCCATTTGACATACCCCTACATCAATTACATATGTTCATGGTATATGATCTACATATTTATAAGTAAAACATAACATACCACCCAAAAATGCAACGTCATGGTATATAATACATAAAGCTAGGGTTTTAGTAACGAAAGTCTCTTACAACATGCTTAATCATATCCCTACACCATAGTAAACCCTGAGCTAGCATCCTTGTACTTCATTCCAACCCTAACCTAGATTAGGAGTTTGGCCGAATATTCAATAGAAGAGGGTCTCTTCATTCAAGCAACATGAGAAGGTCCCATAGGTAAAAAGGAACTCATACATTACCTACAATGTCATAGTAAGTCATTGGACCCCATATTTAGAGCTAACCCTAAATCCTAGTGATCCCACTTGACTTGGCCGAAACCCTAATGGGTCACCAACACATGAAGAAATTCATAAAATTCCAAATTTACATCTAATACCTTACATATAATTCCATAGGAAAACATTAGAACCCTTGCTTGGAGTTAACCCTAACTTCTTGCCCTATAACCCATCTTGGCCAAAACTTACAAGGTTTATAAGTCATGTAAAATTCACATAAATCACCATGAACATCCCTTGCATCATGAGGAGACATAAAAACATCATTAGGAAGTTAAAACTAATCCTAGCCTTGGAACCATAGTGGTGGCCAAAACCCTAGAAGCCCCCCTTCATGGATTTCTCAACTTAGATCTTGAAACAAAAACTTAAATCATGATAAACATCAAAGGAGGACCATTATACCACAGGTGAGGGAGTCTTACCCTTGTTGACTTGGTTTTTAGACCTTAAATAGAGAAGATGATGAAGACATTGTTGTCCCTTGATCACCCTTAGCCCTTGTAGCCTTGTAGGAAGCCTTGGATCTTCAAGAGAAAGTCCCCTTGTGAAAATTTTCCAAGGGGAAGGAGCCTTGGTAGGTTTTGGCTAGGAGAAGGAAGAAGAGGGAGAGGAATGGCTTTGGTGGAAGAAGGAAAGACAAGAGTAACTCCTATGTCTCCTCTTCTCTCATCCCCTCTTTTATACCACATGAATGGGGGCAAGTGAAGGGTCATGGTGCTCTTCTCTTGATGACTCTTCACCTCCCTAAGCCTTAACCAAAATCCACTTCATTCTCTACTAGCACTCCCTTGCTAGGTGAATTGGTTAGTACATGCATGGTGTTACACTAAGGCCAAGGTTCAATCCTTGGTGCATGCACTTTATTTTTATTTTATTTTACTTTCTTTTTTTTCCTCTATTTTCGGCCATACCCCCTAAGGCCTACCTATAGCCGTGCTAATATTCCTAATTTACACCCATTTCTATTTATATTAAATTCTACCTAAAATCCACTAATAACCATGGTACTAGAAAGCCCATGTAAGGCCCATTAGCACTTAGCTTCTTATTCTATATCGAAATTCATGGATCATCATGTTAAGGTTTATACTAGTATCCCTATGTTCCTCGAGAATCTATCTAGGCATGATCAATATTTTAAAGAAAAATATTAAGAAAATTTTCCGGGTCGTTACACAATATTGCTTTAGATCCACTACCTTCCCTTCAAGATCACTATCCATCTTGACATTTGTGTCAATGGGTTGTATGCTACCTTACCATTTTCTAACCCAAATTTCTTTAGCATATTTTGTTTGATAAACATGAGTCCCTTTATTTGTTTGTTTGACTAGTAATCCTACGAAAAAGGTCAATTCCTCAACAAGACTCATTTCAAACTCATTCTCCATACACTTGATGAACTCATGAAGAAATTCACTATTTGTTGACCCAAAAATGATATCATCAACATATACTTAGGCCACAAAAATGTCCTTATCCTTAGATTTTAGAATAAAGTTTGATCAATTGTTCCCCTTCTAAAACCCTTGGAAACTAGGAAAGATGAAAGTCTTTCATACCAAGCACGGGGAGATTGTTTCAATCCATATAAGGCTTTCCTTAGTTTGTAGACATGACTAGGGTAGTTTGTGTTTTCAAATCTAGGTGGTTGCTCTGCATACACTTCCTCTTTAATGTCCCCATTAAGAAATGTCAATTTCACATGCATTTGATGAAGTTTGAAACCCATGTGAGCGACATATGTTAATAAAATCCAGATAGACTCTAATCTAGCTACGGAGCATATGTCTCATCATAGTCAAGACCCTCAACTTGATTGAATCCCCTTGCTACAACCTAGCCTTGTTTCTAGTAATTTTTCCTTGATCATCCAATTTGTTCCTAATGACCCATCATGTGGTGACAATGGTACTATCATTGGGTCTAGGAACTAACTCCCACACTTCACTTCTTTCAAATTGATTCTACTCTTCTTGCATGGCTAGAATCCAATCCACATCACCTAAGGCTTCATCAATTGATTTTGGCTCTAGTTGTGAAATTAAGGCAACTTGACTAGCATGATCTCTAAAGTAAGTTCTAGTGCTTACTACTTGGGTAACATCTCCAACTATTTGGTCAATAGGATGATCTTGATGTTGTCTTAGATTAACGAGGTTTTTCCAACCATGGGCGACCGACCTGGCCTCACAGAAGTTTCCCACCAGCCGTCATGGTAAATTGGAAAACGTTCGCAATGGGCGATCTAGAAGCCCAGCGTCCCAGGATTCGCGCCCCATTTGGATCATGATGTTGTCTTAGAGTCCTAGAGGTTATAGGCTCATTTACCACATAACTATCATTGCCTCTTTCATCTTCCAATGCACATCTCTCTCCCCCTTGATCAATGCCCCCTAAATGTAAGTCTTGCATTTCTTGGGTAATGTTTTGATTTTCTTCTATATCCTTGTCAATGGAGGACTTCCTAGGGAAAGTCCTAGTAGACTCATCAAAATCGACATTGGAAGATTCCTCAATCACTCTAGTGCTCTTGTTATACACTTTATACCCTCTACTAGTAGATGAATATCCAACTAAGATCCCTTCATCCGCCTTAGATTCAAACTTTCTTAGATCATCCTTAGTGTTCAAAATATAGACCTTACACCCAAAAACTCTAAAGTAGTGAATTTGAGGAATTCTCTCATTCCACAATTCAAAAGGTATTTTTCCTAAAAATCTATGAGTTAAAATCCGATTTTGGATGTAGCAAGCGATATTTACCATTTCCGCCCAAAAATAGCTAGGTAGGGAGTATGCATTAAGCATAGTCCTAGCCGCTTCATGTAAAACCCTATTCCTTCTTTCTACAACACCATTTTGTTGTGGGGTTCTTGGACATGAAAATTTATGTTTGTACCCATTCTCTAGACAAAATGAGAGAAGTTTGAATTTTCAAACTCTCCACCATGATCACTTCTAATTCAGTTGATTTTGAGATGTTTCTCATTTTCAACCCGTTTACTAAAGCCTACAAATATCTCTAGAGTCTCATCCTTATGTCTCATGAAATACACCCAAGTATATCTAGAAAAATCATCGATAATTACCAAGCAATATTTACTTCCTACTATCGAAGGAGTACTATGACAATCAAATAAATCCAAATGCAATAACTCCAAAGGTAGAGAAGTACTAGTTAAGGTTTTACCATTATGTGATGACTTAGATTGCTGACCCTCTTGTCATGAATCACACATTTTGTTCTTTTCATACTTGATCATCGGTAGCTCTTTCACCAATTTCATCTTGGCCACTCTTGCTATGCTCCTCATATTGATGGGACCAAGCCTCCGATGTCATAGCCATCCTTCTTCTTCTTTGGACATGAGACACTTGGTAGAAATGTTAGAAGCATAAGAGAGATTATAATAATATAGATTTTCAGAGCCATTGTGTCTAATCAAACATTTTCTTGCATGAAACTCCACTCTATACCTAGCATCTAGTTGACTCATACTAAGTAAGTTAAATTCCATGTCCTTAATTAGAAGCACTTTATGAATTGTGATTGTAGGAGATACCTCATGTAACGACCCGAAAAATCTCCTCAATATTTTTTTTAAAATATTGATCATGTCTAAATAGTTTTGAAGGAGTTTAGAGATACTAGTACGAACCTTAGCCTAATTATCCATAATTTCTCATTTAAATTGAGAAGCTAAGTACTAATGGGCTTTTCTAAGACCATAGTTATTAGTGGATTTTAAGTGAAATTTAATATAAATATAAATGGATTTTAATTAGGAATATTGGCATGATCATGGGGGAATTTTTGGGGAATTTTCGAAAATAATATAAAAATAAAATAAAATAAAATAGAAAAAGATAAAGTGCATGCACCAAGGATTGAACCTTGGACCTATGGTAGCACCATGCATGTACTAACCAATTCACCTAGCAAGGGAGTGCTAGTAGAGGATGAAGTGGATTTTGGTTAAGGCTTAGGGAAAATAAAGAGTCATCAAGGGAAGAGACACCATGACTCTTCACTTGCCCTCCTTAATGTGGTATAAAGGTGGCATGGGAGTTACATTTTCCCTTCTCTTCTTCATTTCTTCCTCTTCCTCCTTTCTCTAGCCAAAACCCACAAGGGTTCTCCCCTTAGGAAAATTTCCACCAAGGACTCCATCTTGAAGACTCAAGGCTCTCTACTAGGCTACAAGGGCTAAGGAGAAGTTTGGAGTCAAGAAGGTTCTTTCTATTTCTTTATTCAAGGATTTAATCCAAGATAAGGAAGGTTAGACCCCCCTCGCCTGTGGTATGATAGCTTCCAAGTTGTTTATCATGATCTAAATTCTTATTGGCATGCTATGTTGAGAAATCCATGGTTAGGGCTTGTGAGGGTTTCGGCCAAGCAAGATTTTGAGGTTAAAATCATATTGAAAACCCCTATTATGTTTCCTAATGTTTATTCATGATAAGTTAAGCATAAAAGTATGATTTTGGAAGTTTTTGTAGCACCCTAAACCCCCTAGGGTTTCGGCCACATCAAGGTTAAATGGCTAGGTGTAAACTCCAACCTTTCAAGCATGATTAGTATGTTTCCTATGATATGTTATGGGTAATAATGGTGATTTGTATGAAGTTTTCCTATGGGCTTGTTACCCTTCTAGGGTTTCGTCCAACACATGGGTTAGGCCTAGGACTTAGGGTTAAATCCAATCAAGGGTTCCAAGGGTGTTCTATGGCATAATATGTAGTGTATTGGATGTTAATCATAACCTATGTGAATTTCTCCATGGACCCATGGTCCTTTAGGGTTTCGGCCAAGTCCCTAATATAGGGCTTGGATTGGGTTAAGGTCTCAAGGATGCATGTTTATAAGTTACTATGATGTAGGTGTATGGTTAAGCTTGATATAAGGGTCCTTATGTTACTAAACCCTAGCTTGTGTGTTATGCAATATGACTTTGTATGTTAGGTGCTATGTTATGTTTTACTCATGAATATTTAGGTCACATGCCATGAACATGTGTAATTGAAATCCCTATAATAGACATGTGTGTATGAAGGTCTATGCATGTTTTATGATGAATGCCATGAATCTAAGTAGGGTGCATCATGTTTATATGTAGCTTACCCATGCATGTTTCACGATGGATACTAGGATTATATATGCTAGATGAAATGTATAATGTATGAAAAGATCTAGGCATGTTTTCCTATGTACCATGACCATGCATGTTTTATGAATTAAGATGCTAATTATGTATGTATGCCATGATTTATGAATGATATGTATGTATGCCATGTTTTGTGAATGACATGTATGTATGTCATGCTTTATGAATGATATGTATGTATGCTATGTTTAAGAATGAAGATGATGAATGAAAATGATGATCATGGCTCTAAGACAAAATGATGTAAGCATGATATACCTTATGAATGAAGGTAATGAATGATGATGAATGTTCATGCCTTTAAGGCATCATGATGTTAAGTATGAATGATGAAATGTTAAGTACGTTTATGTCATGCTAAGGGATGGGCACCTTAAGAACGCCTCGGTTCTGGACTACCGTAGCTGTCCACGGTTCTGGAACTACCGCAGTTGTTCCTACTCTTATGCTATGCTTCATGAAACAAGAATATGTTATGCTATGTATGTCTATGAATGATAAAGCATGAAAAATTATTTTACTTTATGAATGGGCTTGTACCGGACCGAAGTAAGGGTCCAAGGGATGGGCACCTTAAGAACGCCTCGGTTCTGGACTACCGTAGCTATCCACGGTTCTAGGACTACCGAAGCTGTCCAACAGGGATGGGCACCTTAAGAATGCCCCGATTTTTGGAACCACCGTAGCTGTTCCTACCCTAGTAGGTCGGGGCTCGCTACCTCGTATTTACTTAGGGATGCGCACTTATGATGTATGTATGTGGTACAAGCCGGGGAACCCCAATGATGTTATGATTATGTTCAAGTATTTATAACTATGGTTTTCAAATTAAGCATCCTTATGATATATGCATTTGACTCATGCATCCATTCATGTTATGCATCGCGCCAGGGTAAGTATGTTTTAGGCTTATGCTTATGATAGATTGTTCTTATGCTCATGTATGTTAAGAATTATGTCATGATAAGTATACTTTATGCTCATGTATGTTAAGAATTATGTCATGATAAGTATGTTTCATGCTCATGTATGTTAAGAATTATGTCATGATAAGTATGCTTCATGCTCATGTATGTTAAGAATTATGTCATGATAAGTATGTTTCATGCCCATGTATGCTAAGAATTATGCCATGCTAAGTATGTTTTAGGTTTATGCTTAGGTTAAGAATCAAGCTATATTAGTTGTTCATATGCTTATGATTTACGCTAAGACTATGCCTATGCTTTATGTTCAGAATTATGTTATGTCAGATGCTTGATATGTTTATGTTTAAGTGACGTATGGTTTTAGTGAGTAGGAAAGGGACTTACTAAGCCTGTGTTCTTATAATCTTATTTTCCTCGTACCGCAGATCAAGCAAGAGATTACTAAGGGAAGTAGCAGGAGGGGCAAGAGCATGTGTGTGTGTGGCGGTGACTTGGCAAAGGATCCTTTTATTTACACATATCGCATGACTTGGGTTTTGAAATGCCTCCTTAGATTCTATGCTATATTTACAATGGTTATGCCTAATGACTGACTTAAGACTCATGATGTTTACGGATAAGTTACTTGCCACTTATGATGATTATGAATAAGCTATGGAATGGTTATTTCATGATGCCATGCATGTCGTTAATATGCTAAGTCCAATGACACTAGGTTTATGAATGTCAAATTTGGGCATGTATAGATGCTTCATGTATTAGTTGCATGGTTAAAAGCATGTGTAGAAGAAAAAAATTATTCCGCTGCATTAAGATGTTTTATATGTACATGTATGTTTAGCGTAACGACGTCTTTCTCGCCACACCATAAGGTGTGGGAAAAAGGCGGGTGTTACACCTCAATTATGCCTCTACCTATTATTTTGAGTTTTCCACTATTCCCGAAAGACACCATTCCTTCCCTTAGATAGCTAATGGTGGAGAATTTGCTTACATCACCGATCATATGCCTCGAGCACCCGCTATCCACTATCCACATTTTTTAGTCCTTCTTCTCCTTTACCTAAACAACATGAATTTGGTACCCAAATGCTAGATCCACAAACATCATTTAAGTATTTCTTAGGTACCCATGCCTTCTTAACATTTCCTCTAACACTTTGCTTCCTAGGGGCACCCTTCCTTCCCATAAGAGAAACAAATGTCACTTCCTTGGTTTTGGGTCTATACCCTATCCCGGCCTTGTTATACACGACTCTTTGACTATTAATAATCATGTCAAGGTTCTTCGAGCCGATTTGAAACTTCCCAAGGCCCTTGGTGAGATTTTCTACCTTTTCCCTTAACTCCTTATTTACCTTTTCTAGAAATGAGTCATTTGAAATGGAAGAAGAAACATGCACATTGTCCTTAATTTTCATGGATTCTAACTTTAGCATGCAAATTTTATTTTTCAAGTCCTTAATCTTCTTTCTAGCCTTAACCAAATCATCATTAGTGCTAGAAATTATTTTTACAAGAGTAGATGTGGGTAAGTTGTATACCTCACTTACCGAGACGTCCGATTCCGAAGTTGAGCCTCCCCCTTCACTTGAGCTCCCTTCATCTTCGATACTTGAGCTCCTCTCATCTTTGGATGACTCTAGGTTGTCCACTCCCATCAATGCAAAATGAGACACATGGTTCTCTTCCTCCTCCGATGATGACGGATCATCCCATGTGGCCTTTAGACTTGTGGTCTTCTTCCCTTTTTCCTTTGATTTCTTCTTCTCATCCTTCTTTTTCTCCTCCTTCTTCAAGAGTGGACACTCATTCCACATGTGCCCTTCCTTTTGGCAATTGTAGCAAATGACCTCTCTTGCCTTGCCCTTTCCTTTTGAGCTTTTCCTACCATAAGATTTGTTAGAAAAACTTTTAAAGACTTTTCTCATTTTTCTTACCATATATGCCTCTTGGTCGCTATCCATGGAGGCACTTGATTCTTCCGAATCGGATGATGAGTAGACAACCTCTTTCTTTTCCTTCTTCTTCTTTATTTCTTTCTCTACAACAAAAGTTACACCTTTCTCTTTAGTAGACAAATTAGCTTGTTCATGCAATTCAAATTCACAAAACAAGTCATCAAGCTTAACTAAAGCAAGGTCCCTAGAGACTTTATAGACATCAACCATTGAAGCCCATAAAGTAGTTCTAGGGAAAGATTGAAGTACATACCTCACAAGATCCCTATTTTCCACCTTCTCACCTATGACATGAAGTTCGTTGATAATCTCTTTGACCCTACTGTGTAATTGGCTAACAGTTTCATTTGCCTTCATGGTGAGAGATTGGAGTTGTACCACCAAGAGATCCTTCTTGGCCCTCCTTGATTCATTCGATCCTTCATTTATCTCAATGAGCTTCACCCAAAGCTCCTTCGCGGTCTTGAACGGTCCCACCTTGTTCAATTGTTCTTTTGAGAGTCCATATTGAAGAGTCGTTGTAGCCTTTGCATTCGCTTGTGCCTTCTTTAACATCGCTTTTGTCCAATTTTTGATAGGTAGAGGCTCTCCCCTCTTATTCATTGGTATTTCAAATCCATCTATAATGCTACACCAATTTTCAATGTCATTCATAAGATAATACTCCATCCTACCTTTTCAATATGCGGAATCGTTGACGTCAAAGAAAGGTGTAAGATGTGTATACTGAAAGACTTGCCTCTTTTATATATGATCATATTTATTTTGAAAAGAGAATCATAACAACACTAGGTGCTTGTTTATATTAGTACATGCATGAAAGTCCTTTACTACGCATTATAGATAACATGGTGTATGGTGTTATACGGAAGATCATGTTATCAGTCCTTGCCTAGTATAAGTAGAGGCTCACAACCGTGATGAAATTGGACAAACCATCTGGATGGTTGTAGTGTAATTAGGTGTGCTTGGTCTTGACCATAGAATTACACTAGTGTGTTTCGAGTATATTGAGCAGGACCAAAACTAGAGGTTATCCAATTTATACTGACTTGATTATTGGATAGGACCTCAGATATTATTATGGAGTACGATCCCTAAATCCCGATATAATAATGGGAATATATTATTAATTATTATATCTTTGATTTACTAATGGGCGAAATGTATTCTGTTAGATCGATAGGCCCAGTAAGTTGGGAGATAATATTAATAATATAGTGTGTCATTGATTATTGACGAAATTCATGTCCTGGTGAGTCGGGATGATGATGCCCCCACGATGAGCTCAAAAGGTTCATCATGTTAAACCATACAGGTGGATTTGATCCGACATGATGATAAGGTTGAGTGGTACTAATCAAGGATCCAGAAGTTAATTAATTTGAATTGTCAGTAATTTAAATTAATTAACGGGAATTCGATATCTTAAACACAGGGGGATGGACGACTCGTAATATGTGGAGCCCATATGAAAATATGGGGGTTGGTGAGGAAGTTCAATTAAGATCCTTTAGTGGAATGAATCTTAAGTAATGGATCGGGTTTAGATCCATCTGTGGGCCAAGATCAAACTCCACCTCTTAGTCCCTACCTTAGCCCTATAAATACCCTATGAGATTATGAAACCAAGGCTTAATCCAAGAGTTGACTCCCAAGGCCTCTCCTCTCTCTCTCTCTCTCTCCTCATCTCCTCTAGGGTTCGGGCGGCGCAAAGAGAAGGAGAGACTTCTCCTTCTCTTTTCTTCTTCTTCTTTCCTCCATCACCACTTGGTCAGGTCTCACATGGATAAGGAAGGGACATTCCCTACCTTCTATGGTGGTCGGCTGCGAGGGAGAGAGGGACGGTGGCCGAAGGGAGGCGCGCAAGAGGAGGTGTGGCGGCGCCGCAAGGTTGAGGAAGGAGGAGTTTGTTCGTCTGGTTGGGAGTGGAAGAAGGAGATCTATATTCTTCTTCTCTTTCCTCTCGAGGTCAGCAGCTGGTTCGGCGGCCTTTGGGCAGCTCCGGCGGTCGACGGCGCAAAGGGAGAGGAGGTGAAGGCTTGCGGCGAGAAAACCCTAGGAGCTAGGGTTTAGTGTTTCGACCAAGTCAAGAAGAAGAGCTCGGTTGGAGTGCCTTGGTGATCTCGGTTCTTGGTAGATCATCGCCCACACAACGTCCGGGAAGGGAGGGACATAAGGTAGAAGGCCGCGAGGTAATCGGGAAGGTATAAACTCTCCCCAAGCTCCTTATGTCTATTTTGTGCCATGTTTAATTGCCTTGTCATTACATGTTTGTTTGTTAATTATTTTGATTGTTTTTCATTGATAATAATTAACTAACTGGACCCTGACCATAAACACAAAAGTTGGCGATCCACTCGTCGCCTTTTTCGCGGTCGAACAGTTAAGCAAATTACAAGGCTCGATCTTTGTGATTGGCCGAGTTGTAATTTGGATCATTCAATACGACGACGAGATGGTCGTTAGGAGACGGGTGTCCATTCGGATTAAATTTTAATCCGTAGACATGGAGAGGTCTTTCAAGGATGACCAAGTTTTCACTAAGAAAACCCGCCAAGCCATACCCAATAATTGGTATCAGAGCTGAGGTTTCCGGTTTTGTGTGTTTAGGATTGGTTAATTTTTTGCATTTTTCATACATTATATTTTGCTGGATGATATGTGGATGTGCGTAGACTAACTTTGTGTTGCAGGCACTGGATTCCAACCTATCATGCCAAATATTTGTTGTGTGAATGATTGTGCAATTATTGTAAATTAATTAATTCTCGGAGTTGACAAGGCTAGGTAGTATTTAATTTTTGTAATTAAATACGACACATGTTTAGCCGAGTTATTTATTTTACTTTCGATCTTGTTTTCATGTACACTCCTTTGTGGAGTATAGGATCGATGATGTAAATAATTAGCTAGTCATCTCAGCTCGGAGATCCTCAAGGTGGCTTGCGCATAAGGAAGGGAGGAGCGGACGAGATGATGACACGACTGGAGGCGCATTGGAGACCAAGGCCATGAAAGTTGGAAAATCTAGGATTTTCTATTTTTCATATGTTGGTTATGTGCGTGTTGTGTGGATGTGCTAGTTAAAATTCCTTGTAATAAATTACTAAGTGGGAGAGGGACCCTAAGGGTCCCATGGACTCCATTGCAATTTGATATGTGATGCGAACAAGCCCGTGCGTTGGCTCTAAGTGCCTTCCTCCATAACGGATAGGCTTGTTCTGCGGATCACAAGGTCAGAAAAGATTATAGAGAATTATTGAAGAGCGTGTCTACTTCCCCAATGGAAGGCACATAATCCTAAATAATTCTCTTAGTGTCGTGCAATGGTAAACACTTAGATACAATTATTAGTATCCTCCCCAACAGAGTTACTGCTAATAATTTCTATGGCCGAAGTTATCCAACTATTAATCTTACTTATCAAAAAGTTAGGTTGACAAGATAGTAAGATTAATGGGTAAAACCTTCTCTAACCAATGTAGAGTTTGTATACGTCCACACTAACTTGACATGCAAATTCTCGGTGTTGGAGGTGTTGGTTGATTTCGAAAATTTATTATTTTTAGGAATCAATTTATTTTCGATTTCTAAAGTAGTGTGTGTTGTGATTCTCAGGTTTTTCAAAATGACCTTTAACCCACTAGCAACAATACTTAAGGAAAATAAACTTACTAGCCCAAACTACATAGACTGGAAAAGAAATCTGGCCATTGTCCTTACTACTGAAGTATACAAATATGTACTCTTTGAAGACTGTCCTGAATGGCCTAGCAAGAACTCTAGTGAAGAGCAGAGGGAGCGCATTAAGATATGGGTCAAGGCAGATGAGATGGTGCGGTGCTACATTCTGGCATCTATGACGAATGTTTTGCAACATCAGCATCAGACCATGCCCACTGCATATGCAATGATGCTAAACCTCAAGGAGTTCTTCGAGCACCAGGGTCGGGCCGCTAGGCAGGTTGTGATGAAGAACCTGATGACGACTACTATGGTCGAAGGGACACCCGTTAGGGATTATGTCCTGAAAATGATGGCTCACCTCAATGAGATTGAGGTACTAGGAGCACAAATCGACGGGAAAACCCAGGTTGATATACTCCAGTCTCTGCCTAGGAGTTTTGAGCAGTTCCGACTCAACTATAACATGAACAAGCATGAGTATATGTTGGGGTATCTGCCTGGAGAACTCCAGGCAGCAGAAGGGCTGTTTCATCAGAGTTCTCAGGCCTTAGTGACTCAAAGGGTTTCTACTTATGTGTCGAAATCCAGGAAGAAGAAGAAACAAGGAGGGTTCAAGAAGGCAGTAGCAATGCAGGGACCTCAGACTGGCGTGAGGAAGCCAAAAGGCAAGTTCTTCACGTGTATGCAAACTGGACACTGGAAGGCAGACTGTCCCCGTCGTCATGACAAAGGTATTTTCTCGTGCTTAGTCGTTGAAACATGTTTAGCGGTGCTATCTACCAGTACCTGGTGCATAGATACGGAAGCCACTGATCATGTCTGCAATACTCTGCAAGGGTTCCAGGAAACCCGACGGTTGGCTGATGGAGAAATCATGGTCTACATGGGCAATGCTACGGAGGTGGTAGCAGTTGCAGTGAGAGATTTTTATTTGTCTTTTGAGAGAAATAAAATGTTAGTTTTGAGAGATTACCTATATGTACCCTCATTTAGAAAGAATTTAATTTCAGTTTCTAAGTTAATAAAAGACGGATATTCTATTGCTTTTGATAGCAGAGTTGTTATAAAGAGAAATAAAGAGATTATCTGTTCGGGTACTATGGTTGGCAATTTGTACAATCTAGAACCAAAAACTCCCACGATGCAAACTAAAGTGAATAGCTCGTCATCTAACCTAAGTAAGAGAAAGGAGCCTTCTAAGATGAATCATACGTATCTTTGGCACCTTAGGCTTAGTCATATTAACCTTAGTAGGATTGAGAGGTTGATAGCCGATGGGCCCTTGGGTTCATTAGTGGTGGAAGACTTCCCAACCTGTGAGTCTTGCTTGGAAGGTATGATGACCAAGAGGCCTGATAACCACGCGTGTCGTACCACGAGTATCAAATACAATTAAAATGTCGAACTCCTCTAAACTAATGTAGTATAGAGTAACTCGAGTCGTCTCTCTCAAGGAATGTAATGATAGGTTAATAATCGTAGGATTCCAAATTATTGCTTTTGGATTTTGGATATTAAACTAGGGTTTGGACATGAAGGCTAAGACTACGAAATAAAATAGCAAAGCAAGTATGAAATCTAGTTCTAATTAATGAATGACAATGCATTTAAGGAAATCTAATTTGACCTAACTACAAACGTGGAAAAGAAAAGGCAACTTGAAATAAAGCATCAACAAAACTAAACATGGAGCAAAACCTACAACATTGAAGAAATCTAATCTGACCTAACCTATTGCATCCAAATCAAGTATACGAACATAAGGAAAACATGAAGCATTCAATTAACAAAATGGTCTAGGAATTTCATCAAACATGTAATGAGCATCATGCAAAATGACCCAAGTACATGCAAATTGAAACATCAGGGGATCCATCCAATACAATCAGACACCAATTAACACAAACATCCAACTATCAACACAACCAATAACCGAATCTGATGAAGGGCTGTCGGAATGGATCTGAAGGGCTGCTGGCGAAGAAAAGCTGTGAAGAAGAACTACTGTAAAGGGGTTCTGCCGAATCTGATGAAGGCTGGATGAAGGAGCTACGAAGTGGATAAGAAAGGTGAGAAAGTGAGGAGCTAGGGTTCGCGGATGAAGAGAAGAGGAAGAAGAAGAAAGGGGTCGTTCGGCCGGCTAGGGTTCTTCGATCCGGATGAGGCTTGCGTGATTCCTCTTCTGACCTAGCGTGAGGTTGGTGCTGCGGTGGAGATGAGATGAGGAAGGTCGACAGACCGGCCGGCGGCGGTGAAGGAGAAGAGGGAAGCCGCCGGCCGAAATAGGAGAGGAGAAGTCGGAGTCGCGTGTGTCCCCCCTCCCTCTTTCGCGTGAGTTTTTTCCATGGAGAAGAGGATCAGTCCCCTTGTGTGCGCGTGACCCACCTCTCTTCGGCCCAAGCCCCTTTTGTTCAGCCCAGCTCAGCCCCTTTTGTTCAGCCCAGCCTCTTCTTGGGTCCAAATTGGGTTGGCTGAATTGAACCATTTTCATTTGAATTAAACCAAGCCTTCAAGTTAGACCATGCTTCAATTGAACCAAGCTCCTCAACACTAGCATTGGGTCCAATTATTTTGATCCAAGCCTTGGTCCAAGGTTTATCTTTAATTCCCTACAAAAATCATGAAATAATGCTGAAATTTAGAGGAAATTGTAATGAGCTCCAAAAATAGATCCTAATCGTAAAATATGATATAAACATGATTTAAACGTACGAGAGGATGAAAAATGCTAAGTAAATGAGCAAATAAAATGACATAAAATGCTTGTTATCACACCCCCACACTTAATTCTTGCACGTCTCGAGCAAGCAAATAAAACTAAAAGAAATCAAAATATCTTCCAAACATTACATCCCCTATCGATACTTTAAAAATAATAAAAGATGGCTACTTAGGATCATCAAGTCTCAAGAATCAATGTATTTATGGTTCCAAATCTCACATAAGTCAAAAGGCATGGTAATTTCAATCAATCTTGAATAAACTATGCATGACACAAACCTCACAAGATAGATATATGCACTGATGCTCACAAACATAACAAATATGAAAGTGGAGTTCTCTCAAAGCATTCATGACATTGGACTACCATATGCTTGCTTATTTTCTACTTCTCCACTACTATAACATAAGTACACAAATCAAGAGGACTTTTCAATGACTAATGTTGAAACCACGTGCTAACAAGAGAACAAGAAGAGTAGATAACAAAGAAGATCACAGAGAATATGAGAGCATTAGGGTAATTAACATGACGTATACAATCAAACAATATACCAAAATAAAAAACTCAACCAAACATCCAACACTCAAAATTCTCTTTGCACATTCTCAATGCAATACACAACCACTTACAACATCTCTAAAAAAAATGCATGTATGTATTAACAATTTAACTCTTATGTTTCTCACTAACAAAATCCCAAATGCTTGAGAAATTATTATTATTATTTTTTCACTTTTTTTCCCCATTTTTTTAAATTTTTTTCACTTTTTTTTCTAATTTTTTTTTCACAGAGAGTTTTTTTTCAACAAGCATTCGTCCATACACACTTGTCTTCCCCCCACACTTAAAACTTGCCTCAGACAATGTAACAAAGCATGATAACATCTAAAACTCACAATAATAGAGGCTAATAATAGACAAATAAAAATGTACTCATCATGCAATCACCCCATGCTCTCATCGCATCCTCAAGGAATGAATAAGCTAATAAAGATATGACAGTGAGAATATAATGACAATGAGAGGATCTGACAAAGGAAAGACAATGAAACATGATAGCAATAGGTGAAATGCTCACTAGTTACAATAATAAAGTAGAGGGAAAACTAAGAGATCAACAAGAGAGTTTGCCTCCATCATATTCATGTAAGCTTATGCTATTGTAATTTCAAAAAGAATCAAAGTAAGTTCTAGAGTGTCAAGTATCACAAATGCTATCACACATAAGAGGATTAAGGATAAGCATGACAATATCCTCACTAGGTGAACAATAAAATGTCATGCTTAATCTACCAAGATAGAGTCCATCACCATAACAAATGACTAAATACAATTAGTGTCCCCAAGCATACCAAGGAAACCAAAACTCAATAGTCAGACTTAACCATCTTTTATGATTCTCAAAGCATAATAAAGGAACATGTAGGGATATACAACTGGAAATCAAGCAAAGTTTATTCAAGACCAAACAAAATGCAGAATGAGGAAGCAAAGCATGAATGCAAAGTATAAAAGCAATCAAACATGCAAGTATAAGCATAAAGGAAAATAAGAAAAGGAAAGAAAAGGAACCAACTCCCCTTTATTCCTGGCGGTTGGAGTCGGTTTAGGAGTAGCATCCATCAAGGTAGTGGTAGGGTTTGGGTAGTCGAGAGAGCATTCCTCACGTGATCTACGTCATAGTGCACTGCTCCCCCACACTTCGACTTTACATAAGTGTGTTCTGGTGGTCGGAGACGATTAAGGTTCAAGATCCAATTTAGAGGTGAAGTGCTACGAGTCAAAATAAGAGCAACTCCTCCCTCTTGATGCTTTTTGGAAGTCCTTCCAGGAGGTTGGAGTCTATTTAGTTGTAGCACCCACTCCAGAAGCCTACGACACCCTGCAAAACCATGAAAAGAAAGTACCTCCCGCACAATGCAGGATAAGAAAAAGATGAAATACAATCAGTCTCTATATAGAATGTATCAAGAAATGCATCACATCCAATAAAATCAACCTTAGGTACCTCTATGATTTTTTCTAAACAATTAGGAGAAATATTTACCTTGTCTTTCTGAGAAATACCTGAAGGTTCTACCAGAGTGGATGTAACTATGGACTCCTCCTGGTCAGGGAAAAACTCCACTTCAAATTCAGGTTCTGGTGGACATACAACTAGAAGAGGTGATTCTTGGGCCCTTGCTTCCACCATGAAAGTTCCTACACTTTCATACTTATCCTCCAAATCTCCTAATATATCACTCAATGTAGGTGATCCCTAGGGCTCAGTGCAATCCCCTACACCTATAGAGTCATCTACAACTGGAAATAAATCAGATTCAACCTCAAGCTCAGCTGCCTCTGTAGCTAATACATCCTCTGCCTCATCTAAACTAGAATATCCTCTCTGAACATCGATCTTGGTCCCTGCGATCTGTATCTGACTAATGGTGGAGGATATCTGTTCAATTTGTCACTCTATGTTCTGACTGGAAGCATCAGTCCTACTCTGATTCTATCTATTGTCTCCCTGATGCTGCTGCAGTTGAGCGCTAAATTGTTGAAAATCCCTCTCAATTTGCTGCTGAATCTGAGCGCAAAGCTGATCGTTAAGCTGCTGAAGACGCCTCTCATTTTGTTGAAGAAATTGAGTGAAAAAGGGCTCCAAAGTGAGTGGAAGCTCCGGTTCTTGTTGCTGAACCGGATGTGACCATGAAGGCACAGGATCATCCTGGAATGTCTGTAGGTTCTGATATGCTGGATATTGCTCAGTAAATTTACTTTGTGTATCCTCATACCTGAAATATGACTGATCCCCCCAATTAGAATGGTAGGAATTAGAAAATGAATTATACCTATCTGGTTGTTGAACATCTTGGAAATTCTGCTGAAATTGTTGTTGTGGCTGATTCAGAGGTTGGAAGTATCCATACTGTTCTGGAATCTGTTGGGGTTGAAAGTACTGAGTCGGATAATTGTCCCAGTCATAATTATAGGTGCTAGGAGCTGGATCATAGGTATCTTGATATTGATGTTGGGAATGCAGGGGTTCTTGAGAAAATCTAGCAGTCGTTTGGATGAGGTGGCATATAGCAGCTGGATGAGATGGACTGCCACAATTAGTGCATATGTGTTCTGCTCCACCAATTTCGCATTGTTATATTCATTGAAGCCTCCAAATGGTTGAGAGTAGAAATCCTTGTTGAACTGAAAGAATTATCCTGGTCTTACACTGAAACACTAATAAACAAGATTAGAAGACTCAGGAGCATATGATATCAAAACACATGAATGAATGAACATTAAAGCACATGACAATTGTTTTTTTTATTGTTGTGGAAAGATAGAGAAACAATCCTAAAATTATCAAACACCACTACACTCCCCGGCAACGGCGCCAAATTTGATAACCATGCGTGTCGTACCACGAGTATCAAATACAATTAAAATGTTGAACTCCTCTAAACTAATGTAGTATAAAGTAACTCGAGTCGTCTCTCTCAAGAAATGTAATGATAGGTTAATAATTGTAGGATTCCAAATTATTGCTTTTGGATTTTGGATATTAAATTGGGGTTTGGATTTGAAAGCTAAGACTAGGAAATAAAATAGCAAAGCAAGTATGAAATCTAGTTCTAATTAATGAAAGACAATGCAGGTAAGGAAATCTAATTTGACCTAACTACAATTGCGGAAAAGAAAAGGCAACTTGAAATAAAGCATCAACAAAAATAAACATGGAGCAAAACCTACAACATTAAAGAAATCTAATCTGACCTAACCTATTGCATCCAAATCGAGTACACGAACATAAGGAAAACATGAAGCATTCAATTAACAAAATGGTCTAGGAATTTCATTAAACATGTAATGAGCATCAAGCAAAATGACCCAAGTACACACAAATTGAAACATCAGCGGATCCATCCAATACAATCATTCACCAATTAACACAAACATCCAACTATCAAACAACCAATAACCGAATCTGATGAAGGGCTGCTGGTATGGATCTAAAGAGCTGCTAGCGAAGAAAAGCTGAGAAGAAGAACTGCTGTAAAGGGGTTTTGCCGAATCTGATGAAGGCTGGATGAAGGAGTTGCGAAGTGGATAAGAAAGGTGAGAAAGTGAGGAGCTAGGGTTCGCGGATGAATAGAAGAGGAAGAAGAAGAAAGGGATCGTCCGACCGGCTACGGTTCTTTGATCCGGATGAGGCTTGTGTGATTCCTCTTCTGACCTAGCGTGAGGTTGGTGGCTGCGGTGGAGAAAAGATGAGGAAGGTCGACAGACCTGCCGGTAGCGGTGAAGGAGAAGAGGGAAGCCGCCAGCCGAAAGAGGAGAGGAGAAGTCGGAGTCGCGTGTGTCCCCCCTCCCTCTTTCGCGTGAGTTTTTTCCATGGAGAAGAGGATCAGTCCCCTTGTGTGCGCGTTGTTAGTGATATGAGAGAGGTGTCCTAAGGCAATCGCCTTATGATTGTAAACATTTATTTTAATAAATGATAATTGACTATTTGAGTATACATGTTTGTGTATTTGATTGGGATCTTAAACTCATCTACTGAATGTCTACAATACAACTCACAGCATAAGAGAATTTGTGATGGGATCACAATTAGTGATTATCTCTAAATGTGCAAATGTGAAGTGTTGAAAATATCCCTAGTCGATGAATTGATAAAAACGGACATTGTCAATTCTGTTGAGACTAGCATGGGTTATTCTCTAATCAGTTGATTCTCACTGGCTGGTGACATTGGGATGTCCAGAGATAAACATGGATGCTAGTTAAGGGAACTAGTTCATTGGAGTGACTAGCTGTAAGACTTCATATGAGAATCTACATGTAGATATGTCAATGAAGTTCTTACTGCAGCTTAAGTGCGATGTTCCTTTGACTTGCGGTGTTCAAGTCATCTTGGTCATGGAGACTTATACTTTAACATCTTAAGCAAGCATCTCCAAGGAGGTGTGGACCCAGGATGATTGGGTATGAGCCGAAGTGCCCGAAGATGTTTGAACAGCCTACAAAGGATTCACCACTCCTTGCGAGGAGATGTATACCCAGGCCTATCGTCGGATTGTTACTCAAAACCTCTGGCCAGAGTATATCATGTTTAGAGTGCGAGTCTCTTAAATACATGAGAGTAATTAGAAATCCAAAGGACGAGAAAGACACTACTTGGGCTAGGTGTGACGTAGTCAGTCTAGTGGGGACTGACACAAACAGACCATGTCCTGAACCAAGTGGGTATAAGGTGGTGAAGGGAATGGGGCATGATTCATTAGAGCTGCTGAAGGGTTTCAGAATTACTTCTGAGGTCAACCGTTGATCTTTCGATTAATTGGGGGTCATGATGTACTACTAGGTGCCACTCATGATCGTTCTATAATTAGTTGATTATAGACGGCCAACATAAATCGAAAGCCTATTTAGTCACACGCACCACGAGTAATCCGAGGGATTTAAAATGAGTTGAAAATTGGATTTTCCGATCAAGAGAAATAAGTCGAATCTGAGTTAATTAGAGGCGCAACGGAAACTTAAAATGGCTAAGTCTTTTGAAGGCTTAATGGGCGAATTAAATGAGTTTAATTCACGATGGAATCGGCTTGGTTTGGCCGGCCAAAGAGGGTGTCCACCCTCTTGGTTTGGCCGGCCATTAAAAAGGGAATAAACCAATTTAATTGGTTTAATTAATAAAATAAATCTAGCGCGATTTGTTTTATGAATTATGGATAAATAAATTGGTATATATAAAGAAATTTATATAAAGAGATTTATAAATAAATTTGTAGAAATTTATTCTTTTTATGGAAATTAAAATAAACCATGAATTGGTTTAATTTTAATTTATAAAATCAATTATGAATTGATTTATCCATGATAAGAAAATTTTATACAAATTTTATTCCATAATTAAAAGAGAGAAGTATTAGTTTTATTATAAAATTAGTTATAATAAAACTTGGTTTAAACGGAATAATTCATAAGAGAATTTATAGGATAAATTTGTTATGAAAATTCCGTTAAGAGGGAGACTTGGCAAGGGAGATGCTACTATATAAAGGAACCAAAGGCAAGCCCTTAATTCCAATTTTTGAGTAATCAAGAGATTAATAGCTTCCTCTCTCTCTCTCTCTCTTATTCTCTTCTTCCCTCTCCCAAGCTAGGGCCGGCGCCCATCTTCCAAGCTAGGGCCGGCACCCCTTGTCCAAGCTAGGGCCGGCGCAACCTCAACCTCCCTTGAGGATGCCGTGAGCCACCAAGAAGAAGGAGAAGCCAACCAAGAAGAAGAAGAAGCGGATCACCTCTCCTTCCTTCCCGGAATTTGGATTCCGATTCTTGGTGGTGAGTTTCCTATCTTTTCTCTTGAACTTCTAGTTGTGCCTTTAGAGAATCTAGTAGTTCTCGTCGGCACAAAACTCGTGACTTTGCGAAGTCATCCCGAAGAGAACTCGGCGTGGACGCGAATAGAGGCGGAGCTTCCAAGGGACGCTACGGTTGGATCTCGTTCCTTACTTCAAGTTACGCGAGGTACTAAGTAAATTAGTTTACTTTTTCGCAAAGTTTTAATTTATGATCATGTCCACACATCATAAGGTTGCATGCTAAATACGTGGTTAAAATAATTTGAGAAATTATTTTATGCTAATTCTTCCGCTGCACGTAAAAAATTTAAAATTTTACGAACCCGTATCCTTGTCGACATGCACCCGGTCCCAACAGTGGTATCAGAGCCGGTTAGTGTTCGACATAATCATAAAATTGTTTTGCGGAAAACTTTGTCATAATCTCAATTTTGGAAAAAATTTTCAATTATGGAAACTTTCCAATTATAATAAATTTTAGATTTAGGAATTTCAATGTTTGGAAATCCTCATGAAATTTCGCAAACGTTTGAAATTTCCTAGTTTCTGAAATTTTATAATAATTGTGAAAACTTCCCATCTTTGGAAACTTTCCAATCTTGGAAATTTTCTATTTTAGAAATTTTCCAACTTTGGAAATATGTAAGTTTTCTTTGTACCAGAAACTTACAATTATTCTGAAAACCTATTATGAAATCTCGCAATTTTGGGCACTTTCTTTCAAGAAAGTCTAGACAAATTTATGGACAATTAATTGACAATTAAATTTGAATTGGGTTTTAAATTGACAACAAAATTCTTTATTTTGGATTGAGCCTCGGGGAGCCGTCCAATTTAAAGTTAGTTGTTGTAATTTAATTTCCCAATTTTAAATGAAATTGTCATGTTTAATTTGGTTGCGCTTCCGAAGCGGACCAAATTGGATTTACGACAAATTAATTTTCTTTAGGTATCTGAGCCTCGGGGAGCCACCCTTAGAAAACGATTTGTTGTAATTAATTAAATCCATGAATAAAATATGTTTTAAGAGGTGATGCTCATACATATTGTTGTCTCCAAAATTAATTAGAAAAATGGTTTTCTACAGAGTTTCTTAATTGAGATTTTCATGAAAATAATATGTGGTTGAATTAAGGGAATTGTCTCTTAATTTAATAAGTTTTGATTTAGAGAAATCAAAGTCTTGAACATATTATTTCCGAAATTGATTATGACAATTTAGGAAATTGTTTCCCAAAACAATTCCTTTAATAAAGTATGAAATTAGAATTAGGAAATCCGGTTCCTAATACAATTAATGAGACTTGATAACTTAAGTCACATACATACTTTATTAAGGATATCGTTAGTCATGACATAATTATATGTCATGAATGTGCATTAAAAAGAAAAGGTGAGACCCAAAACCCCTTACAAAATATTAAGGTCAACACCTTCCATTAATATGGTTAGAACCGAAGTTTTGTTTCTCGTTTGGGTTGATGGACACATCCATGCCCAGCTTGAACCTCGACATGTTCAAACCATGGAATTAGTTTATGATTAATATAGTTGGAGTCAGAGGTCAATCCTTAGTTTTGGTTGTTGGACACATCCAAGCCTGACTAAACGGTTGAATGAGCTCCAACCATATTAAAACTATTTCTTGATTAATGGGTCAGCCTTAAGCTTGGAGCATCGATTTGTTGTGTCACAGCCAAGGTCGATGTAAAGAGAGGTGCAGTTGGGTGCTATGTATAATGTTACATACTTGTTAATGAGTTAACAACCCAATGATTTATGCAAACATTCAATTAGTTGATAGCATAAAGTGATAGTTACATATATGTGATATGTAATCGGTGTAATTACCTACCTTCATAGCTAAGAAAAACTTGATGGCCACAGTCATGGTTGTTCTTATCTATGGTTGGATATCAACCTATTTGGAGATGTTCCTACGATCTCCCGAATTGATAAAAAGGGTTATTCAATTTGAAAAATAAATAGGATTTTATTTATGTATGTTGATACATTCTTCTCACATAATCTCAATTTGTATTTCTAGGATAATCACTCGATCATGTCTTCTCTAAACTTGCGTTCCATTTTGGACACCAATAAACTGACTGGGCCGAACTTCATGGACTGGCTTCGAAACCTGAGGATAGTCCTCAAGGCGGAGAAGCTTGCTTATGTCATTGAAAATCAACTTCCCAACCATCCTCCAGAAAATGCAACTCCGGACCAATTGTTGGCCTATCAGAAACATGTGACCGATTCTGAACTTGCGAGTTGCATTATGCTAGCCTCTATGGTACCTGAGCTGCAGAAGCAGCATGAGCATATGGATGCTTATACCATCATCTTCCATCTTCATGAGTTGTTTGAAGAGCAGGCGAGATCCGAAAGGTTCGAAGTCTCCAGACTCCTCTTCACCACTAAGATGCAGGAAGGCACTTCTGCCTCGCAGTTTATGTTAAAGATGTTGGGGTACATTGAGCGACTGAGCGCACTCGGTTTTGCAATGGATCATGAACTAAGTATTGACTTAATTCTGAGTTGTTTGCCCAAAAGTTATTCACAATTTGTGATGAACTATCGGATGAACAAACTAGAGACTACCATTCCTGAGTTGCTCAACCTGCTGAAGACTGTGGAGCCGTCTGTAAAGCCGGATCAAAAGGCAGTACTGTTAGTTGGTTCCTCGAAGAAAGGTTCTAAGAGGAAGGCCAAAGAACAGAACAAAGGGAAGAAGAAAAAGGCCAAGAAGACTGAAAAGAAACCAAAAGGAACTTGCCATCATTGTGGCAAGGAGGGTCACTGGCGAAGAAACTGCAAGGTTTATCTTGAGTCCTTGAAGAAGAAGGCATCCGATGCCCCATCCTCTTCAGGTATCTTCGTTATTGAATGTCACTCTATTTCCTCAGATATCTGGGTACTTGATACAGGGGCTAAGGAATAGAAGAAGACTCGTCAAGGGAGAAGCGAATTTGCGAGTTGGAAATGGAGCAAGGATTGCTGCTGTTGCCATCGGAACATATTTGCTAAAGCTCCCAACTGGACGTGTCTTAGAATTGGATAATTGTTATTTCGTTCATTCGTTAATAAAGAACATTTATGATTTCATGTTTGAATGAAAAGGGTTATCATTTAACTTTTAGTAATAATTGTTGTTACATAACTTTAAATGGCGTTCTTTATGGGAATGGAACTTTGTGCAATGACATCTACACGTTAGATTTATCCAGTGACGTTTTCAATATCGAAGTTAGCAACAAACGTGCTCGAATAGATAATCGAATAGACTCCTACACGTGGCATTGTCGTCTTGGCCATATAAGTAAGAAACGCATGACCGATGTGGAATTTTGGAATCATTTGAACCCGGTTCATTTGATACATGCGAATCATGCTTAAGAGGCAAGATGATCAAATTACCCTTTTCCGGAAAAGGTAATCTAGTGGGAGAATTGCTTGGTCTAGTACATACTGATGTATGTGGACCAATGTCAACTCTTGCACAAGGAGGCTATAGCTACTTCATCACCTTTATCGATGATCACTCACGATTCGGGTATGTGTTCTTGATGAAACACAAATCTGAAACTTTTGAGAAATTCAAAGAATTCAGAAATGAAGTAGAGAAACAACTTGGCAAAAGTATTAAGATACTTCGATCCGATCGGGGTGGTGAATACTTAAGTCAAGAGTTTCAAGATTATCTTAGGGACAATGGGATATTGTCCCAATGGACTCCGCCGTATACACCACAGCATAATGGTGTATCTGAGAGGCGCAACCGAACCTTGATGGACATGGTTAGGTCGATGATGAATCATGCAACTCTTCCAAAATCCTTTTGGGGCTATGCACTTAAGACAGCTGTTTACTTGCTAAACAGAGTCCCGACCAAGGTAGTCTCTACTACTCCATATGAGACATGGAATAGTAAGAAACCTCACTTAACTCACCTTAAGATATGGGGTTATCCCGCTTATGTGAAGCGGACTGTATCAGACAAATTGGATGCTAAGTCTGATAAATGTCTATTTATTGGATACCCTAAGGAAACGAAGGGTTACCAATTCTATCATCCCTTGGAGCAAAAGGTGTTTGTTTCAAGGCATGCTGTATTTCTAGAAAAAGAATTTCTTTTACAAGAAAACAGTGGGAGTGGCATTGAACTTGATCAAGTTCAAGAAACTCCAATAGATATTACAGAGACACCTAGTCTAGACCCACAACCGATAATTCATAGTGATGAGCTATCAGTTGAACCTAAAACAACACCACCTCTTCGTAGGTCTGATAGGACACGCAATATTCCAGAGAGATACGGATTTCTCGTAAGTGAATCGAACGACGTGTTGCTCATAAGCGATGATGAACCTATCAGTTATGAAGATGTTCTAAAAAGTTCAGAAAGGGACAAATGGCTTGAGGCCATGAAGTCGGAAATGGATTCCATGTACGAAAATCAAGTATGGGACTTAGTTAACCCACCTGAAGGGATTAAGCCCATAGGGTGCAAGTGGGTTTTCAAGAAGAAAACTGACATGGAAGGTAATGTTGTTACCTTTAAGGCTAGATTAGTGGTAAAAGGATATCGTCAAAAACAAGAAATTGATTATGACGAAACCTATTCGCCAGTAGCTATGCTTAAATCCATTCGGATGCTCCTAGCCATAGCAGCTCATTATGATTATGAGATATGGCAAATGGATGTGAAAACAGCTTTCCTTAATGGAAACCTGCTTGAGGATGTATACATGATACAACCTGAAGGTTTCACATCGGTTGATAAAACCAAAGTATGCAAGCTTCGACGATCCATATATGGACTGAAGCAAGCATCTAGGAGCTGGAACATCCGTTTTGATGAGACAATCAAAAGGTTTGATTTCTCACAAAATCCTGACGAACCTTGTGTGTACAAGAAGGTTAGTGGGAGTGCAGTCGTATTCCTAGTATTATATGTCGATGACATATTACTTATAGGAAACGATATATCAGTCTTACAAACAGTTAAAATTTGGTTGTCCAAAACTTTCTCCATGAAAGACCTGGGAGAAGTAACCTATATCCTTGGGATTAGAATCTATAGAGATAGATCAAAACGGTTGCTTGGTCTTTCGCAATCTACATATATAGACCGAGTGCTAAAAAGGTTTGGCATGTCGGAATCCAAGAAAGGTTACCTTCCTATCAGGCATGGGATCAGCCTTTCAAAGTCTATGTGTCCACGCACAGAAGACTAGAGGATTTGCATGAATAAGATTCCTTATGCATCCGCGATAGGATCTATCATGTATGCTATGTTATGTACTAGGCCCGATGTATCGTATGCTCTGAGTGTCACGAGCAGATACCAGTCGGATCCAGGAATGGATCATTGGGCGGCTGTCAAGACAATCCTTAAGTACTTAAGAAGAACTAAGGATGTGTTCCTAATATATGGAGAAGGAGATATGGTAATACGTGGGTATACAGATGCCAGTTTCTAGACAGATAAGGATGATTTCAAATCGCAGTCTGGATACGTATTTACTTTGAATGGAGGCGCAGTAAGTTGGAAAAGTTCCAAACAAGACACCGTAGCGGATTCTACCACGGAAGCAGAATATATCGCAGCTTCGGAAGTAGCAAAGGAAGCAGTTTGGATCAAGAAGATTGTCTCAGAACTTGGTGTGGTTCCAACCATTGATAAAGCAGTGCCGGTTTACTGCGACAACAATGGAGCTATTGCACAAGCGAAGGAACCAAGGTCTCATCAACGATCCAAACACGTGCTTCGACGCTATCATCTGATCAGAGAGATTATAAGTAGGAATGACATACAAATTGAGAGAGTTCCCACTGAAAGGAATATAGCGGATCCTTTAACTAAAGCCTTGCCTCAAAGCAAGTTTGAGGGTCATGTTAGAGCCTGTGGTATTGGATACCGTAGCGATTGGCATTAGGCCAAGTGGGAGTTTGTTAGTGATATGAGAGAAGTGTCCTAAGGCAATCGCCTTATGATTGTAAACATTTATTTAATAAAAGATAATTCACTATTTGAGTATACATGTTTTATGTATTTGATTGGGATCTTAAACTTATCTACTGAATGTCCGCAATACAACTCACAGCATAAGAGAATTTGTGATGGGATCACAACTAGTGATTATCTCTAATGTGCAATTGTGAAGTATTGAAATTATCCCTAGTCGATGAATTGATAAAAACGGACACTATCAATTCTGTTGAGACTAGCATGGGTTATTCTCTAATCAGCTGATTCTCACTAGCTGGAGACATTGGGATGTCCGGAGATAAACATGGATGCTAGTTAAGGGAACTAGTTCATTGGAGTGACTAGCTGTAAGACTTCATATGGAATCTACATGTAGATATGTCAATGAAGTTCTTACTGCAGCTTAAGTGCGATGTTCCTTTGACTTGCGGTGTTCAAGTCATCTTGGTCATGGAGACTTATACTTTAACATCTTAAGCAAGCATCTCCAAGGAGGTGTGGACCCAGGATGATTGGGTATAAGCCGAAGTGCCCGAAGATGTTTGAACAGCCTACAAAGGATTCACCACTCCTTGCGAGGAGATGTATACCCAGGCCTATCGTCGGATTGTTACTCAAAACCTCTGGC
>JAGFNQ010003623.1:1084621-1113201 GCA_024364735.1 Boesenbergia rotunda | reverse complement strand
GGTAGTCTCTACTACTCCATATGAGAATGGAATAGTAAGAAACCTCACTTAACTCACCTTAAGATATGGGGTTATCCCGCTTATGTGAAGCGGACTGTATCAGACAAATTGGATGCTAAGTCTAATAAATGTCTATTTATTGGATACCCTAAGGAAACGAAGGGTTACCAATTCTATCATCCCTTGGAGCAAAAGGTGTTTGTTTCAAGGCATGCTGTATTTCTAGAAAAAGAATTTCTTTTACAACAAAACAGTGGGAGTGGCATTGAACTTGATGAAGTTCAAGAAACTCCAATAGACATTACAGAGACACCTAGTCTAGACCCACAACCGATAATTCATAGTGATGAGCTATCAGTTGAACCTAAAACAACACCACCTCTTCGTAGGTCTGATAGGACACGCAATATTCCAGAGAGATACGGATTTCTCGTAAGTGAATCGAACGACGTGTTGCTCATAAGCGATGATGAACCTATCAGTTATGAAGATGTTCTAAAAAGTTCAGAAAGGGACAAATGGCTTGAGGCCATGAAGTCGGAAATGGATTCCATGTACGAAAATCAAGTATGGGACTTGGTTAACCCACCTGAAGGGATTAAGCCCATAGGGTGCAAGTGGGTTTTCAAGAAGAAAACCGACATGGAAGGTAATGTTGTTACCTTTAAGGATAGATTAGTGGCAAAAGGATATCGTCAAAAACAAGGAATTGATTATGACGAAACCTATTCGCCAGTAGCTATGCTTAAATCCATTCGGATGCTCCTAGCCATAGCAGCTCATTATGATTATGAGATATGGCAAATGGATGTGAAAACAGCTTTCCTTAATGGAAACCTGCTTGAGGATGTATACATGATACAACCTGAAGGTTTCACATCGGTTGATAAAACCAAAGTATGCAAGCTTCGACGATCCATATATGGACTGAAGCAAGCATCTAGGAGCTGGAACATCCGTTTTGATGAGACAATCAAAAGGTTTGATTTCTCACAAAATCCTGACGAACCTTGTGTGTACAAGAAGGTTAGTGGGAGTGCAGTCGTATTCCTAGTATTATATGTCGATGACATATTACTTATAGGAAACGATATATCAGTCTTACAAACAGTTAAAATTTGGTTGTCCAAAACTTTCTCCATGAAAGACCTGGGAGAAGCAACCTATATCCTTGGGATTAGAATCTATAGAGATAGATCAAAACGGTTGCTTGGTCTTTCGCAGTCTACATATATAGACCGAGTGCTAAAAAGGTTTGGCATGTCGGAATCCAAGAAAGGTTACCTTCCCATCAGGCATGGGATCAGCCTTTCAAAGTCTATGTGTCCCGCACAGAAGACAGAGGATTTGCATGAATAAGATTCCTTATGCATCCGCGATAGGATCTATCATGTATGCTATGTTATGTACTAGGCCCGATGTATCGTATGCTCTGAGTGTCACGAGCAGATACCAGTCGGATCCAGGAATGGATCATTGGGCGGCTGTCAAGACAATCCTTAAGTACTTAAGAAGAACTAAGGATGTGTTCCTAATATATGGAGAAGGAGATATGGTAATACGTGGGTATACAGATGCCAGTTTCCAGACAGATAAGGATGACTCCAAATCGCAGTCTGGATACGTATTTACTTTGAATGGAGGCGCAGTAAGTTGGAAAAGTTCCAAACAAGACACCGTAGCGGATTCTACCACGGAAGCAGAATATATCGCAGCTTCGGAAGCAGCAAAGGAAGCAGTTTGGATCAAGAAGTTTGTCTCAGAACTTGGTGTGGTTCCAACCATTGATGAAGCAGTGTCGGTTTACTGCGACAACAATGGAGCTATTGCACAAGCGAAGGAACCAAGGTCTCATCAGCGATCCAAACACGTGCTTCGCCGCTATCATCTGATCAGAGAGATTATAAGTAGGAATGACATACAAATTGAGAGAGTTCCCACTGAAAGGAATATAGCGGATCCTTTAACTAAGGCCTTACCTCAGAGTAAGTTTGAGGGTCATGTTAGAGCCTGTGGTATTGGATACCGTAGCGATTGGCATTAGGCCAAGTGGGAGTTTGTTAGTGATATGAGAGAAGTGTCCTAAGGCAATCGACTTATGATTGTAAACATTTATTTTAATAAATGATAATTCACTATTTGAGTATACATGTTTGTGTTTTGATTGGGATCTTAAACTCATCTATTGAATGTCCTCAATATAACTCACAGCATAAGAGAATTTGTGATGGGATCACAACTAGTGATTATCTCTAAATGTGCAAATGTGAAGTGTTGAAAATATCCCTAGTCGATGAATTGATAAAAACGGACACTATCAATTCTGTTGAGACTAGCATGGGTTATTCTCTAATCAGCTGATTCTCACTGGCTGGTGACATTGGGATGTCCAGAGATAAACATGGATGCTAGTTAAGGGAACTAGTTCATTGGAGTGACTAGCTGTAAGACTTCATATGGGAATCTACATGTAGATATGTCAATGAAGTTCTTACTGCAGCTTAAGTGCGATGTTCCTTTGACTTGCGGTGTTCAAGTCATCTTGGTCATGGAGACATATACTTTAACATCTTAAGCAAGCCGAAATGCCCGAAGATGTTTGAACAGCCTACAAAGGATTCACCACTCCTTGCGAGGAGATGTATACCCAGGCCTATCGTCGGATTGTTACTCAAAACCTCTGGCCAGAGTATATCATGTTTAGAGTGCGAGTCTCTTAAATACATGAGAGTAATTAGAAATCCAAAGGACGAGAAAGACACTACTTGGGCTAGGTGTGACGTAGTCAGTCTAGTGGGGACTGACACAAACAGACCATGTCCTGAACCAAGTGGGTATAAGGTGGTGAAGGGAATGAGGCACGATTCATTAGAGCTGCTGAAGGGTTTCAGAATTACTTCTGAGGTCAACCGTTGATCTTTCGATTAATTGGGGGTCATGATGTACTACTAGGTGCCACTCATGATCGTTCTATAATTAGTTGATTATAGACGGCCAACATAAATCGAAAGCCTATTTAGTCACACGCACTACGAGTAATCCGAGGGATTTAAAACGAGTTGAAAATTGGATTTTCCGATCAAGAGAAATAAGTCGAATCTGAGTTAATCAGAGGCGCAACGGAAACTTAAAATGGCTAAGTCTTTTGAAGGCTTAATGGGCGAATTAAATGAGTTTAATTCGCGATGGAATCGGCTTGGTTTGGCCGGCCAAAGAGGGTGTCCACCCTCTTGGTTTGGCCGGCCATTAAAAAGGGAATAAACCAATTTAATTGGTTTAATTAATAAAATAAATCTAGCGCGATTTGTTTTATGAATTATGGATAAATAAATTGGTATATATAAAGAAATTTATATAAAGAGATTTATAAATAAATTTGTAGAAATTTATTCTTTTTATGGAAATTAAAATAAACCATGAATTGGTTTAATTTTAATTTATAAAATCAATTATGAATTGATTTATCCATGATAAGAAAATTTTATACAAATTTTATTCCATAATTAAATGAGAGAAGTATTAGTTTTATTATAAAATTAGTTATAATAAAACTTGGTTTAAACGGAATAATTCATAAGAGAATTTATAGGATAAATTTGTTATGAAAATTCCGTTAAGAGGGAGACTTGGCAAGGGAGATGCTACTATATAAAGGAACCAAAGGCAAGCCCTTAATTCCAATTTTTGAGTAATCAAGAGATTAATAGCTTCCTCTCTCTCTCTCTCTCTTATTCTCTTCTTCCCTCTCCCAAGCTAGGGCCGGCGCCCATCTTCCAAGCTAGGGCTGGCACCCCTTGTCCAAGCTAGGGCCGGCGCAACCTCAACCTCCCTTGAGGTTGCCTTGAGCCACCAAGAAGAAGGAGAAGCCAACCAAGAAGAAGAAGAAGCGGATCACCTCTCCTTCCTTCCCGGAATTTGGATTCCGATTCTTGGTGGTGAGTTTCCTATCATTTCTCTTGAACTTCTAGTTGTGCCTTTAGAGAATCTAGTAGTTCTCGTCGGCACAAAACTCGTGACTTTGCGAAGTCATCCCGAAGAGAACTCGGTGTGGACGCGAATAGAGGCGGAGCTTCCAAGGGACGCTACGGTTGGATCTCGTTCCTTACTTCAAGTTACGCAAGGTACTAAGTAAATTAGTTTACTTTTTCGCAAAGTTTTAATTTATGATCATGTCCACACATCATAAGGTTGCATGCTAGATACATGGTTAAAATAATTTGACAAATTATTTTATGCTAATTCTTCCGCTGCACGTAAAAAATTTAAAATTTTACGAACCCGTATCCTTGTCGACATGCACCCGGTCCCAACACGCGTGGCCCACTTCTCTTCGGCCCAAGCCCCTTTTGTTCAGCCCAGCTCAGCCCCTTTTGTTCGGCCCAGCCTCTTCTTGTGTCCAAATTAGGTTGGCTGAATTGATCCATCTTCATTTGAATTAAACCAAGACATCAAGTTAGACCATGCTTCAATTGAACCAAGCTCCTCAACACTAGAATTGGGTCCAATTATTTTGATCCAAGCCTTGGTCCAAGGATTATCTTTAATTCCCTACAAAAATCATGAAATAATGCTGAAATTTAGAGGAAATTGTAATGACCTCCAAAAATTGATCCTAATCGTAAAATATGATATAAATATGATTTAAACGTACGAGAGGATGAAAAATGCTAAGTAAATGAGCAAATAAAATAACATAAAATGCTAGTTAGCAAGGCCTTTCAAGGCTAAGGGATATAGGGCAAAGATGTGCTAGAACTGATTCATTCTGATTTGTGTGGTTCTATGTCAATCCAGGCTATAGGTGGTTTTGAATACTTCGTCACTTTCATTGACGACTATTCAAGGTATGGATACATTTACCTGATGCGCCGCAAGTCTGAATTCTTTGATAAGTTCAAAGAGTTCAAGGCTAATGTGGAGAAGCGTCAAGGTAAAGGTATCAAGACACTACGATCAAATCATGGTGGAGAGTACCTCTTTGGAGAGTTTAGGACATACTTATCAAAGGCTGGGATCCAGTCCCAGCTGACTACACCCGGTACGCCCCAACATAATGGTGTGGCAGAAAGAAGGAATAGGACTCTTATGGGGATGGTTAGGTCAATGATGAGCTACTCTAACTTACCTGATTCGTTCTGGGGATATGCTCTGGATACGGCTGCGTATATTTTAAATATGGTACCATCTAAGTCAGTCCCTTCTACTCCCATAGAATTGTGGACTGGGCGAAAACCTAGTCTAGGACATATTCGGATTTGGGGTAGTCCAACACATGTGCTGAAGGGATGATACTGATAAGTTGGAACCACGTACAGAAGTACGCTTGTTTGTGGGCTATCCTGAGGGAACGAAAGGTAGTCTGTTCTACAGTCCTGAGGATCATAAGGTAATCATGAGCACCAATGCTAGATTCTTAGAAGAAGACTATGTGATGAACCACAAGCCCAAAAGTAGGGGTGAGCAAAAATTTGAAAAAACTGAATTAACCGAACCGAACCGATCGAATTTTGAAATTCGGTTCGGTTAATTCGGTCTTCAGTTTTTTTTTAAATCGGTTCGGTTTTTCGGTTAAATCGGTTCGGTTTCGGTTTTGAATTTTGTAATTCGGTTAAACCGAATAAAAATATTAATTTAATTATTTTTATTTAAAAATATAATTAATTAAATAAAATTTGGTTATTTTAATTAAAAATTGAATAAAATTTAAAATTTTGGTTAATTCGGTTTATTCGGTCGAAAATCGAATTAACCGAAATTTTTTCGGTTCGGTAAGTTCGGTTTTTGTAGAAAATTCGGTCAGTTCGGTCGGTTCCAAAAAAAATCGATTAAATTGGTTTTCGATTTATTCGGTTCGGTCGGTTCGGTTTTAACCGAATGCACAGCCCTACCCAAGAGTAGACTAGTGCTTGAAGTGTTAAGAGGGGATGTTCCACTTTAGGACCAACTGTACAAGAGGATACACCACAAGTCACTGCACCGTGTGTCACAGAAGATACACAGGTGGTACGTCGTCACAGTGGGAGGGTTGTTAGACAGCCTGAAAGGTTCATATTTTTGGGAGAGTCATCGGACATGGTCCCAGGTAAACATGAACCGGATCCCTGGACCTATGACGAGGCCCTCCAAGATAAGGATGCAGATTCTTGGCAAAGAGCGATGAACTCTGAGATAGAATCTATGGATTCTAATCATGTCTGGGAGCTTGTAGAACCACCTGATGGTGTAAAAGCCATTGGATGCAAGTGGATCTACAAAAGAAAGAGAGGATCAGATGGAAGGTTGAGACTTTCAAAGCTAGGATTGTTGCGAAAGGGTATACTCAGAAAGAGGGTATCGATTATGAGGAGACCTTTTCGTCGGTAGCCATGCTTAAGTCTATCCGGATTCTCTTATCTATTGCAGCTTATATGGACTATGAGGTATGGCAGATGGACGTGAAGATGGCTTTCCTTAATGGAAGTCTTGAGGAGGCCATCTACATGAAGCAACCAGAAGGGTTCATTGCAAAGGGTAAAGAGCATCTAATATGCAAGCTTAATCAATCCTTCTATGGATTGAAGAAAGCTTCATGATCTTGGAACATCCACTTTGATGAGGTAATCCAGTCATACGGATTAAATCAAAGCCCAGATGAATCATGTGTATATAAGAGATGTGACGAAAATGTAGTGGTGTTTCTTCTACTTTACGTAGATGACATTTTGTTAATTGGCAACAATGTCAAAGTGTTATCAGACGTAAGGGTCTGGTTGTCAAAACAGTTTGATATGAAGGACTTAGGAGAAGCGGGACACATCCTTGGGATCAAGGTCATAAGGGATCGCCAGAAAAGGATGTTGTGCTTATCCCAAGCTTCATATATTGACACTGTTGTAACGCCCGCCCTTCTCACACTAGGGCGGGGTTACGCGAACATAATTTTCGTTTTAGCGGAAGCGTTTGAAACTTGAAACTTGAACATGATACATGTATAATCTTGTACATGAACATGTAAGCATGAAACTTTTTAAACATCTTAGACATTGAGGAGAGCATGCTAGGTACCTTTACATTCTTACTTGCATAATAGAAGCATACCACATAGCCATTTCTTAAGACAGAGTAGTAAGTATGAGGAAGGATAATATAATACTAAAGTTCTTTAGCAAGTCCTAACTAAGTATTTAGCATATGAGCGAGAGTGAGCATGAATATCCATATGAGTCTAAATATCAGCAAGTAGCAACTTAGTAAGTATGTTTCAACATTTCACATGCAAAACTCAGCATATGCATAAACTAAACAAAACATGAGTAGATCTTCTTCAACCATGCCACCACCACACACATCTCTGCCCCTCCTACTGCTCCCTTTAGTTTAGCCATTCCTTACCCTTTTCTGCAGTACAAGGGAAACATGGAAACTATAAGCATATAGCTTAGTAAGATCCCTTCCTACTCACAAAATCATACGTTCCATCAAGTAGAGAAAACATCACGTCATAATAGTGCATAGCATTAAAACACTTAACTTAACATAGCATAAGGGAGCATATGTACTTATCATAAGAAGCATACTTGAACTTAACATAATTCACCTTTATAGCATAATAGTCATATAGTCATTACAAAAATGCGAATGCAAGATACTCTTTTGAAAACATGCATAGGATGAGTTCATGCATATGCTTTTCTTAAAATCATACATATAGGTACTTAAACACACATCCATCATCATTTGGGGGATCCCGGCTTGTACCACTTACATACATACATAATACGCGCATCCCTAATAGGCCGAGGTAGCTAGTCTCTAACCTACTAGGGAAACTAGGTCCGTTCATAGTCCGTCGACCTAGGGGCGTCTCGGGAGCCCATCCCCTTACTAGGTCCGTTCATAGTCCGTCGACCTAGGGGCTGCATCCGGAGCCCACCCGTGGACCTTGCTAGGATCCGGTACAAGCCATACAAAGTAAAATAGCATACATGGATTTTATCATATCATAAGCATAGCACATTCTTGTTTCTTACTAGGTCCGTTCATAGTCCGTCGACCTAGGGGTTGCATAGCACATTCTTATCATATCATAAGCATATCATCATAACCTATCACATCATTGTCATATCATGAGCATGACATGCCTCTTATCTTATCATGAAGAGTGCTCTTAGTCCCGACTTACAGGGAAGCATCTCTTAGGCATTTCATCATACATAAGCCATGCATAACATAAGGGTGCTTAAAGAGCTTAAACATAGACATGTACATCATGATTCTTAGAGCATGAAAAAGCATGGGAGAAGACATGTTATCACCTATACTACTCATAGCATATCATGGGCATCCTTGGCGTGCCTAATTGGGGTTGTAGCTTCCCCCTTAGCCCAAATTCTTATTTAATCAGAAAATTTCAGCATATAAACTCTAAGTTTAGAGCATGATAAACCATGAAAAATATTACACTAACATCATACATTAAGGTGGGCATCATAGAGGAGACATTAGAAGGCATGTTGGGGTTGTTACCCCTTCTTAAGTCCTACTTATCATTCTTTACAGAAAATTCCAGCATACATACCTTAGTTTCCAAGCATGTTAAAATCATGAATAAACCATATTTACATCACATATCATCTTATATATCATAGAGAGGGTCATTATCAAGCATACTAGGAGTTTAAACCTCTCTAAGCCCTAAAAGAGGTCCTTGGCCGAAAATTCCAGCAAGCCTACTCCGGGTTTTTTTTTGGGGCTTAAGGACAAGGAAAACATCATATTATCATCATCTATTTAGTCACACATCATGAAGAAAAACATATGCAAGTATAGGAGTAGTTTAAACCCTCGCAAGCCCTAAAAAAAACCCTTCTTGACCGAAAACATCAAGAGCTTCATCCTATGTTTAAACCATTTTAGGCACTCGAAACTATTGTAATGCAGGTGAGGGGATTACTTACATCCTCTCGCTTGAATCTCCCCCAAGAAGTCCTTGAAGAGGAGGAGAGGAGAGCCCTTTTTGCGCTTCTTTTCCTTAGCCTTGCTTTAGTAGAAGGTAGTCTCTCTATAGGGCCCTCTTGGGAGTTTTTCTTATGGAGGAAACCTAGGGTTGGAGTTTCGAAAATTTGAGAAGGGGAGGGGAGAGTTTTCGGTTTTGAAGAGGGAAGAGTGAGGAAGAAGAAGAGAGGAAGTTATTCCAACTTCCCTTCACTTATTTATACTTTTCTCATGAAGAGACATGTCTCTTCACTTCCCTAGCTTTAACAAGCATGTTTCTTATTCTCTCAACATGAAACATGGCTTGGTGTGTTGGTTATGACATGATTAGTGCAACGAGGAGGTTCAAGGTTCAATCCTTGCTTCCTCCTTTCTACCTCTTCTTTTTGTCACATTTTGCACTAATCCATATCAAAGCCCATTAAGCCAAGCCCATTATAATATTTCATAATAATGATAATGTTTCATGAATTCATAATATTTCATATGGGAAAATTTTGGGTGTTACAATCCTCCATACCTTATAAAAAGTTCGTCCCGAACTTTAAAATAATTCCGGATACTTTAATCGTATTGCCTCCTCTTGTTCCCACGTGGCTTCTTCGAATTGTTCGTTCCGCCACAGAACCTTTACTAAGGGTACTTCCTTGTTCCTTAGCTTTTTGACTTCCCGGTCTAAGATCTGTATTGGTCGGCGTTCGGATCTTAAGTTCTCTTGATCTTGTACCGGTTGGGGCTCTATCATCTGATTCACATCAGAGGTACATTTCCTGAGCATTGATACATGGAAGACATTGTGGATAGCCGACATTTCTGGCGGCAACTCCAGTTCGTAGGCCACTTTGCCTACCCGTCTCAGAATCTGATACGGTCCCACATATCTCGGACTCAGCTTCCCTTTCTTCCCGAATCTCATTACCCCTTTCATAGGGGCCACTTTCAAGAATACTGAATCCCCAACCTCAAACTCTAATGGTCTGCGTCGCTTGTCAGCGTAGCTTTTCTGCCGACTCTGAGCAGTCTCTATCCTCTGGCGGATATTCTTTATAGCCTGAGTGGTTTCGTCTATAATATTCGTCTGGAGTCTCATCTCCTTCTTTTCACCACTCTCAAGCCAGCATATAGGAGATCTGCATTTCCTTCCGTATAGTGCTTCGTACGGTGCCATCCCGATAGTAGCCTGATAACTGTTGTTATACGCAAACTCTGCCAGGCTCAGGTATCGACACCAGCTTCCCTTGAAATCCAAGGCACAAGCTCGTAACATGTCCTCTAATATCTGGTTTACTCTTTCAGTTTGCCCGTCAGTCTGGGGGTGAAAGGCAGTACTGAATTTCAGCTTCGTGCCAAGAGCCTTCTGCACGTGTCCCCAAAAATCTGAAGTAAATCGACCATCCCTATCAGAGATAATGGTCTTGGGAACCCCGTGTAGTCGGACAATTTCCTTGACGTACAGTTGAGCTAGCTGCTCTACTGAGTGGGTCATCCTGATAGCTAGAAAATGGACAGACTTGGTGAGTCTGTCCACAATCACCCATATACCATCATATCCATTCGTCGTTCTAGGCAGCCCAGCGATGAAATCCATAGAGATGTCTTCCCATTTCCACTCGGGAATTGATAGAGGTTGCAGAACTTCCCCAGGCCTCTGGTGTTCTGCTTTGACCCTCTGGCAGGTCAAACACATACTGATATAGTGGGCTACATCTCGCTTCATACCGGACCACCAAAACTTGCTCTTCAGATCTTGATACATCTTGGTAGACCCAGGATGCATCGCATAAGGTGTTCCGTGAGCTTCCTCTAGGATTCTTGTCCGTAAGTCGGAGTCGTCAGGAACACATAATCGATCCCGAAGATATAAAACTCCGTGTCCGAAATTCTAAATCCATCGTCCTTGCCTTCGAGAACCTCTTGCTTGATTCTCTGAAGACTCGGATCATGATTCTGCTTTTCCAGAATATCGTCGAATAATGTCGGCGCAATCATCAGGGTGGACAACTGTCCTGATATGATTTCAATCCCGTAATTCATAATTTCTTCCCCTAAGGGTTGTGACAAAGCCGACAAAGACATTAAAGCAGCACTCGATTTCCTACTGAGAGCATCGGCTACCTTGTTGGCTTTTCCCGGATGGTACAGGATCCCACAATCATAATCCTTGACCAATTCGAGCCATCTGCGCTGTCTCATATTCAGATCCTTCTGGGTGAAGAAGTACCGCAGACTCTGGTGATCTGTATAAACTTTACACTGAGTTCCATTTAGATAGTGCCTCCATATTTTCAGTGCAAAGACCATCGCTGCTAACTCTAAGTCATGGGTAGGGTAGTTTCTTTCATGTTCCTTCAGTTGCCTAGAGGCATAGGCAATTACCTTCCCATTTTGCATAAGTACAGCTCCGAGTCCCAGTTTGGATGCGTCGCTGTACATATCGAAACCCATATCGCTCTCTGGAAGAGTCAATATTGGAGCGCTAGTCAGCCTCCTTTTCAGTTCAGTAAAGCTCTTCTCACATTCTTCGGTCCATACATATTTCTTGTCTTTCTTTGTAAGAGCTGTCATAGGGGCTGCAATTCGAGAGAAGTTCTCTATGAATTTTCTGTAATAGCCTGCTAGCCCGAGGAAACTTCGAATTTCACTGGCATTCTTGGGTCTAGTCCAGTTACTCACAGCTTTAATTTTTAATTGGGTCCACCATTACTCCTTTCTTGGAGATAACATGTCCCTGTAATTCCTTCAATTCCGTCGGCGCCATACAGTATGGTGCCTTGGAAATGAGATTAGTACCAGGAACCAACTCAATTGCAAATTCTATATCTCTTTCAGGTGCTAACCCTGGTATAATTATACACGTAATTATATACCTATCGTGATTATGGTTAACCCAACTCATAGTATGCTTCCCCCAAATATTCATTCTTATTTGTCACATGATTAATATAGGGTAAATGAGATCTTATTTATTATATTACCAAAATTTATTTTATTCCATCTTATAAGTCTACATACAAAACTAGTCCAACTCAGTGAGCAAGATGGGTTGCCGTTATGCCCAACATAAAGAATAGCATAGCGACGACTACTACCTCCTCGCTCATCTCCCTTTGGCCCGCCTCAGGATCCTCTACTGTTCCCATCGGGTCGTCCTCTTCAATCTCGAGAATCTCCTCGTCCGCTTCAAGGTCCTCCTCGAACATCTCCAGCATCTCTGGGTCCTCCTCGAAGGGCTCGGGAACCTCCCCGAAGGGCTCGGGGTCCTCCTCGAACGTCTCGGGGTCCTCCTCGAAGGGCTCAGGATCCTCCTCAAAGGGCTCGGGGTCCTCCTCGGATGGCTCGGAATCCTCCTCTGAGTCTCCCAGATCTTCTGGGAACTCATGGCGGAGGAGCTGCCTACACAACTCCGTATATGGGATACCGCATCTGTGCTATCCCCAGATCTGATGCGCAACCTCTCTTGCCCGGTTGGGCAATGAACGAAGTAATGCTCCGATCCTATGATCGTCCGTGGCTGGAAACCCTTCCCGCTCCAGTTTCCAGAAGAGCCAATCCAAGAACCCTATGTTGCCATGAATTCCCCGGGTCGGACAATACTCAACCGCCTCTATCCGCTCCAGCAGCTCGCGGCACCTCTCAGTGTAGTCCTCATGCAACATCTGGAATTGAAAAGAAAATGACATGGTTAGTACTAAACCATTCCTTTTTCAATTCGCAAATATATACAGAGGAAAACCCACACCCAATCGGTGTAGTTTACCCTAGTGATTACAATATGTAACCACCCTCTTATCCCAAATTCTAAATTATTAATGGATACATATGTTCATATAAGAGGAAGTTTCATTCATGTTCACATATCTTATAAGTTCTGGTCATTATCTATCATACCGGTGATACCGGTGATAAATAAGCTAACATAAGAATTAATGCTACTTTCTCTTGTTATGCAAGCATAAATCATCTCTATATATATCATTACTGTACATGAAATAAAGTAAAGCGAGGTTAGGATCTCTTACTTGGAAGCGGCAGGATGAAGCTTTGATGTGTGTCTGTAGTGGGGAAGGCAGACCTGCTCTGATACCAACCTGTAACGCCCGCCCTTCTCACACTAGGGCGGGGTTACGCGAACATAATTTTCGTTTTAGCGGAAGCGTTTGAAACTTGAAACTTGAACATGATACATGTATAATCTTGTACTTGAACATGTAAGCATGAAACCTTTTAAACATCTTAGACATTGATGAGAGCATGCTAGGTACCTTTACATTCTTACTTGCATAATAGAAGCATGCCACATAGCCATTTCTTAAGACAGAGTAGTAAGTATGAGGAAGGATAACATAATACTAAAGTTCTTTAGCAAGTCCTAACTAAGTACTTAGCATATGAGCGAGAGTGAGCATGAAATATCCATATGAGTCTAAATATCAGCAAGTAGCAACTTAGTAAGTATGTTTCAACATTTCACATGCAAAACTCAACATATGCATAAACTAAACAAAACATGAGTAGATCTTCTTCCACCATGCCACCACCACACACATCTCTGCCCCTCCTGCTGCTCCCTTTAGTTTAGCCATTCCTTACCCTTTTCTGCAGTACAAGGAAACATGGAAACTATAAGCATATAGCTTAGTAAGATCCCTTCCTACTCACAAAATCATACGTTCCATCAAGTAGAGAAAACATCACGTCATAATAGTGCATAGCATTAAAACACTTAACTTAACATAGTATAAGGGAGCATATGTACTTATCATAAGAAGCATACTTGAACTTAACATAATTCACCTTTATAGCATAATAGTCATATAGTCATTACAAAAATGCAAATGCAAGATGCTCTTTTGAAAACATGCATAGGATGAGTTCATGCATATGCTTTTCTTAAAATCATACATATAGGTACTTAAACATACATCCATCATCATTTGGGGGATCCCGGCTTGTACCACTTACATACATACATAATGCGCGCATCCCTAATAGGCCGAGGTAGCTAGTCTCTAACCTACTAGGGAAACTAGGTCCGTTCATAGTCCGTCGACCTAGGGGCGTCTCGGGAGCCCATCCCCTTACTAGGTCCGTTCATAGTCCGTCGACCTAGGGGCTGCATCCGAGCCCACCGTGGACCTTGCTAGGATCCGGTACAAGCCATACAAAGTAAAATAGCATACATGGATTTTATCATATCATAAGCATAGCACATTCTTGTTTCTTACTAGGTCTGTTCATAGTCCGTCGACCTAGGGGTTGCATAGCACATTCTTATCATATCATAAGCATATCATCATAACCTATCACATCATTGTCATATCATGAGCATGACATGCCTCTTATCTTATCATGAAGAGTGCTCTTAGTCCCGACTTACAGGGAAGCATCTCTTAGGCATTTCATCATACATAAGTCATGCATAACATAACGGTGCTTAAAGAGCTTAAACATAGACATGTACATCATGATTCTTAGAGCATGAAAAAGCATGGGAGAAGACATGTTATCACCTATACTACTCATAGCATATCATGGGCATCCTTGGCGTGCCTAATTGGGGTTGTAGCTTCCCCTTTAGCCCAAATTCTTATTTAATCAGAAAATTCCAGCATATAAACTCTAAGTTTAGAGCATGATAAACCATGAAAAACATTACACTAACATCATACATTAAGGTGAGCATCATAGAGGAGACATTAGAAGGCATGTTGGGGTTGTTACCCCTTCTTAAGTCCTACTTATCATTCTTTACAGAAAATTCCAGCATACATACCTTAGTTTCCAAGCATGTTAAAATCATGAATAAACCATATTTACATCATTTCATCTTATATATCATAGGGAGGGTCATTATCAAGCATACTAGGAGTTTAAACCTCTCTAAGCCCTAAAAGAGGTCCTTGGCCGAAAATTTCAGCAAGCCTACTCCGGGTTTTTTTTTGGGGGCTTATGGACAAGGAAAACATCATATTATCATCATCTATTTAGTCACACATCATGAAGAAAAACATATGCAAGTATAGGAGTAGTTTAAACCCTCGCAAGCCCTAAAAAAACCCTTCTTGACCGAAAACATCAAGAGCTTCATCCTATGTTTAAACCATTTTAGGCACTCGAAACTATTGTAATGCAGGTGAGGGGATTACTTACATCCTCTCGCTTGAATCTCCCCCAAGAAGTCCTTGAAGAGGAGGAGAGGAGAGCCCTTCTTGCGCTTCTTTTCCTTAGCCTTGCTTTAGTAGAAGGTAATCTCTCTATAGGGCCCTCTTGGGAGTTTTTCTTATGGAGGAAACCTAGGGTTGGAGTTTCGAAAATTTGAGAAGGGGAGGGGAGAGTTTTCGGTTTTGAAGAGGGAAGAGTGAGGAAGAAGAAGAGAGGAAGTTATTCCAACTTCCCTTCACTTATTTATACTTTTCTCATGAAGAGACATGTCTCTTCACTTCCCTAGCTTTAACAAGCATGTTTCTTATTCTCTCAACATGAAACATGGCTTGGTGTGTTGGTTATGACATGATTAGTGCAACTAGGAGGTTCAAGGTTCAATCCTTACTTCCTCCTTTCTACCTCTTCTTTTTGTCACATTTTGCACTAATCCATATCAAAGCCCATTAAGCCAAGCTCATTATAATATTTCATAATAATGATAATGTTTCATGAATTCATAATATTTCATATGGGAAAATTTTGGGGTGTTACAACTGTCCTGGCTAGTTTTAGCATGGAAAACTCCAAGAAGGGTTTCTTACACTTCAGGCATAGAGTTCCTCTATCCAAGGAGATGTGTCCGAAAACATCAAAGGAGATAGAGGAAATGAAGGCGGTGCTTATGCCTCGGCAGTAGAAGCTTCATGTATGATATGTTGTGCATGAGACCAAATATCTGTTGTGCCGTGGGCATGGTTAGCAGATATCAGAGTAACCCGGGACAGGGACATTGGACTGCGGTAAAGCATATATTGAAATACATGAGACGGACTAGGAATTATATGCTGGTTTACTGGACAGGCCAATTAGTCCCTGTGGGTTACACGAACTTAGATTTCCAGTCAGACAGGGACAAGAGTAAGTCTACCTCGGGATTTGTGTTTACTTTAGGAGGTGGAGTCATAGTTTGGAGGAGTGACAAGCAGAAATGCGTGGCGGACTCTACCATAGAAGCTGAATATGTGGCGGCCTCAGAGGCAGCCAAGGAAGTTGTATGGCTCAGGAACTTCATCATGGACTTGGATGTGATTCCTGGTTTGCCCAAATCTATCACAATCTTTTGTGATAAAAGTGGTGCAGTAGCAAACTCGAAGGAACCACGAGCCCATAAGGCGAGTAAACACATAGAGCTCAAGTACCACCTGATACGAGAAATCATAAAGCGAGGAGAAGTGGATGTCGCTAAGATTGCATCAGAGGACAACCTGGCAGATCCTTTCACTAAAGCTCTTCCAGTTAGAGCTTTTGACCGGTATGTGGAGGATATTGGAGTCAGATGTATGACAGTGAGAGAACAGCAAAGTCTTTAAGTATAAGTGGGAGATTGTAAGATGTGTATACTGAAAGACTTGCCTCTTTTATATATGATGATATTTATTTTGAAAAGAGAATCACAACAACACTAGATGCTTGTTTATATTAGTACATGCATGAAAGTCCTTTACTACGCATTGTAGATAACATGGTGTATAGTGTTACACGAAAGATCATGTTATCAGTCCCTTGCCTAGTATAAGTAGAGGCTCACAACCAAGATGGAATTGGACCAACCATCGGGATGGTTGTAGTGCAATTAGGTGTGGTTGGTCTTGACCATAGAATTACACTAGTGTACTTCGAGTATATTGAGCAGGACCAAAACCAGAGGTTATCCAATTTATACTGACTTGATAATTGGATAGGACCTCAGATTTTATTATGGAGTACGATCCCTAAATCCCGATATAATAACCGACATATATTATTAATTATTATATCTTTGATTTAGCAATGGGCGGGATCTATTCTGTTAGATCGATAGGCCCGGTAAGTTGGGAGATAATATAAATAATATAGTGTGTTGTTGATTATTGACGGAATCCGTGTCCTGGTGAGTCGGGATGATGATGCTGTTGGGTATTGCTTGGCGGGTTTCCTAAGCGAATACCTGGTCGATCCGAGAAACCTCTCCATGCCTACGGATTAAAAAATTTAATTCGAATAGAGAGCCGTCTCCCATCGACCGTCTCGTGCCATATCGAACGATCCAAATTACAACTTAGCCGATTACCGAAATCAGCCTTGTAATTTGCTCGACCATTCGACCGCGGAAAAGGCGACGAGTTGATCGTCGGCTTTTGTGTTTATGGTCGGGGTCCAATTATTTAATTATTAACTATGATATCAAATCAAAACAATTAAATAATTATCATGAAATTACGAGGCAAATAAGTAAGACACAAAATAAGAACATAAGGAGCCAAAAGAAGAATATACTTTCCGTTATCTTACGATCTTCTACCGTATGACCCTCCCCTCTTGGACGTCGTGTGGGCGACGATCTACCAAGACCCGTGGCCACCAAGTTGATCCCTTCTCCTTGCGCCAATCAATCCCCAACCAAAAGGATGCCGCCGGTCGCTCCTAGGAGATAATCCAAACTCAAAACGCAATCTATTCATCTCCTCCATCATGGGCGCCTCATCTTCTTCTCCACAACTACACTGATCACGAGGCTTGGAGAAACTCAAGAAAGTTGCATGAACTTTCCTTCCTCAAACAAATTACGTAATCAACTTTGCATCCTCAATAAAATTGCATGACCAAATTTTCCTTGAGCGAAGTTGAATCCATATGTAATTTGCGGGACCCACTTTGCATCCTCAAGCAAAATCACGTAAGCAATTTTGCTTGAGCAAAGATTAATCCCCAAGCAACTTGCGTGACCACTTTGCATCCTCAAGCCAATTACGTATGTAATTTTTTTGAGCAAAGATGATCCTTGAGGAAGTAGCGTGAGCATTTCTTCCATCCTAAGCCGTTTTCCATAGAAAATGGCATAGAGAAAATAAACTACTTGCGTGGAGAAGAAACTGCCCCTTTAGAGCAGTTAATCACATGGAGGCAATGCAATTAATCGCCCAATAAACTGATCCCTTCGAGCAGTTAATCATCCTGGAGAAATATTAATTGCATGCAATGCAATTAATCTCATGAGAAACCGCTCTCTACGATCAGTAATTGCCTTGGAGAAAGATCAATTGCATGTCGCATGGAGAAGAAGCTCCACATGTTGTTCGGCGCCGCAAAGAACAAAAGAAAGAAGGGGAGAGGAGAGAAGAGACTAGGGTTTTCTTGTGTTTTGTTAGATTAATTGGATTAACCATTAACTTGGTTTCATGCCACCATGGGCTATATATAGGGCTACGATAGGGACCATGAGGAGGAGTTGGATCTTGGCCCGTTAATGGACCCGGTCCATTAATAAGGATCTATTCCACTAAAAGACCCTCATTGACTTAACTCACCAACCCCCATATTTACATATGGGCTCCACTTATTACGAGTCATCCATCCCCCGTGTTTAAGATCACGCATGCCCATTAATTAATTAAATTACTGATAATTTAAATTAATTAACTTCTGGATCCTTGATTAGTACCACTCATCCTTATCAACGTGTCGGATCAAATCCACCTGCAAGGTTTGGCACGATGAACCTTTTGAGCTCATCAAGGGGGCATCATCATCCTAACTCACCAGGACAGGATTCCTTCAATAATCATCGGCACATCATATTATTAATATTATTTCCCAACTTATCGGGTCTGTCGATCTAACTGAATAGATCTCACCCATTGGTAAATCAAAGAAACAATAATTAATAATATATGCCCGATATTATTTCGGGATTAAGGGATCGTACTCCATAATAATATCTTGAGGTCCTATCCAATTATTGAGTCAGTATAAATCAGATAACCTCGGGTTTTGGTCCTACCCAATGTACTCAAAGCACACTAGTGTATTTCTATGTTCAAGACCATTCACATCTAATTACACTACAACCATCCCGATGGGTTGTCCAATTCCATCTCGGTTGTGGGCCTCTATTTATGCTAAGTAAGGAACCGATAACATGATCTTCCGTGTGACACCATACACCATGTTATCTACAATGCAAAGCAATGGGACTTCATGTATGTACTATTATAAACAAACACCTAGTGTAGTTGTGATTCTCTTTTCAAAATGAAGATGTTCATATAAAGAAATCATGTCTTTCAGTATACACATCCTACAATCTCCCACTTATACTTAAAGACATTGTTGTTCTCAAAATGTCATACATCTGACTCCCTGATCATCACATACCTAAAGCTTTCGCTATCAAGGCCTCAGTGAAAAGATCTCCCAGGTTGCCCCCTGATGTAATCTAGGCAACAACACTTTTTCCTCTCCTGTGTGGTACTTGCTCTCTATGTGTTTTACTTGCCTTATGGGCTCGTGATTCCTTCGAGTTTGCAACTGCACCATTTCTTTATCACAACAAAATGTGATAGCACTGAGCAAACCAGGAATCACATCAAAGTCCATCTTGAGGTTCCTGAACCATGTAGCTTCCTTTGGCTGCCTCAGAGGCTGCCACTTTACTCAGCTTCCATGGTGGAGTCCATCGTGCAGCCGCTGCGCGACACTCCTCCAAACTATGGTTCTACCTCTTAAAGTAAACACAAAAACCCCGAGGAATACTTACATTTGCCCCTATCCGACTGGAAATCTGTATTCGTATAACCCATAGGGAATTGGTCTGCCCAATAAACCAGCTTATAATCCTTAGTCCTTCTCAGGCACTAATATAAGCTTTCACCGCAATTCAATTTCCTTGACCTGGGTTATTATGATATCTGCTAACCTTGCCCATGGCAAAGCAGATATCCGGTCTCGTTTTTAGCAACACGAGGCTCTCTATTGCCGATGCAAAAGGAACCGACATTACCTGCTCTATCTCCTTTGATAATTAAACATATCTCCTTAGATAGAGTAGCTCCACAGTTGAAAAGTACAAAACTTTTCTTGAAGGTTTCCATGCTAAAACGAGTTAAGACACTGTTTCTACATGAAGCTTGGGATAAGCACAACATCCTTCTCTGATGATCCCTTATAACTTCGATCGCTAAGGATGTGTCCTGCTTCACTTAAGTCCTTCATATCAACTGTTTGGACAACCATACCCTTACATCTGATAATACTTTGTCATTATTGCCAACTAACAAAATATTATCTACGTATAGTGAAAGATCGATGTAGGCATGCAGAGGGGGGTGAATGCACTTTCTCAGATCATTTTTATTCTCTACAGAGTTGTTAGCGCAGCGGAAACAATAATATGCAAAGTAAATACGAAACAACAATGCTAACAACCTGATTTTAGTTGGTATCCACCCCGGTCGGGTGACTAATCCAACAATCCGTCGGTGGATCAAACCCCGGATAACCTCCGGCTAGAACTCGTCGCTCCTTGTGGGTGGAGAAACCTCGCCACAGCACCAAGGACACTTCCTGAGTATACAAGACTACTAACTTGCCCTATCTAAGCAAGTTTCGTCGAGAAGAATGATAGGAAACGAGCCCCTTTAAATAGGGCTCGAATCTGAAACAGCCGCTACCAGTCGACTGCCCAATTGGCAGTCAACTGGTCCCACTCAGATTCGACCGTTACATCATAACGTTCGAATTCTGCCAGCCTGTTTCAGCCTATGCTAGTTGACTGCCCCTGGGCCAGTCGACTGGTACACACTTAAGCCTAGGGTTTCACTCCCGAGTACAAGTGTCTCCGCACTCAAACCCTCCAAGATTAACCCCTAAGTACAAGCACTCATACTCAGCCTCTCTCAACCTAGTTGACTCTCCACCAGCAGTCTTGACTGTTGCCTTCACGCCCTCTTCATCTTTGGCCCTCGTCCCTCAGATCTGCACGCAAGCCTCCAGCTTGCCTCCATGCCACCCTTCACGTACGCCTCGAAGTCCGCGTCCCTCGCTCATCATATCTGCTATCCAATGGTCCCTCAGATACGTACGTAAGCCTCCAGCTTACCTCCATGCTATCCTTCACCTGAAGACGTCAACCAAGTCCACATATACCTATACACCTGCACACTCATGTACATATGTGAGAACAACACAAATCCTAACTTAACCATATTGCCCACACATCAAAATATCATGATCCTCCAGATCATCTCAGGGACGATTGCCCCAACAATCTCCCTCTTTTTAATGTGTGGCAAAATGTTAAGTTAGGTAAATATATAGCGATAACAAAAGCAAAAGCAATTGAAATCAAAGCATAACACACAAGAGGCAACCTCCCCCTTAACCTATGCTTTCTCCTAAATCTCAATTCTTATTGCTAATCCCACGTTAAGTTTTCCCAACCTAACTCTGAAGCACATCCAAGCCTAAGTTAAGTTTCAACCCAAACCTAACTTAAACACTCAAATTCTCCCCCTTTGACACCATCAAAATGATTGCCCAAGCAACCCATACCCCTGGTGCCAAATACAGCTTAATTCTGACTCTGAATTTCCCTCAGAAATCACAAAACCCATTCTGTCCACTCTACTAGTCGACTGCCCCCAGGGCAGTCGACTGATACGACAGATTTCAGAATTTCAGACGAAATTCAGAAATGAATAAAAAATTCCAGAAAATCTGGAAAAATGTGAAACTTTGCAAGCACAATTGTTAAGGTATTCCTTATCCTAGAAAAATTTGGTTCAAGAAAAACACCAACCGTGCTTGACTTTTGGTACAAACTCAAAAAGTTCCAAAGAATATCAACTTTGTATCAACCTAGAGTTGTAATCATGCGATTTTATAATTGTCATTCTCTAGCAACTCCACTTGACATTCAAAATGATTTCTAAACTCTCTCCTTCAAATAGATATCCTTATTGTGACAAAATACGCATTCATGTTTTAATGATCATTCCTTCTAAAACATGATATCCTCTTGATTGGCAACCAAACCATGATAACCAAGTCATAGTAAATAGTAATCAAAATAAAATTTCAAGCATACCATGAATACATATATAATGATCATAACATAATCACGCATTAACACTCAGAGATATTTAAGCAATATTTAAGGATCAAGATAAAAACAAACTAGAGGCTAATGAAATAAGTCATATCCATAGGCTTACATAATAAATCACTCCATAACTGGTTCACCCATCAATCATGGCCATGACAGATGGCCTAACATAATGTCTAGGGCCAAACCATAAGGCCCGGAAAATATTCAAACACAAATATCAGAATATAGAGCATTTGAGAGGTATAAAAACATCAAGAATAAATCACTCTCAATACTAAAACCCAGCAACTACATCATCAGATCAGAAATACATGTGGTCATCACCGTCTGGAGGAGGAGGAGGGGGTGCCTGATAAGCTAAGTCCCACCGCTGCATCATCGCGAACATGTTGTCAAGGCGACTGATAATCCCATCAACTTTTTCTTCAAGCCGCTGCTCCGTCTGCTGAAGATGATGTACATCCTCCCGAGTGGTATGCACATCCTCCTGGAGCTGATGGACATCTTCTTGAAGTGTGTGTACATCAGATCGCATCTGGGCGTACTCCGCGCGTGTGACAAGCTCACCTGGCTCCTCATCTGCCTCAGGGACCCCTGGGCGCTCCCTCCAAGCAAAGACTCCCTGTCTAGACTCAATACCCGCCAAGGACAATTGGCGTGTGCCTATTTGATCGTAGTCTTTTGACAAGTGTCTGACCTGACAAACAGTGACTCGAATACCAAAACGCAGCTGAAAGAACTCAGTCAACATGTGGCAAAAAGGCATGTATATTGTAACGCCCGCTTTTTTTTTCCTAAGCGGCGTTACGTTAACATGTTTAGGGCATGTAGACATCATAAGGTAGCGGAATAACTTTAACTTATACATGCCCTATTACCATTCTTAATTTAATGACATGGGAACCTTAGCATCTTAACTTTGAACTTAAGCATCATATCATGTCATACATAACATCATATCATAAGGTTCCAGAAGTCATTATTCAAACATATAAGTAACCGAGGTGAAGTTCTAGCATAAACAGTAAACATATAGTTTCCTGGGCCAAGTCACTACTACACACATGCGTTCTTGCCCTCCTGCTGCTTCCATCATTGTCTCCTTGAATGATCTGCGGTATAAGGAAATAAGACTATAAGCACACAGGCTTAGTAAGACTCTTTCCTACTCACAAAAACCATTCATCGTTCATCATCTCATAATGAGCACATGAAACATTAACATACTTGGTGCTCTACTTAGAACATAACAACTTAAATCACTTATCGTATACATATCATGGCATGAACATAAACATAGTAAACATTCTAAGAATGGCATAATACTTGGCATAAACATAAACATAGTGAACATTCTAAGCATGGCAACATATGAACATCTTCTTAACATAATCATGGCATAGATCATTTATTCTCATGCATATTCCTTAACATGAAGCGTAAGCATAAAATCTTATCAACATAGCATAATGCATAACATGAATGGATGCATGAGTGGAATGCATATACATAAGGATGCTTAACTTTTAGAAACATACTTTTAAAAATTCTTTAAACATAATCATCATAACATCATTTGGGGTCCCTGACTTGTACCACATACATACATCATAGCGCGCATCCCTAGCAAGTCCGAGGTCGCGAGCCCCGACCTACTAGGGTAAGGACAGCATAGTCGGTAGTCCCCGAACCGAGGCGTTCTTAAGGTGCCCATCCCTGTTGCACAGCTCCGGTAGTGCCAGAACCGTGGATAGCTTCGGTAGTCCAAAACCGGGGCGTTCTTAAGGTGCCCATCCCTTGGACCCATACTTCGGTCCGGTACAAGCCCATACATAAAGTAAAATACTTTTCATGTTTCATCATTCATAAGACATTCATGGCATCTTTAACATAGCATAACTTGTTACGGCTCGGCCCGTCTACTGGCCCATTTACCGGTCCTCTCGACCGTCGTACCGTCGACCATCGACCGTGCCATTTAGCATATTTATGCCTTAAAGACATAAGCATCATCTTTCATTCATCATACTTGTCATTCATCATCATTCATTCATCATACTTAACATCATCGTTATGCCTTAAAGGCATGTACTTTAACCTCATTCATAAGACATGGCATACATACATCTTATTCATAAAACATGGCATGCATCATTTTTATCATGAACATAAACATAACCTACCTATCATGGCATCGTTCTTATCATGAACATAACATAACATACCTATCATAGCATTATTCTTATCATGAACATAAACCTATCATACTTATCATGGCATCATTCATTATCATGACATCATTCATATCGTGAACATACACCATAGCATAGCTTGGTTCTTAACCTAACATGAGCTTATAACTTAGCATGGTTCCCTACATCACATAAGCATACATAGGTAGGATTTCCATAACATTCTACCTACCATTCAAATACATGGCATAGAGATGTAAGACCTTCATAATAAACCCTATTAAGCATGGCATCCAATCATAAACATAAAACATAAAAGCATAAAACGTGGTGCTTAAACATTAGGGCTATGGTTAACGTGATTTCTACCACATACTTGATCCTATACATATAAATACTTTATGGTAAACATGAACTATCATTCTTTGAAGCCTAACTCCACCCCAAACCCTAGATACAAGGCTTGGCCGAAACTTCTAGGGTGGAGTTCCATCACTTCCATAAACATGTAATATAGCATAAGGTAAAGGAACAACCATACATCATTTATGAGACCATAGGAGGTCCTTGGGGCTCATGATTAGGGTTAACCCTAACCTTTAGGCCACTTCCCTAGGGCTGGACGAAACTTATAAGGCCTTGGGGGCATGGAAAAATTCCATTAAAATCCCCAATCAATCATTAAACACTAATCACATCTTACCATAGAGCCATTGGAGCCCTTACTTGAAATAAATCATAACTTTTACCCTATTAACCCTTCTTGGACGAAACTTATAGAGTCTCTAGGCCATGTGAAAATTCACATAATCACCCTCCATCACCCATATATCATGACAACCCATAAAAATATATACTTGAAGTTTAGGACTCAACCCTAACCTTTGGGTCCTTGAGGTTGGCCGAAACTTATAGGGTCTCTAGGGTAATCCAAAAATTCCCAAAAATTATACTTAACCTCTACACATCATAAGGGAACATTAAATAATATTATCAAGATTTTTGGCATAATTATAGACCTTTAAATCATGGTGGCCGAAACCCTTAAACTTAGGGTTCTTAGTTTTGTTTCTTTCATGTTGGCCGAAACCCTAGGGTGTCCTAGGGTTTTCCAAAAATTCCCAAAAATTATACTTAACCTCTAAACATCATAAGAGAACATTAAATAACATTATCAAGATTTTTGGCATAATTATAGACCTTTAAATCATGGTGGCCGAAACCCTTAAACTTAAGGTTCTTGGTTTTTCTTCCTTTCAACATCAAATCCAAAAACTAACCAATATATCATGCTAAAAATCATGGAAATCATAAGGAACTATTATACCACAGGTGAGGGAGTCTTACCTTGGGTTTCTTGATTTTTTGAACCTTGGAAGAGAAGAAAATGGTAAGATCTTTGGACCCTTGAACATCCTTGTCCTTGTATCCTTGGAAGACCCCTTAGATCTTGGAGATGAGACCTTGGTGGAAGTTTTTCCAAGGGAGAGCTCCCTTGAAGGTGTTCGGCTAGGATGAGGGAAGGAGGAGGAAGCAATTGCAAAGTAATGGGAAGAAAAGGTAACTCCCAAACCCCCCTATTTATCACCCATTAAGGAGGTAAATGAAGAGTCTCTCCATGACCCTTCATCTTCTTCTAAGCCTTAACCAATATCCACTTCATTTCCTCATAACATTCCCTTGCTAGATGAGTTGGTTAGAGCCTACATGGTTGTACAAGAGGTCCAAGGTTCAATCCTTGGCTCATGCACCTTTATTTTTATTTTTATTTTTATTTCATTTATCTTATTATTTTATTGTTCCTAAATTCCGAAAACCCCCCTAAAATCACCCATAATTATGGTAATATTCCTAAATAAAATCCTTTTATATTTATATTAATTTTACCTAATTAATACCCATTTTTGGGCCCATTTAAAGCTCATTAGTACCTTATTTCTCGATTTAAATAGGAACATTAGGCTAAGATTTACCCATAATTGTGCTAATATGCCTAATTAAATCATATTTATATTTATACTAATTTTTACCTAAAATCCACCTATAATCGTGGTACTAAAAGCCCATATTAGGCCCATTAGTACTTAGTTTTCCTCAATTTAAATGAGGAAATATGGATTTCTAGGCCACATTTTGTATCAATATTTCTAGATCCCTCGGAAAATTATCTAAACATGCTCAATATTTTAAGAAGATATTAAGAGAATTTTCCGGGTCGTTACATATATCTTCCCATTCACACTCTGGGAAAGGTGACAAATGGATGCAAACACAAGTAATGACACATCTATATCGAGCCGCCTTTCAAGAGCATACATCATCACCAAGTGAGGCAACCGGATCCTTGCCCTCCCCTTAGCGACAATGGGTAGCAGACACTCTACCACAATCTTGTACAGAACATGGCTGGATGGACTCATGGGTTTTGCATCGAAAGTACGCCCAGATTCATGTCTATGCTCCTGAAGTAGTGGACATGAATCTGATCAATAGTTACACCTGGGAATTCAAGTGGTTCAACAACGTTTGGAAAGTAGGTATTGGGATTGTTCGAAGCCCGACATTCTAGAAAACTGGCTAAAACCATGGGTGTGAAAGGAATGGTGACACCCGCTACCTTTGACTCATAAACTCTATTGTCTTGGTCAAGACAAGTCAAGTTTACAAAGAATTCCTTGCACAGATCAAGATTAACATCATGTTGACAATAGACAAGTTGCTCTATGCCGAAATGAGTAATCATCTCAGTAACATGAGGTGCCTTATCTTCAAAATATGCTTTATTGAGATACCGACAGGGTAGTTGGACAAATTCATTTTCCTCGAATCGCTTTTTTCATTCTAAACTTCTAAACCTAGATTTTCTGGGCCTTGTGGACTTGGTCGGGATGATCCTTCACCCCTTGACCTTTTAGACACAGCCCTAATGAACCAAGTATGCATGCACACCAAGAAACCCCCCCAAAAGAGAAAATATCAAGGAAAACATGCACAAAACAACATATTAGTATCAATGCAAAACCTAAATGGAGAAATGAACCTTAAACACCATACCTCTTTGCCCTTTGCATTGTGAGATTTGGAAATCGCGTGGGTTGACTTGAAGAGGGGTTTTCTACTAACCCTAGAAGTAGATCGGAGTTAGAGAAGGCTTTAGGGAAGATTTTAAGGCTTGAGAGGAGTTTAGGACGCAATGGGAGTCGAGAAGAAGAGAAAATCGCCGGTAGAAGTGAGCTAAAACCCTAGATTTTGCTTTCCCGCCGCGCCCTCTTTCCCGGCGCGCCCTCTCTTTAACCCCGCAAACTAGTCGACTGCCCCTCGGGCAGTTGACTGGGCGACAATGTAATTACATTCTGTGAGGTTTACCAGTCGATTGGCTTCAAGCCAGTCGACTGGTATCTGATGTTCTGAATTTCAGTTTCTCAGCCCAAATTTCAGAAATGTCTAGCTAATTCCATAAATTCCCAAAAATTCTGAAATCTTGTGGGGATATTTATGGATCCTATATTTCCTTGGGAAAAATATAATTTTAGTCAATATCATTCCAAATCCCAAGTTTGGTACAAACTTCGAGTTTCACAAGAAAATATCATAAAACTCTTCCCAAAAGTTCTAGTTTGGACCTTACCTTGATGCTACTTCCCTTAATCATCCATAATCCATTCATAGCATCAAGTTATATCGTATTTAGGCATTGAAATCGATTTGTCTCAAGTAAAATCCTAATTTCACCTTTTTCTTCATAATCCTCCCTGAAGTGTGCCAACTCTCTAGGATTAAGACTACCCTTAGTCTTTTAAACTTCTTGGCACACCTTATAGTTCTTTTCAATCTCCTAGGAGTAAACCACTTGAGATCCATTGACCATGGAACTCGTCTTGACTCCTAGAGCTTCTATCCCTAATTACCTCCCTATGTAACTCCTTTACAAAAGCAAGACCACACCGGTGCTCTTCTGGTGCTTCTTGACTTTCCACCATTACTCTCTTAATTCGATAGACCTTTTCTTTGGTCAATTTCCTTTCTTTCCCTTTAAATGGCTTTTCCTTGCTATTTTTGACTCTTTCTCTACCATAGTTATAGGGCATCCTTGAATATGATACTTTATCAACATTAGCCCTCCTAGAATGGTATCCTAGACCGGGCCTATAATTTCTAACAGATTGATCATTTTGTATTCCTCTTGATTCCTTGGATCTCCTAATGAGTCTATCTAGGTTCTTCTCCAATTTATCAAGTTTGGCTTTTAGAACTTGATTTTCCTTTTCCAACCTTCTAACCTTAGGACCACTAGATCTAATTTGATCATTTCTAGGATTACCTATTTTTCTAGGCATATTTCTCCC
>JAGFNQ010003623.1:892221-1079591 GCA_024364735.1 Boesenbergia rotunda | reverse complement strand
CAGTCGGTATCCGTGAAGCCGAAGAGCGGAGTGGAGACCGGACGCAACTCGCCCTCGTCGATCTGCATCTGGTCCAGGGGCGCCTTGTATAGGATGTTCACAGAACTACCTGTATCCACGAAGATACGCTTAACTTCATAATTTGCTATGCATGCAAGAATTACCTCCACGTCTTCTAGGTCGTCCGGGCCGAATGAGATGACAGGACCCCTGCGCTGGCTACTGCTTGTCCCGATGGCGTAGTTCTCCAGCCGACGAGTGTGGGCCTTCCTTGCCAGATGAGAGTCTCCTCCGGAAATCACCCTCACATGGCCTGAAGGAGGACCATGCTCAGGAGCCTTGCCTTTCTTGGGGTCTCGTTCGGGTGAGAGAGATCGATGGGGTGTCATCTCCCGACTTCTTCCCCTGGAACGTGACCGAGATCGACGCCAGGTTCCGTCTTCTCCTGACTGCCGTTTGCGGGGAGAAAGGCTCCGCCGAGGGGATCTCCGGCGGTACCCGCTTTCTTCCATCGCTTTCGAGGTTTGGTATCCGCTTCCTAAGACAACCTTTTCTTCAAGACATGGCACTCCTCTGTAGAATGCATCATACTGCCGTGGAAGTCGCAGTACTTCTTTGGTGGTTCTGGCTCCTGGGTGTCGACTGTCTCTACCAGTCTTCTCTTACCAGCCTAGTGGTCCTTCCCAAAACGAGGATCCTTCGCCCGGGCCGATGCTGGGGGTTCCCTTCTTTCGGACCATACAGTGATCTGCATAGGGACTCCGGCTGGTTCTTTGCGGCGAGCGTACTTCACTTCTTCGACGTTGACGTGCTTGACGGAGCGCCCCAGCAAGTAGTCGAAACTGGTTGGCGACTTCCTCACCAACGACCAGAAGAAGTCACCCTCAGAGAGTCCCTGCATGAAGGCGCTGACAAGGATCTCCGATGTTGCAGTCGGCACATCTTGTGCCACCCGGTTGAACTGCTGGATATAATCCTTCAGCGGTTCCTTCACTTTCTGCTTGAGGATGAACAGATTTAACGTCATCTTCTGATATCGATGGCTGCTGGCAAAGTGATGCAGGAATGCAGTTCTAAACTCCAAGAAAAAATTTATAGAACCCTGGGGCAGCCTCTGGAACCATCTCTGGGCGGCTCTTGACAAAGTGTTCAAGAACACTTGGCACTTGACACCATCTATGTACTGGTGCAAGAGAGCCGCGTTCTCGAATTTGCATATATGATCTTCTGGATCCGTCTTCCCATCGTAGTCAGTGATGTCAGTACTACGGAACTTCTTCGGCATGGGATCTTCTACGATGTTGAGCGAGAAAGGGGTGAAGGGTGCATTCTGGAAGGTCTTGGATCTCTCCATCTTCCCTAGTCCTTCTTCCTGCCTTAGGATGCTGGAAGCGACGGAGTTAGCCTTCTTCAAATCTCCCAAGGAATCCCGCCGGTGCGCTGGAGTTGTCACTGCGTGCCCCACCAGCGGCGAGACAGATCTTCGGTTGTGGTGTTGCAAGGTGGAGATTCTGGGGATCTCCCCTTGCCCCGACGCCGCTCGACGTGACGCAGCTTGCTCAATTTGGTGTTGTTCGAGCGTACCCCTGACGGCGTTGGCGACCAAGCGATCCAACTCCTCTTTGGTCAAGACGATGGGTTGTCTCTTTGATTCTACCATCACTGTGCTCCTTCTGGTGCTTTGATTTAAATTCTCGGGAGTCTGCGGCCTGACCAGGCATCGGGAGTCTGTCTTCCCACAAACGGCGCTAAACTTGTTCCGGAAGGAATCGACGCAGATGACGAGTCACCAGAGTCCAACCCACGAGGATGATGACGAAGGGAAGTAGCTAGATCGTGCCCTGCGAGATCAACACGAGCGTTAATAAGAACACATCGGAGGTTGTCTCGCGGATCCCACTCCGACACTTAAGTTAGAATTTAGGTCACTTTTCAAGAAGACAACGAGGAAGTAGAATGTCTTGAGTCTAGAGAGTGTACCCCTTTTACCTGCGTGTCGAAGTACCTTATATACTTGAGGGCTTGATTACACGTATCTCCCCGTTCTCCTCCACATTCCTTATTCGTCGATTACACGATAACTTTTAGGTAACGACCGCAGCGACAATTAAGACCTTAATTGTCGCGTGTGGCGGGCAATAACTATCTGATGACTTTCCCGATCCGGAAAGAGAAACGGTTACTTGAAGTTGAGCTATCGGGTACATTGACCCTTGGGCTCCACTCTCCCAAGAAGGTCTCGGGACATCTTCTCCTGGGAGGAGCTCGGGAGTCTGTCTTCCCGATGTGGTCTTGAGAGTCTACGACGAGGCCTGGCCTCGGGAGTCTATCTTCCCAGGGAGGTCTCGGGAGTTTACTGCCCGGCTTGGCCTCGGGAGTCTGTCTTCCCGAGGAGAACTCGGGAGTCTACTGCCCGGCTTAGCCTCGGGAGTCTGTCTTCCCGGGGAGGTCTCGGGAGTCTACTGCCCGACATGGCCTCGAGAGTCTGTCTTCCCGGGGAGGTCTTGGGAGTCTACTGCCCGGCCTGGCCTCGGGAGTTTGTCTTCCCGAGACAATCTCGGGAGTCTGCAGCCTGACCTGATCTCGGGAGTCTGTCTACCCAGGGAAGTTCTAACATATATCATCCCGAGTTGGTTTCATGGATCTGTGCTCCCGAGATAGTCTCGGGAGTTCAACCTTTACTTTCAAATTTATTGGACTCAGACACGTAACTTTCCTGTGTCATGCGTCAACCTTGGGATGCTCAACCTCATCAAATTCGATTCGATTTCAAATTTAAAATACTCATTTAACCAAGTTAACCTAAGTTGATTGATATGTCCCATCTCACGTGATTGATGAATTTGATTATCCTTTAATGTAAAGCATTAATAGAAAAATCGATTATTTTAATTTTCAACCGAATTAATTAATCTTTTATTAATTCGGGTTGTTTTACTTTTAATAAAATAGTTTCATCGAGATTTGAGTCTAGTAAAAAAAAAATATTAACCAGGTCATAGAACGCCGAATCTAAAATGACCGATTTAATCTCACGAAAAATTACCATCGACCATCAGGATAAATCGAGAAAGTACACAGACTCATCCTGACAATCAATATTTTTAGATCCGCTATCCATTGAAGTGAAATTTTTTCGATAATACATCTTAAGTTGAGTTTCGAACTATATCCCAATATCATTGCTAGGAGATGTCAATTACCGAGTACCATGTTAACCAAGGTATTGAGTGTATCATGCCTAAAAATTAGCAAGCATACCAATGCCACTTGTGAAAAGAGATGAATGCAGGAAATAAATCATGTAATGCATGTAATGCAATTCAATGCTAACTAAGAAGGAAGGGACATGTATCTTTCTTTCTTTTGCAACGGGGATCATTATTTACAGTAGAGTACTGGAAGCAAGATTGAAAAGAGTGATCATGCAACCAAAAAATTGATGAAGAAGAGGAAGAAGAAGATGACGAAGTAGTAGAATTTGTAGGAGGGATCTACTCACACTGTATTTTTCCGGTCATGGCCGCCGGGCAAGAGCTTGAGCACCTCCGTAAGCGTGTCGTTGAACTTTGTCAGGTTCATCCTCACGTCCTGGTTGTCGAGGTACGTCTTGCTGATGGCCGGCCATCCCTTGCGGTGCACGGAGAGAGGGTCCTTCAGCACGGGGTCGTCCTTCGCGTACAGCTCGCTGAGCGTGCTCTCGGCCTCGTCGATGTGGTAGGCCAAGTACTTGATCCCCATCGCCGGCGCCGGCTTCTCGAACGTGTCCCGAGCCAGCCACCCTAGCCCACTTAGCGGGACCACCTGCACCAGCACTGCTCCGGCCGGCAGAAACACCATGTTGGTCAGCCCGGCGCCGTGCACGCCCACCATCACGTCGGCCGCGTTGACCAGCCGAGCGAACTCCCCCACGTCGCTCGAACGGGTTGCCTCCGCCAGCCGCACCTGGAACCCCAACCTCGCCGCCGTCTCCGCCATCGCCTCCTCGTTCAGGAACACCCTCGTCCCCTTCCTCGAAATGATCAACAGCGTGGGCTTCGCCGCCGCCGCCCCCTGCACCACCGCCCGTCTCTCCAGTCGGTACGCCCTCCTCAGCAAATCCCTAAATTCCACAATCGAGAAGCCGGCCGAGGTCTTGGACGCGTTGACGCCGAGCTCCTTGTGGAAGTCCAATCCGACTATGGCGCGGGGGAAGCAGAGGACGCCCTCATTTCCGTCCGCATAGACGATGTCGTAGTTGGAGAGCTGCTTCAGGATCAACACGAACTTTTCCAACCACCAATCCTTCCGATCAGCCACTACCAACTGGATCTCGCCGCGGAACCCGTAGGCGGAGATGAAAAGGGGAATAAGGACGTCGGTGAAACTATGGAAGAGGTTGTCTGTGTAATCCCCGACGGAAAAAACCAGCGCCGGGACAGCGAACCTCGCCGTGCAGCGCGGCGGCGACGGCCCCTTGCCGAGCAAGGGCTTCAGCGTCCACTCCGTCACATTCTTCATCGCCGGCGGGTCGTGCTTCCTGCAATAGGGTTTGATCGCCCATTCCCGATCTGTTGCCGAGCGGGGCAGCAAGATGGTCCGCGAGCTCCCCAGAATCCTCACATGACCTCGGGCATCGCACACGTTGGATCTCCGGCTTGTTCCCCAGCAGATCGGCTCGCGCCGGCGCGTCATCGCCCCATCCTCATCACCTGCACACAGACAAAAGATTGAGCTGTCGAAAGCTACAGATTTGCCCCAAAATCTCTAGAGGCTTCCGATCAGCACCAGAGGTAGAGTCTCCATTGTCGTCCCCAAGCAGCTCCCAAGTCAAAATCGGGTCCTTTCCTGCCAGCGCCAGCGATCTCGCTGCAACAACGACGACAATGATTAAGCTGAAGAAGGACGAGATGCAAGCGACGGATTGAGAAACAGGCAGACCGTAAAGAGATGTGGCGACGAAGCGAGAGTTGAGGAGGGAGAGGAGGCAGAGGGAGAGAAGAATGGCGGCGACGATGAGGACGCTTGGCCGCCTTCCAGGTTCGAGCCTCACGAAGCTCTTCAATGGCTTCATCTCTTCCCCTTGTGCTCTTCTTTCCTTCTTCTGTCCGATGCGTACCCTCTGCCCTAATCTTCAACACTGGTTAATTATAGTGACGTTTACTAGTGTTGTTCGACTGTTTACTACCCCCATCTATCTGTTAATTCGTTAATGTTTATGAGTAGGGCCCTAAATTATCCCTGAATAATGTCTCTGCTTTCTACTGTTATAAACTTATAATCGAATTGGTACTTACGTCATATACGGTCACATGAGAATATTGATCAAATTTTTAGAAAATAAAAACTCTTTTATAAAAAAAAAATTGCTCGGTCATTATGATTTACTCCTTCTATCTTATTTTTATCTTGCTGTGAGATCGATTATAGCCGGACTTGAGAGGAACGAGTTACTTTTTTCACATGAACAAAATTTGTTAATCATCTTCGTCGATAAAACTTTTGTCAATGTGAAAAATAAATAAAAAGGTTTTCAAAATAATTAGAATTTAAATCTCAAATAAGATGTGAATAGAAGGATTATGAAAAATTATTAGGGAAAATGAAATGATTCCATTTCAGTCCCAATGACCCTAAATGATCTAATGTGTCAAAATCCACTATTTGACCTAGAGAGCTGCGATTGTAAAAATTTCAGTTCCTGTGGATTTCTGAGTTTACAAGGAGTTCAAATTTGCTATCCATTATTTATTTGGACTTCTCCGAAGTGTTAAAATGTAATAATGAAGAACTGAGAAGAAATCACACATTAGGCCTTTTAGGTCATTGGGCCTGAAATGGTTGGAGACCTATTGCATTTGTGATATCTAATATATAGATGTTTGGACACCTAAAACATCATCTCCTACCTCTGACCTCTCTATTCATATGGAATTTTCAGAAATCCAGATATGGGAGGTCCATCAGTGGGTTTTGGTCAAAACTCACTGATATTTCTAAACTACTCATATTTGATTGGTGATATCTAATATATAGATGTTTGGACACCTAAAACATCATCTCCTACCTCTACCCTCTCTATTCATATGGAGTTTCCAAAAATCCAGATATAGGAGGTCCATTAGTGAGTTTTGACCAAAACTCACTGATATTTCTAAACCACTCCTATTTGATTGGTGATATCTAATATATAGATGTTTGGACACCTAAAACATCATCTCCTACCTCTACCCTCTCTATTCATATGGAGTTTCCAAAAATCCAGATATGGGAGGTCCATCAGTGAGTTTTGACCAAAACTCACTGATATTTCTAAACCACTCCTATTTGATTGGTGATATCTAATATATAGATGTTTGGACACCTAAAACATCATCTCCTACCTCTACCCTCTCTATTCATATGGAGTTTTTAGAAATCTAGATATGGGAGGTCCATCAGTGAGTTTTGACCAAAACTCACTGATATTTCTAAACTACTCCTATTTGATTGGTGATATCTAATATACAGATGGTTGGACACCTAAAACATCATCTCCTACCTCTAACCTCTCTATTCATATGGAGTTTCCAGAAATTCAGATATAGGAGGTCCATCAGTGAGTTTTGGTCAAAACTCACTGATATTTCTAAACTACTCCTATTTGATTGGTGATATCTAATATATAGATGGTTGAACACCTAAAACATCATCTCCTACCTCTAACCTCTCTATTCATATAGAATTTTCAGAAATCTAGATATGAGAGGTTCATCAGTGAGTTTTGACCAAAACTCACTGATATTTCTAAACTACTCCTATTTGATTGGTGATATCTAATATATAGATGTTTGGACACCTAAAACATCATCTCCTACCTCTACCCTCTCTATTCATATGGAATTTTCAGAAATCCAGATATGGGAGACCCATTAGTGAGTTTTGACCAAAACTCACTGATATTTCTAAACTACTCCTATTTGATTAGTGATATCTAATATATAGATGTTTAGACACCTAAAACATCATCTCCTACCTCTAACCTCTCTATTCATATGGAATTTTCAAAAATCCAGATATGGGAGGTTCATTAGTGAGTTTTGACCAAAACTCATTGATATTTCTAAACTACTCCTATTTGATTGGTGATATCTAATATATAGATGTTTGGACACCTAAAACATCATCTCCTACCTCTAACCTCTCTATTCATATGGAATTTTCAGAAATCCAGATATGGGAGGTCCATTAGTGAGTTTTGACCAAAACTCACTGATATTTCTAAACTACTCCTATTTGATTGGTGATATCTAATATATAGATGTTTGGACACCTAAAACATCATCTCCTACATCTAACCTCTCTATTCATATGGAATTTTCAGAAATCCAGATATGGGAGGTCCATCAGTGAGTTTTGACCAAAACTCACTGATAGACCTCCCATATCTGGATTTCTGAAAATTCTATATGAATAGAGAGGGTAGAGGTAGGAGATGATGTTTTAGGTGTCCAAACATCTATATATTAGATATCACCAATCAAATAGGAGTAGTTTAGAAATATCAGTGAGTTTTGGTCAAAACACACTGATGGACCTCTCATATCTAGATTTCTGAAAATTTCATATGAATAGAGAGGTTAGAGGTAGGAGATGATGTTTTAGGTGTCCAACCATCTATATATTAGATATCACCAATCAAATAGGAGTAGTTTAGAAATATCAGTGAGTTTTGGTCAAAACTCACTGATGGACCTCTCATATCTAGATTTCTGAAAATTCTATATGAATAGAGAGGTTAGAGGTAGGAGATGATGTTTTAGGTGTTCAACCATCTATATATTAGATATCACCAATCAAATAGGAGTAGTTTAGAAATATCAGTGAGTTTTGACCAAAACTCACTGATGGACCTCCCATATTTGAATTTCTGGAAACTCCATATGAATAGAGAGGTTAGAGGTAGGAGATGATGTTTTAGGTGTCCAACCATCTGTATATTAGATATCACCAATCAAATAGGAGTAGTTTAGAAATATCAGTGAGTTTTGGTCAAAACTCACTGATGGACCTCCCATATCTAGATTTCTAAAAACTCCATATGAATAGAGAGGGTAGAGGTAGGAGATGATGTTTTAGGTGTCCAAACATCTATATATTAGATATCACCAATCAAATAGGAGTGGTTTAGAAATATCAGTGAGTTTTGGTCAAAACTCACTGATGGACCTCCCATATCTGGATTTTTGGAAACTCCATATGAATAGAGAGGGTAGAGGTAGGAGATGATGTTTTAGGTGTCCAAACATCTATATATTAGATATCACCAATCAAATATGAGTAGTTTAGAAATATCAGTGAGTTTTGACCAAAACCTACTGATGGACCTCCTATATCTGGATTTCTGAAAATTCTATATGAATAGAGAGGTCAGAGGTAGGAGATGATGTTTTAGGTGTCCAAACATCTATATATTAGATATCACCAATGCAATAGGTGTCCAACCATTTCAGGCCAATGACCCTAAAAGGCCTAATATGTGATTTCTTCTCGGTTCTTCATGATTACATTTTAACTCCTCGGAGAAGTCCAAATAAATAATGGATATCAAATTTGAACTCCTTGTAACCTCAGAAATCCACAGGAACTGAAATTTTTACAATCGGAGCTCTCTAAGTCAAATAATGGATTTTGACACATTAGGCCTTTTAGGGTCATTGGGACTGAAATGGAATCATTTCAGGCTCATTTCAGGCCCAACGTGGGCCTGAAATGTTTCCATTTCAGGCCCAACGTGCCCATTTCAGGCCCAACATGCCCAATATTAAAGGTGTTTTCTCGGTTCTTCATTATTACATTTTAACACCTCGGAGAAGTCCAAATAAACAATGGATAGCAAATTTGAACTCCTTGTAACATCATAAATCCACAGGAACTGAAATTTTTACAATTGGAGCTCTCTAGGTCAATCAGTGGATTTTGACACAAGTGGCATTTTAGGGTCATTGGGCTTGAAATGGAAACATTTCAGGCCCCAATGACTCTAAAAGACCACTGATTGACCTAGAGAGATCTGATTGTAAAAATTTCAGTTCCTGTGGATTTCTGAGGTTACAAGGAGTTCAAATTTGTTATCCATTATTTATTTGGACTTCTCCGAGGTGTTAAAATGTAATAACGAAGAATCGAGAAAAGACCCTTAATATTGGGCACGTTAGATCTGAAATGGAAACATTTCAGCCCCACGTTGGGCCTGAAATAGAACCATTTCAGGCCCAACGTGGGCGGCTGAAATCTTCTTTTTGTTTTAATTTAATAAAAATATTTTAATTAATTTCAATATTTTTTTTTTGAGAAAGGTTCCATAATATAAAAAACAAAATATAAAGGAACATATCTTTATGGTCTGTCTCGAAATTCGTTACTGACAAAGAGAAAGAGAAAGAGAATTGCATGCAGTACTTGACGGTAAGGGTATAAGAGAAAGTTTACTAAAATATGTGTGTCCTTTGGTAATATTGAAACTATGATACACCTTTTGATAAATACCAATTCTTAAGTACGCCCTTTGATAAATTACTGAAAATAGTTTCAAAGCAAAACTACTTGGACATTGTGGATAGAATGAGATGGAATGATGTTTTAAATAATTTTTAATATCGGACGGACACGCTTTTCAGGATAATAAAATTTAAGAAGAGTTGTTTTGATATCTTTTTCCCCCTCCAACTGATTATTGCCAACCATTAGAAATAATGGTCTAAAGTTAGGCGGTGTGAAGAAGACAATTGACTTATAAATGCTGCCTTTGAATTTTCAAAGAAAAGAGGAACACAGACAAGGACAAGAGGAATTGATGGAAGCTTCAAATTGAGCTCATTCATATTTTCACAAGTGCTGAAGTTCCACCCTGGGCTCGAGGATAACGATTAGTCATCCTACCACTGTATCATGTATCATAGTCCCGGATAGTAAGACACTCCCATAGTTCTCTTAAGGACATTGCGAGATATTTTTTTCTAATGGGATGAAAAATTTGAAAAGTTGACTATTTCACGAGGAGCCGTTTGAGCTTCCAAATTTATCTGATGGTCTATTTGTGGAATCTAGGGATGACAATTTCACTTGAATCCGACGGAGAATCCGACATCCGACCCGAATGGAGGAGGATATGGAGGGACTACCAATACCCGATATCTGACCCGAATACCCGATTAAATAAAAAATACATATATACATTAAATATTTTCCCCCAAAACCTACTAATAATTTGTATTAATATTAGAAATAGATTATATATATGCTTAATCTATTTTTAAAATTATAAATATATATATATTTTTTTAACTTTAATGTTAATTATAATGTACTTTTGTTCAATGATATAGTTGGATAGAAAGAAAAAAATTTATTAGTATACAAGATATCCGATCCTTTAATGGGTATAGGTATATCCGATGGATATCTGATACCCGATGGGTATGGATACGGAGGATATAGAATCCGACCCGAACTCGACCCATTGCCATCCCTAGTGGAATCGGACAATCTATTTTCAAAACGAAAAATGATAAGGAGAGTGAAAATGGGAGAGTAAAAAGCATAGTGAATGACGTGTCACTTTGTATGCAGCGATCTCCGACCGGTTCACCATGCCCCCAAGGTATAGTTTGATTCGGGGCGGCGGCCGAAGACCGTCGATGGTGTTCAAGCGATAATCGGACATGTGCATATAAAATGTCACATCATTCACTATGCTTTTTACTCTCTCATTTTTACTCTCTCTATTATTGCTCTTTCAAAACTAATTGGACTGAAGGTCATATACAGGGATTAAAAAAAAAGACAATTAAAAAATGCTGCCTTTGATCACATTGTGATCATTCATATTTTTCACAAGTAATGAATTTCTCGGTTCTAACTGAAAAAGAAGTATCACTCGATTATTATCAAATTGACTGCGATCATTTTCTATCGATGAGAATTCAATAGAGTGCTTTCTGATTCTAATAAGTCATGAATTAGATACGAAGTGATTCAATTATTTTCATTAGATCCGTGTGAAGATCAAAGATATTGAGTGACCAAACCAACAAAACAATTCGAAAGATAAAGATTGACGATGACTTCAAAAGTGATCAAGTGGAGGTGTTTAATGTTGCTCGACAATTTTATGAAGGCCGACTAAAGTTTAAGAGGTCTAACCGATGTTTAAAGTCATAATCAAGTGTTCGTCACAAATGAAGGACAAGGAAAGGAAGAGGAAGAAGTAGGCGACGAAGAGGAGAAAGATTTAGAAGATGAAGGAGGAGGAAGACTTAGATGAAAAACAAAGGGCGTTAATTAGTGCTAGAGATTGTACACTAGTGGCACTGGAAAGTTGTATAATTTAGGCATGTGAATTGCTCATAACAATCGAGGTTGACCAAAAGCTTGACAAGCCGTCATGGTACTAGATGGCCCAAGATTTGGCAAGTGATGAGTTGTGCATCGCGAAAACTGAAGGCTCGAAGAAATTTCAGTTCGGGGCATTATAAAGGTATTAATCCTGTTGAAAAGTGAGATGGATTCCTAACTTGATGACGAGGTTAGCTTGTCGATGGAGAAGGATGGATGACACGGAGGATTGTTCCAAGTAGCGCATCTCCTGCGAGAAAAATGACCGTCAGTAATCCATCGGGAGAGTTTTCTGGCAATGTCCTCTGACGATCAAGTCAGAATCCGGTGGAAAAGATGATGCTAAAGAAGAAACGACTGTAGCTAGAAAATATATTACGTATACCTATAAATGAAGGAAGCAAGGTCTTCTATAGTCGGGAGAGCCGACGACCTCTGTCCCACTTTTGTCCCATTTTTGTCTCATGTAGAGACAGGATCAGAGACCGCTGTCAGCTTGCCGACCGACGCCACCTCATCCTGACATTCGCAAGGGCGCCGTGGTACGGGTTGCCAGAGCTTGTCAGGAATATACTATGTCAGCGAGATATCCACGATTCGGACACGAGTGGTGTTAGGCCCGAGCCAGCCTGCGCTGACTCTGGTACTACCCTTATCAATGTGGTATCAGAGGGTAGGTACTGCGGCGGATAACGACAACTTCCGAGTCAGAGCGCCCGAGTCGTGAGGTACTTGGGCATCGACCGACCGACTCGTCGTCTTAAGGACAGAATTATAATGTAAAGAGTATGTCGATCGGCTGACATTAGGTTGCACACTTGATGCCCTCCTAGTTCAACCTATACCTGGCCAGCTATCCAATCGAGATATCCGACCTGAGTTAAATTTGAGCGAATGACAATCTGTCTCATTTCATGCCCTACCACGTCGGGCTGTTCGACCTCTTATGAAAATGACTTATTTTTATGAAACACCTTGCTGATCGGTCGGCTTACACATGAGCTAGGTCAAGATCAAATATACCTAGGTAACGTATTTGAGCAAGCTTGATGTTAAGTAAATTTAGTCAACCGAAAAAACATATAAATTTGCTCAAGTAAACTTAATCATGGGAAATTACTTGAAACACAAGCATCCAATCTAACGGCATTGCATTTATCGTTTAGGTAGATCGAAGTCTCTTTCGCCACCAAATGAGTTAGTTAATGGTCCCTTTGTGTCTGCAAGAGAAGTTGGGGAAAGGAAAGTGGCAACAAATGAGTTGTGACTCAAGGGATGCAGCAATTACTCCTCAGCAATTGCACAATTTCCGGTCTATTTATCGGTTGCGTTCTACCCAAGTTTCAATATCTTAGTCACTTATCAGGACCGACTACAAGAATAAATATTGGATCAGATGAATATGAGATGATCGATTTGGTCTCATGAAAATTTTTCATCGATCACTAGGATAAATCAGGAAATATTCACGATGAACGATCTAGAAATTCAACGTCCCAGAGTTCGCATTCCATTTGAAAGAAAAATTCTTATAAAATACGCCGTTAGTAGGGATGAAATCGCGGTGCCTAAAATAATGACTAATACTCCATCGCTGTACTATAATCTCGGGGCTATGAATTCACTTAAAGAGATCTCTCTTAAAACACATTGTCACGCATCGAGGGTACTTTTTAACGACAATATAGAAAATAATCGATAGATATAAAATTAATTCAAGTTAACACAAATATTAATACAATATAAAAATCGCTAATTACTATACGCAGGTTAATGATGTAGGTATGCATGCACATAAATACATAGCCAAAACTAAATGAAGCAATGCTGCTAATTTAATAATTCTCAAAGGTTTTGTATAAAAAGAAAAGCAACCAAGAAAAAAAACAAATTAACCAAAGCGACAGTGGTAAGAAAATATCAAAATACCAAAACCATTCGATAACAAATAGACCGACAAACACTGATCTCTCAGCAATACAAGGGTAGTCAATACAACAACATATCTTCTCCCTATTAAAAGTCAAAGGAAGTAGATAGTGAGTATAAATATAGAGATTGAAGGAATAAGAAATATCAGATAGATATCTCTCACAATTCACTACCTCAACCCATATCTCAAACGGTGAGATCATAATTTTCGTGAGACTGACCATCCGAAATTGAAAAAATCTCGTTAATCATTTTTTTCAAATGAGGAGATCATTGCCCTTGGAGTTGTGGTACAGTGGTAGGACGACTAGTCATTATCTCATGTATTCATGGTTCGATCTCTAACTACGGCGTATTTTATAGAAATTTTTTCTTCAAATAGGACGTAAATTCTGGGATGCTGGCCGTTTCTAGACCGTCTAGTATGAACGTTTCCCAATTTATCTTGATGACTGATGAAAAATATTTATGAGTCAGATTTATCATCTTAAATTTATCTACTATATGTTCCAATATATATATATATATATATTTTTTTTTTTCAAACGGTGAGATCATATCACAAGCTAGGGTTTACTAACCTATGAACATCCGTACGTTCATTATTTTATCCATCTCGGTAATGCCAATATAAAGCATGGTGTGAATGAGTCATGTCAAATCTTATACATAGACTAATCCTATTAATGGGCAAATAGTGCTATCACAACCTATCTCATAGGTAGGCTAAGGTAGACAATGTTAAAAGGCATGACCACGTCGTCATCAATTCTGGACATGCTTTATATTTGACATGATCGTGCCTTTTAGCTTGACGTAGTCACGTGGAAGGCTATTGGCGCCCTTTAGCATTGATTTTAGGTCCGATTTCATCTGACAGACACATGTTACGGGACACGACTGAAACTGGCTCCTTGATTAAAACTCCTTTTAAAAAGACTTCGACAATTTATCGAAAAATATCCCTGAGAATTAGTATTTATCAAAAAATGTATCATGGTTTCACTTTTACCAAAGACATATTTTTTTTAGTGAACTTCCGTTTATACCTCTTCCGCCAAAAAAAATCTTTCTCTTTCTCTTTCTCAGTAATAAATCCTGAGGCAACGGAATCTGCTTTTTCAGATTTGTCATTTTAAAATAATATATTTAGGAATCGGCTAAAAAACGTAAGGTAAAGAAGGGAAATTTTTCCATTAACGAAAGTTATCTTCCAACTGATTTTAAAAATTTAAAGTGATGAATTTTTATATTTGATTAATATAAATTAATATTTAAATAATATTTAATAAATATATTAATATATAACAAATATTTAAAATTAAAAAAGTCTGAAATCTTTTATTTCATTTCAGATCAAGCGTGGGTCTGAAATCAAAAGATTTCAGGCCCATGTTGGGTCTGAAATAAAAATATTTCAGGCCCAGCGTGGGCCTGAAATAGAAATATTTCAGGCCCAGCGTGGGCCTGAAACAAAAGATTTCAGGCCCTGTGTCGGCTTGAAATCATGTGTTATGATAGAGTTTTTTACGTAAGCCTGAAACATAAAGAAACATCTTTTTATATTTTTGAAATCACAATAAAACTCAGTGAGAAAGATTACTTTACATGAGAAATTCTAATTAATATAAAACATACATTATATTAAAAACGAACGTTTATATATATATATATATATATAAAGGAAAAGCAACTTAACTTCATGTTCAGGGCCTGAAATCAATTGATTTCAGGCCCTGCTTGATTATATAAAATTAATAAATATAAAAAATAATTAATAGACATAATAATATATATGATTGACAAAATTAAAGATATAAGGATGATTTACTAAAACAAGCTATGATTCTACATTATTGTTATATCGTTCTGTGCCAACTGATACAGTATGAGAACATCAGTGAGTTTTAACCAAAACCCACTGATGGACCTCGCATATATGATTTCTGAAAACCCTATATCAATAGACAGGGTTGACCTAGGAGAAGATGTTTTAGGTGTCCAAACATCTATACACTCTATATCACCAATGCAATAGGAGTAGTTTAGAAATATCAGTAGGTTTTGATCAAAATCCACTGATGGACCTACCATATCTGGATTTCTGAAAACTCCATATGAATAGAGAGGGTAGAGGTAGGAGATGATGTTTTAGGTGTCCAAACATCTATATATTAGATATCACCAATGTAATAGGAATAGTTTAGCCATATCAGTGGGTTTTGGTCAAAACCCATTGATATTACTAAACTACTCCTATTGCATTGGTGATATAGAGTATATAGATGTTTAGACACCTAAAACATCTTCTCCTATCTCTAACCTCTCTATTCATATGGAGTTTTCAGAAATCCAGATATGGGAGGTCCATCAGTGGGTTTTGGTTAAAACCCACTGATATTTCTAAACTACTCCTATTGCATTGGTGATATAGAGTGTATAGATGTTTGGACACCTAAAACATCTTCTCCTAGGTCAACCCTGTCTATTGATATAGGGGTTTCAGAAATCCATATATGGGAGGTCCATCAGTGGATTTTGGTCAAAACCCACTGATGTTCTCATACTATATCAGTTGGCACCGAACGATATAACAATAATGTAGAATCATAGCTTATTTTAGTAAATCATCCTTATATTTTAATTTTGCCAATAAATATATATTATTATGCCTATTAATTATTTTTTTATATTTATTAATTTTATATAATCAAGCAGGGCCTGAAATCAAGATTTCAGGCCCTGAACTTGAAGTTAAGTTGCTTTTCCTTTTTATTTATTGATATATATATATATATAATATATATATATTATTTTTTATTTTTTATATATTATATATATATATAACTTCATTTTTAATATAATGTATATTTTATATTAATTAGAATTTCTCACGTAAAGTAATCTTTCTCAGTGATTTTTATTGTGATTTCAAAAATATAAAGAGATGTTTCTTTATGTTTCAGGCCTACGTAAAAAACCCTATCATAACACATGATTTCAAGCCGACACAGGGCCTGAAATCTTTTGTTTCAGGCCCACGCTGGGCCTGAAATAAAAGATTTCAGGCCCACGTTGAGCCTGAAATAAAAATATTTCAGGCCCAGCGTGGGCCTGAAACAAAATATTTCAGGCCCTGTGTCGGCTTGAAATCATGTGTTATGATAGGGTTTTTTACGTAGGCCTGAAACATAAAGAAATATCTCTTTATATTTTTGAAATCACAAAAAAAAATCACCGAGAAAGATTACTTTACATGAGAAATTCTAATTAATATAAAACGTACATTATATTAAAAACGAACTTTTATATATATATATATATATTATATATATATATATATAAAGGAAAAGCAACTTAACTTCAGGTTCAGGGCCTGAAATCAATGGATTTCAGGCCCTGAGCAGGGCCTGAAATCTTGATTTCAGGCCCTGCTTGATTATATTAAATTAATAAATATAAAAAAATAATTAATAGACATAATAATATATATTGATTGGCAAAATTAAAGATATAAGAATGATTTACTAAAACAAGCTATGATTCTACATTATTGTTATATCGTTCTGTGCCAACTGATACAGAACCCACTGATGGACCTCGCATATCTGGATTTCTGAAAACCCTATATCAATAGACAGGGTTGACCTAGGAGAAGATGTTTTAGGTGTCAAAACATCTATACACTCTATATCACCAATGCAATAGGAGTAGTTTAGAAATATCAGTGGGTTTTGACCAAAACCCGCTGATGGACCTCCCATATCTGGATTTCTGAAAACTCCATATGAATAGAGAGGTTAGAGATAGGAGAAGATGTTTTAGGTGTCCAAACATCTATACACTTTATATCACCAATGCAATAGAAGTAGTTTAGAAATATCAATGGGTTTTGACCAAAACCCACTGATATGGCTAAACTACTCCTATTACATTGGTGATATCTAATATATAGATGTTTGGACACCTAAAACATTTTCTCCTATCTCTAACCTCTCTATTCATATGGAGTTTTCATAAATTCAGATATGGTAGGTCCATCAGTGGATTTTGATCAAAACCCACTGATATTTCTAAATTACTCCTATTGCATTGGTGATATAGAGTGTATAGATGTTTGGACACCTAAAACATCTTCTCCTAGGTCAACCTTGTCTATTGATATAGGGGTTTCAGAAATCCATATATGGGAGGTCCATCAGTGGGTTTTGGTCAAAACCCACTGATGTTCTCATACTGTATCAGTTGACACGGAACGATATAACAATAATGTAGAATCATAGCTTGTTTTAGTAAATCATCCTTATATCTTTAATTTTGCCAATCAATATATATTATTATGTCTATTAATTATTTTTTTATATTTATTAATTTTATATAATCAAGCAGGGCCTGAAATTAATTGATTTCAGGCCCTGAACATGAAGTTAAGTTGCTTTTCCTTTATATATATATATAAAAGTTTGTTTTTAATATAATGTACGTTTTATATTAATTAGAATTTCTCACGTAAAGTAATCTTTCTCACTGATTTTTATTGTGATTTCAAAAATATAAAGAGATGTTTCTTTATGTTTCAGGCCTACGTAAAAAACCCTATCATAACACATGATTTCAAGCCGACATAGGGCCTGAAATCTTTTGTTTCAGGCCCACGCTGGGCCTGAAATATTTTAATTTCAGGCCCAACGTGGGCCTGAAATCTTTTATTTCAGGCCCAACGTGGGCCTGAAATCTTTTGATTTCAGGCCCACGCTTGATCTGAAATGAAATAAAAGATTTCAGACTTTTTTAAATTTTAAATATTTGTTATATATTAATATATTTATTAAATATTATTTAAATATTAATTTATATTAATCAAATATAAAAATTCATCACTTTAAATTTTTAAAATCAGTTGGAAGATAACTTTCGTTAATGGAAAAATTTTCCTTCTTTACCTTACGTTTTTTAGTCGATTCCTAAATATATTATTTTAAAATGACAAATCTGAAAAAGCAGATTCCGTTCCTCGGGATTTGTTACTGAGAAAGAGAAAGAGAAAGAGAAAGACTTTTTTTTGGCGGAAGGGGTATAAACGGAAGTTCACTAAAAAGAATATGTCCTTTGGTAAAAATGAAATCATGGTACACCTTTTGGTAAATACCAATTCTCAGGGGCGCCCTTTGGTAAATTGCCGAAAAGACTTTTGAAAGTCTTTTCTTCATGTATGCTTCGTATGTTTGGCTCGATGATGAGGCATGACGAGCTTACGTTGATCTTTATTATGCTCTATTCTTCCTCTTTCTTGACCATAGGAGTACACCCGTATCATGAGACACACCCAAAGCATGCTTCTTACTCCAATCCAAAGGATTATGCCTCATTATTGCTCTGAAAATACATCCTATCAATGAAAATAAACAAGTGCAGTTTTCCAAACTAAAAGAGTAAAAATAACGAAATCACGTAGAATAGGGTGTGTGAATGCAAATCAACTCATGAAATGCAACAAGATATATGCTAAACGATGCTTAAAACATATATTTGCTACACACAGTACCACATCCCTAGATTAAACTTTTTCTTGCCCTCGAGCAAAACCTGCAACCTAGATTTGTGTAAATGACGCGTTATAATCCTTAGTAAATCAGTCCAATCCTATCATGTAGTTTCATTAATGAGCAAGATAAGAGAATTATTTGAGTGTGACTTAAGTAAAAGTTTTCCATACTTAATGCAATGAGTGATTTAACCTTTTCAAGTATCAATCTTCAAGTCTAGTCAAGTTGTCATTTAACCGTGTTCCTCATGCTTCTAGCTAGCGATAGACACTTACCGGTCACTCGTAAAGTCTTTACCCCTCAAAGTCTATACAAGGTATCAAAGAAATACTCGATATTAAGAGAAACATAATAATTATTTCTCCATCAACGTAACTCAGTCTCAAAGGGATAACTTGTTAGTTTCCACTCACTCCAACACTTGATGCTGGTCTTCAAATACTAGCACCAAAGTAACACTCATCTTCAAATGTCAGCACCAAGGTGGTGTTGGTCTTCTAAGACCTTGGTGCTAGTTTTTAAAGACCAGCACCAAGTTAAAAACTAGCACCACCTAGTGCTAATATTGGTCTTTAATGACTAACACCGTCTGGTATTGGTGCTAGTCATTAAAAATTAGCACCACATTGATGACTAATGTATTTAAGTTATGAGTGATTTTTAAAAACTAGCACCATAGTGAATGTTGCATACAATCAAATGAGAGAGAATTATATTTTAATTTAAGATAAATAGTGAAAAGTCGGCATGTAGATGAATTTTATTTTAATTTAAGATGAAAGAATGAAAAGTCATTGCATGAAGATGAGAGGGATTAAAATAGTCACTCAAAGCTATGTCAGACATAAAATGTCGTCCATGATCGCTTATATAAATATGTGTAGGGTGTAGGATATCATCTTTCTTTTATATCTATAGTCCTGATATCCTACACGACACTTTTGTGTGTGATAACTGACTCCAATTGATTCACCAATCAATTTAGCTCTTTCAATCGATTGGTGAATCAATTGAGGGGTCTCATAATCGAGACGCCTGTGCACGCCCGACCAATTGATCGCGACGCTATTTCTCTTGGTGCCTCAATTGATTGAGGCATGTGCCCAAATGAGGCGCCAATTGATTGGTGAATTGATTGACCTCTCAATCTATTCGCCAATCAATTAGGAGACGGGCACGCGAGACAACACGCACAATACATCATTTTCGTCTATATATATATAACCTGTATATTTTTATGTGAGCGACTATAGATTTTTATGTGAGCGACTATAGAAGACATCCAATGTGGACGATCTAACGCGGCTAACATTGACAACTCTCTTCTCTTATATATATATATATACATATATCATGCATATCTTTATGTGAGCGGTTGTGAGTGACGTCCAATGTGAACGATCTAATGCAGCTAACATTCGATTTTTAATGCCACTTTCGTCTACATGCAACAACTCTCTTCTCTCTCATTTGATTGTATGTATGATGGTGCTGGTTTGTAGAAGCCAATATCAAATTGGTGCTAGTTTCTACAAATCAACACCAAAGTGATGCTGGTTTGTACAAATATAACACCAACATGGCGTTAATTTCTACAAACCAGCACCACCTTGATGTTGGTTTTACAAACTAGCATTAAAGTGGTTCTAACACCACCAAACCAACACTATCTACCTTAGTGTTGGTTTCGACAAACCAACACCAAGGTGGTTCTAGCACTACCAAACGAGCACTATCCACCTTCGTGCTGGTTTGTAGAAACCAACACTAAAAGGTGGTGTTGGTTTGTAAAAATCAACACCACGTTGTTATTGCTTTATACAAACTAACACCAAGGTTGATGTTGTTTTTTACAAATCGACATCAATTTGGTATTGATTTCTACAAACAACACCAAGGCGGTGTTGGTTTGTATAAACCACCATCACCAAAGTGATATTGGATTTTATAAATCAACACTACATTGGAGTTGATTTGTAGAAACCAACACTAATGTGGTATTGGTACTGATTTTTACAACATCAAGGTGGTGCTAGCACTAGCACCATCTTGGTGCTAGTTGGTGCTGATTTGTAGAAACCATTGATAACGTTGGTGTTGATTTAGTGGTGTTGATACCAATTTAGTGTTAGTTTGTAGAAATTAACACTATTTTAGTGTTGGTTCACACAGACACACACACACACACGCACGCACGCACGCACGCACGCACGCACGCACACACACGTGCGCGTGCGCGCTCTACCCGAAAAGTGTATTTAAAAAAAATTAATTTTTTAAGCATGTAGTTATGTCATTTTAGATTTTACCTTTATGATTTAATGGTTATGTTACAGTGTTAAATAAAAAAATTTCAAATTAAAAAAATAATTAAGGTTTGCACGGAGTTTGCATAATAAAATTCTTAGCATATCAAAATCTTATATATATATTTTTTGATGAAAGGTAAATTATATCATCAAGAAAAGTACCACAAACATGTGTCCTACGATAGCAACTCATTTCTGATGAAGTATCAGATCCAGGTGGCTATCAAGGTATGATTCCATATATACATGTATGTGTACTCTCACGGTATCAACCTCCCAAAATACAACATCCATCACATAGCAACAATAGCAACAATGCTCATCCACTCACCATCCATCCATGTGTGTGACTATGGCATGCGTGTATCCTTTGTCCCATTAGTCAATCAGCTACACCATCTCATTCTCTCCAGCAGACTACTATTCTTATATCTCTCCAGTAGCTTCACAGTAGTCACTGGCCCTGTGATGCTATTCAGTGTCCTATAACAACGCTTGAGATAATCTGCGGCCAACTGCGTTTGATCTGTGCCTAAAAGGTGTCCAACATCGATGGGCTTCAACCCTACATAATGTCTAGCATCATCTGTCATAGCGGTATGTTGTGTCTCTACTATCTCAACTCGCATGCTAGCACGCCACTAGGCAATCAGGTACGGTAGCATGAGATAAGCGCAATTATGGTTCGGACCGTCTGCAGCGCTACGTTGCAGATCAACGATACAAGCGCCTATATAAATACAGACACCTATATATATATCTCTAAATTTTTAATTTTAAATGCTAAATACATATAATATACTCCGCAAGCATCTAAATTTGTTTATCTTGACACTATAGCCCAAGAAGAATCCTAAACCCTAGCGAAAAATCTTATTAGCTTAAACCCATTATAGCCTAACTTTTAAATTCTAAAATCATAAACCTTAAACCTTAAACCTTAAATATACCTTAAAAATTAATAAAAAATGTAAACACTTTTCTGTTGAAATGAATCCAAGGTGCCTTGGTTTGAGTCGATCGCCTATATTCAATACACGAGCCCCAAGTTCGTAGCATCACGCGATAAACAGTTTGCATCATAGCAATTCATATATATATATATATATATAATATATATATATATATATAGGCGTCTCATGTAAGGTACCTAACATGACTCTCTCTCTCTCTCTCTTTCTACGCTATGGATCGCCCACCGCATGTCCATTTGCAGTGCCAGTCGGGGCGCCTGAATTTAATCCAGGCACCTCAATTAAATTTATTTTTAAACCCGGCCCATTCAAGGTGCATGGATTGAATCCAGGTATCTGGAATTAATTTTTTTTATTTCTTTAAAAATCAAAATTTCTCAAATGTAAATCTTAAATACATTTACTTATATGTGGTGAGCATCTATTTTTTTTATCTTGAATACTATAACCTAAGAGGGAAGTCTGAACCCACTATAACTCAACCCCTAAACCTTAAAATATTAAATCCTAAATACATATAACCCCTAAACCTTAAAATATTAAATCCTAAATACATATACTATACCTCATAAGTATCTAAATTATTTTTATCTTGAACACTATAAACCCAAGAGAGAAGCTTGAATCCTAAAGAGAAAATCTTATTTGCTTAAATCCACTATAACCTACTATAACCCAACCCCAAAATCCTAAAATCTTAAATTTTAAATAAATATATTATATCCAAAATAAAAAGTAAAAAAAGTAAAAAAATGTTACTGTGATCCTGGATTTGAATTCAGGCGATCCAGGTGTGGGATTGGTTAGAATCGATAGAGGGGGGTGGGGTGAATATCGATCGAATAATTTTTCGGAAGAACGAGCTAGAGCAATTGCACAGCGGAAAAATTCAATGCTAACACTTGTATTTTTTTACTTGGTTCGGAGTCACGGTCGGCTCCTACTCCAAGGCCCACGGTCCTTGACCGTTTACGTTGGGCAATTCTATATTCCGAGAAAATATTATAACTTTGAATTTGAATACAGAATTTTAAAGAAAATACAGCAATAAGAAAATTCTATACTAACGACCGGAGAAGATTGAAAATCAGAGCCGCGGGTCATCGTTGGTGCTTGAGACTTGAGCACAGAGCGTATAGAGCAGAGCGCTTGAAAGAATTTGTAGAAAGAAGTTATCTTCTGAAGCAAGGGGGTGAACCCCTTTATATACTAGTCGCTGGGGCGCCTGTGTTGAAGGGGGCGCCTGACACGTGGCCCATTCTGCGCGAACCTCAATCCGCAGACTTGGCCAGCGCTTATCCCTTCAATTGGGGCGCCTGAGCTGACTGGGGCGCCTGTATGAACACAGACACCTCATATGCTGACGTGGAGGGTTGCTTCGAGTGGCTTTGGAAAGACTCTTGTTTGGGGCGCCTGTATCAACACAGGCGCCTGTTCAAACAAGCGCCTGACTCCATTCAAGCGCCTGGGAGAAGAAACATCTATCCCTTTGTTCCTGCAACCTTAGTTAGTTCCAAAATAGAAATAACACATAAATGATATAAGTTTAAGCATGATTAACAACCTGAGCTGTCTTGGTTCTGACTTTGGGTTTCCTAAATGGAACCCTAGGTCGAACCGACGCCTAATGTTCCCTCCTACGGGGAACGCGTCCTCACCTACTCCTCTTAGGAGAGTTTGTTGGAAACGGATGGCTAGAGAGGGGGGGGGGGTGAATATAGCCAATCACTAAAATTTGCTCTCTTAAGTTTTTTGCGTGATCAGGTTAGTAGCAGCAGAAGCAAACAACACAAACAGAACAATATAAAGAAAGAAAGCAAACCAAATCGCTAAGACGGAGATGTACAAGGTTCGGGGATAACTTGCCCCTACTCCTTGGCGTGCCCGTGAGGTGGGCGATATATCCCTTGATCGTCGGCAGATCAAGCCCCGGTGAACCCGGATAAGATAGAGCCTCCTTCTCGGTGGAGAAACCTCTCCACAGATCTCATGGATGATGGAACTTGAGTACAGGAGATCACACAAGAAGGAACACTCACAAAGCTCTCACAGGAATGCAACAAGATCGCTCAAGCACAAAGTAACAGAGAGCACGAACACAGCCCAGCCAAACTTCCCAAGTTTCTGTCTTGTTCACCTCGCTCCTCTACTTCCAACTTTATCACTTAAGCTCCATCTCACCATCGCAAGATTCATCAGCATCCACTGAGCCAGCCTGAACCCACTGACCTCCCTGAGCACTCAGTCCACTGAAGACCTCCTCTCCAGCTGAGTCTCCGTCAGTCACCAGCTGCTCCAGTTGCCGTTGAAACCTGAGAAGGAGAAACAAACAAACCTGCTCCAAGGAAAGCCTCCCATTGACCCTCCTTGAGTGTTTGAATCACCTGCTATCACCTGCACACTCCAACAAGGCTTAGCAATGCATATCAACAAGAATCGGCAATGTATCAGAGAATCGACAGTGAAAACAGACGCGATCAGAGCTTCTGACAGCGTATTTGAATTAAAGTTCTGCGCCTGATCGGTCACCAGACCGATCAGGAAGGACCCTGATCGGTCACCAGACCGATTCAGAAGTCTTCTGCACACTCCTGATTGGTCCCCAGACCAATCAAGCTCCTGCCTGATCGGTCACCAGACCAATCAGGCTCCAGCCTGATCGGTCACCAGACCAATCAGGCTGCTTCCAGACCAATCAGGAGTCATCCTGATCGGTGATAGTGAGAACCTTGCGACAAATGATCGTTCACTAGACCAATCTGAGCAGTATCCCTGATTGGTCACCAGACCGATCAGGAGCAGATCAGCAGGGGAACTCAACTCACTGTTCGCTCCCTGATCGGTCACCAGACCGATCAGGAGCTGTGCAGTGAGTGAAACACACACTCCCTGATCGATCACCAGACCGATCAGACATCGCTGGATCGGTCACCAGACTGATCCACGAAGGAGCAGCGTGCCAACTCCCTGATCGGTCACCAGACCGATCCAGGGGCGCAGACCTAGCCTTCCAAGCTAGGATTTCATTCACCTTAGCCCTCCAAGCTAAGGATTTTTCAATCTAACTCTCCAAGTTGGGAATTTGTACCTAACCCTCCAAGTTAGGACTTTTCACCTAGCCCTCCAAGCTATGACTTTTCACCTAGCCCTCCAAGCTAGGACTTTTCACCCAACCCCTCCGAGTTAGACATTCATCCAACCTAGCCCTCCAAGCTAGGCACTTGACCCTCCAAGCCAGGACTTTTTCACCTAACTCTCCAAGATGAGACTTTTCACCTAACCCTCCAAGTTAGGACTTTTCACCTAGCCCTCCAAGCTAGGACTTTTCACCTAGCCCTCCAAGCTAGGACTTTTCACCCACATCTTCCGAATTAGGACTTTTCAACACCTGGCTTCACTCACCAGGACCCGGCTTCACTCACCGGGATTTCCATCACCTGGCTTCACTCACCAGGACCCGGCTTCACTCACCGGTATTTCAACCTAGCTTCACAAGCTAGGACCTGGCTTCACTCATCAGGGTTTCATGCCCAGTCCCCGACCAGGACTTTAACCCAAATTCGCTCAACCAAACTTAAATCATTGTCAAACACCAAAACAACAACCGGGCCAGACTGCATCAACAGAGTTTACCTGTTTGCCAACCAGCTCCTCCAGTTGGGCTTTTGCCCAATCCTCGGATCAGGTCTTCGTGCCCAGTCCGCGACCAGGACTTATTGCCCAGCTTCACTCATCAGGACTTCGGTGCCCAATCCACGACCAAGACTTATTGCCCAGCTTCACTCACCAAGTCTTTGGTGCCCAGTCCACGACCAGGACTTATTGCCCAACTTCACTCACCAGGTCTTCGGTGCCCAGTCCACGACCAGGATTTATTGCCTAACCTTATGTCAGGACTTCGTGCCTAGTTGACCTAGGACTTTTTTTCACACTTGAGTAACATCGTTAGATTACAACAAGCCCTTAACTTATGAACCCTTTGCCATTATCAAAACACGAGTTCGATCTTGGTGCTTCCGGCACCAACAATCTCCCCCTTTTTGATTTATGGCAACCAGGTTCAAAAAATTAAGTTTAATCTTTTAAAGCATATGTATAACAATTATGTTTATATGAAAAATTACTTTAAAAAATATTTACTAAGCTCCCCCTGAAATAGACATTCTCCCCCTGAAGCTTTCAATGATATGCAGTTTTCAAAAAGTCTAAGTGCATGAATTTTGACTAAGTGTTTTTTTTTTTGAAACAAAGCAAGGCATTTGCACATCTACAATGATTTTCCACTTAAAAATTATTGTGCAAAGTTTTCACTTAGAAAAAATTTGTGCAAAATTTTCACTTAAAAAAATTTAAAAAAAACAAAGTTTTACTTAAAAAAACTTTGCACTTAAACAAAATGCAAAAAATTTTGTGTATTTCGAAAAATTTTGCTTAGAAAATTTCTTAAGAAATTTTTGTTTAGAGAAATTTTTGCTTAGAAAGTTTTCTTTGGAAAATTGCACTTTAGAAAATTTTGTTGTGCCCTTGAATAATTTTGTGTTCTTCAAAAAAAATTTGTACACTTGGCAAAATATTTTTACTTAGAAAATTTGTGCACTTAAAAAGTTTTTGCAAAAAAAAAATTTACTTGAAAAATTTTGCTTAGAGAAAAATTTTGAGGACAAAAAATATTTTACTTAAAGGATTTGGTGCACTTAAAAAAGTATTGCTTAAAAACTTGTGCATTTCGAAAAATTTTGCTTAGAAACATGCACTTAGAAATATTTGCTTAGAAACATGCACTTAGGAAATTAAAGCAAAAAAATGCACTTAGGAAAAAAAAATTGCTAAGAAAAATGCACTTAGTAAAAATTTTGTTTAGAAAAATTTTGTGCACAAACAAAATTACTTAGCAAAAAAATTTGGAGAATGTTTTTACTTAGAAAAAAAATTGTGCATTTGAAGAACTATTTGCTCAGAAAAATTTGTACACTTAAGAAAAATATTTTCGAAAGAATCAGAGCTTTAATTTTAAATTTAATTTAAAAATTTAATGCACTAAGCATTAACTTTTTGAGAAAATGAAAATTTGAAAAAAAAAAAATTTCCTCTCTTTTCTTTTCTCTCTCCCCCTTTGCCATATATAAAAAAATGGTAGAAACTAATTGCATATTAGATCAATTTTGAATCAGAGTTAAAAAAAATTTGAGTCCGTATTGAACCAACTCTAGTGAATTCAAGCAATAAAAAGGACCAAACCAATTAAACTTTGATTTGTTTTGATTTTGACTGTTAATAGACTTTGTTTCAACTTCTTCATCAAAGATTAAATTAGTAGTTTCTTCAATTTTGTGGGTTTAACTGGTGTAAACCTTATAGGCTCTACTAGTTGTTGAATATCCTAGGAAGGTCCCTCGGGTTGATTTCGATTGGATCTTACCTAGGTAGTCCTTAGTATTCAAAATATGGACTTTGCACCCAAAACCCCTTAAATAATGTAAATTAGGTAATCTATGATAATAAAGTTCACAGGGTGTCTTATTGTGTTTTCTATTAATTAAGACCCTATTTTGAATATAACAAGCTATATTTACCACTTCTGCCCAGAATTGATTAGTTAGGTTATATTCGTTAAGCATGGTCCTAGCGGCTTCTTGGAGGGTTCTATCCTTTCTTTCAACTATCCCATTTTGTTGGGGAGTTCTAGAACATGAAAACTCATGGACATACCCATTAATTTTACACAACTCCTCAAATTTTTGGTTTTCAAACTCTCCCCCATGATCACTCCTAAGTCTTTTAATTTTTGTGACATTTTGATTTTCTATTATTTTGCATAAATCATTAAAAGAGTTAAAAGTTTCATCTTTAGTTTGTAAGAACCTAACCCAGGTAAATCTAGAGTAATCGTCAATGATTACTAAGCAGTACCGATTCCCGCTTAGTGACTTGGCTCCATGTGAATCAAATAAGTCAAGGTGTAGGAGCTCAAGTGTGGCTTGGGTTAAGTCTGACTGGGTTGGTTTATGAGTTGACTTGGTTTGTTTGCCTTGTTAACATGAATTACAGATTGTATTGTCAAAATTCTTAATTTTAGGTACACCTTTAATTAATCCTAGTTGAGTTATTTTTGAAATTAGTTTGGTATGAGTGTGACCTAATCTCCTATGCCAAAGATTGGTTTCTTCTAATTGAGTCAGAAAACATCTAGGTACTAAGGGTAGATTAATTGTGTAAATGTTATTTTTCCTACTACCCTTAAGTGTTATTTCTGAATCTTGGAGATTTCTAATAAGACAGTTAGAGTTGGTGAAGGTAACAATGTAACCAGATCACAGAGTTGGCCAATGCTAAGCAAATTGAACTTGAAATTTTCAACCAATAACACTTTCTTAATGATAAAATCTGAGTTAAGTTCAATATTACCTGACCCAATTACTTTAAGTGTAGCATTGTTGCCAAATGCTACTGAGCCTAGGTTTTTCAACTTGATTTTGGTGAACTTCAATTTATCTCCAGTCATGTGTCTGGAGCATCCACTATCCAACATCCACTGGTCCAAATCTTTATGTTCCTACACATAAAGTATGTTTTGATTTAGATCCATTTGTGTAGAAGTAGGAATAGTTTGAATTGAATTTGACTACCTAGTCTGTCTCACCCACTCTAATGTTATCAAGCATGTTGACCTTATGGGTTCTTGTGAGACAGGTTTTCAATATGAGTTGAATTAATTTTGAAAAAGATTGAATTAAATTTGAAAAATATTAAGTTAATTTTGAAAAATGTAGAGTTTTGAGAATGTTGAATAATTTTAAAAATATTGTAGAGTTTTGAAAAATGTTATCTAAGATTTAATTAAAACTTGGGTTAGATTCAAATTTAACAAATAGTAAAATGAATTTGAATTTCGATAATCGGCTTTCAGGTCTTGGCGAGACACAGAGACCTTCTTTGGTCGTAGCCTTATTGGAGCAACAACCCTTTCCTTGACAAAGTCTTTTATCGAAAGTTCTTTTTCAAATTACTTCTTGAAAATTTTTGATCTAACTAGCTTAGGTTTTGGATCGGTAGCTTCGGCTAGTTCCACCAGACTAAACAAACCAAGTAGGGTACGTTTTACCTTACTTGACCTTATTAGAAGGGCTTCCCTAACGTACTATCATCTCACCTCCACCTAATACTAGGTTGTTCAAGTTTTAAGTAACTCTTTTGTCCTTAAACTAACCAATCCTAGGTCTAAGCATAATAATAAAATTGCAAAAAATAAATAATAAACAAGCAACAAGCAAGAAAAAAAATCTAATTATAAAGATGATTTTTATATTAGCTCCCCCTGGACTAAAGCCTCGATAAGGATTAGGCACGATGTGAATCTTGTCCTTGGGGATCCAATATTGGTTTGATCCAACTTGTTTAATCAAACATTGCTTTGGGACCCATGCTTGGACTCGAGTTCTAGGTTGGTTCAATACTGAATAATAAGAACGTTGTCGCGATTTGGTTCGATAGCCTAATCCGGATCGGTTGAGAACAGACTTCTATTTTCCAAGAATTATGTCATGATTCTTGGAACCCGAAGTGAATCGTTCCAATGCGACTCTAAGTTCCTTGACTTGATTTTTCAAGGAGGAATTCTCTTCCTCAAGCTTTTGAACTTGAGTTGAGTTTCCTCCTTGAACTGGTTCAGTCAAGGAACTTGAGTTGACTTCCTCTTTCAGGAGTTTTACTTCTTGTCGGAGGGTTTCAACCCAGATGTTGGCTTTTGCCAATTTACGAGACAAATAAGAAACTAAATCATAGAGTTCAGATTCTGGATAACCTCTTACCGTGATTTGTCCGTCCTCCAAGATTAAAAGCTTTCCGGTGCCGACGCCCTCGTTTGGTTCTGATTCCGTTCCGGAGTTGACGTCTTTCGAGGCGGTCAAGGCGAGTAGGTTCGAGTGCGGTGCTTCTTCTTCTTCTTCCGAGGACGATTCGTCCCAGGTGGCTTGAAGAGCCTTCTTCTTCTGAGCCTTCTTGTTCTCTTTGAGGTTGGGGCACTCTGATCTAAAATGTCCCTTCTTATTGCACTCGTAGCAGGTGATGTTACCTTTGCTCTTCTGCCTCGTCGAGGGTTCAGATGGATCTTCCTTCTTCCGACTTGTCTTCTTCTTGTTCGTTTGGTTTTTGAGCTCCTTGTAGTAGTCGCGAGCTAACCGGACCAGTTTGGGATGACCCCCTTTATCATCGTCTGATTCCGAGTCTGAGTCGGACTCGGGTACTGGTTGAGGCTTTTTCTTCTGAGATCTTCCTTGTGTTTTTCCTGCAACAAAGGCAATACCCTTCTCGACCAATGCAACATTAGTTTGTTCATGTAATTCTAACTTAGAAAATAATTCATCTAACTTAATGTCAGAAAGGTTCCGGGAAGCCTTGTAGGCATCCACCATAGACGCCCACAATGTGTTCCTTGGGAACGAGTTTAGGGTATACCTTATTAGGTCATAGTTTTGACCTTGTGACCAATTGTGTGCAGCCCGTTCATCAGCTCCTGGATCCTTGCGTGTAGCTGTGTTGCTGATTCGCCGTCATGCATCTTTATCGTGTAGAGTCTGTTGAGTAACAGATCCCTTTTGCTGATTCACGTATCAGACGTACCTTCATGCAGTTCGATGAGTTTGTTCCAGATTTCCTTTGCGCTGCTGAAGGGTCTGACGCGGTTCAACTCTTCTTTCGTCAGGCCACATTGTAGCGTTTGTGTAACTTTAGCGTCGGCCTCGATCTTCTTCTTGAGTGGACTGTCCCACTCAGTGTAGCCTTGCACCTCGCCTTGTGCATTTTTGGGTATCTCCAGTCCGAACTGGATGATGATCCACATGTCCACCTGAGTTTTCAGGTGGACCTCCATCCTACTCTTCCAATAGGAGAAATTTTCTCCGGAGAAGAGAGGTGGTCTGGCGGTGCTATATCCTTCTTGCATGGCCATTTGAATTTATTTGAAAAGAAAATTACAAAAAGAAACTTGTTCCAAGACTAAGTCTTGGATTAGTAGTGCGGGAAAAAATAGTAATAAGAAAAAATCGAGTGGTGTTGCATCAACCTTGATTAACGAGAAAATTACGAACGAAGAAAAAAAATATTAAAATTCGAAAAATCTGAAAAAAAGCTCAACTGGTGGCTGCACCAGATTTGAGCCACCCGCTTTGATACCACTTGTGGGATCGGTTAGAATCGATAGAGGGGGGGGGTGAATATCGATCGAATAATTTTTCAAAAAAACGAGAGCAATTGCACAGCGGAAAAATTCAATGCTTACACTTGTATTTTTTACTTGGTTTGGAGTCGCGGTCGGCTCCTACTCCAAGGCCCACGGTCCTTGACCGTTTACGTTGGACAATTCTATATTCCGAGAAAATATTACAACTTTGAATTCGAATACAGAATTTTAAAGAAAATACATCAATAAGAAAATTCTATACCGACGACCGGAGAAGATTGAAAATAGGAGCCGCTGGTCATCGTTGGTGCTTGAGACTTGAGCACGGAGCGTTTGGATCAGAGCACTTGAAAAAATTCCGAGAAAGAAGTTATCTTCTGAAGCAAGGGGGTGAACCCCTTTATATACTAGTCGCTGGGGTGCCTGTGTTGAAGGGGCCGCCTGACACATGGCCCATTCTGCGCGAACCTCAATCCGCAGACTTGGCATGCGCTTATCCCTTTAACTGGGGCGCCTGAGCTGACTAGGGCGCCTGTATGAACACAGGCGCCTCATATGCTGACGTGGAGGCTTGCTTCGAGTGGCTTTGGAAAGACCCTTGTCTGGGGTGCCTGTATCAACACAAGCGCCTATTCAAATAGGCGCCTGACTCCATTCAGGCGCCTGGGAGCAGAAACATCTATCCCTTTATTCCTACAACCAAGGTTAGTTCCAAAACACAAATAACATATAAATGATATAAGTTTAAGCATGATTAACAGCCTGAGCTGTCTTGGTTCTGACTTTGGGCTTCCTAAATGGAACCCTAGGTCGAACTGATGCTTAATGTTCCCTCCTACGGGGAACGCGCCCTCACCTACTCCTCTCAGGAGAGTTTACTTGTTTGCCAACCAGCTCCTTCGGTTGGACTTTTGAACATCCTTTTAAGTATGATAATTTTCAGGGAGATAAATTTTTGAAAACACAATTTGGAATGATAGCACAGTTTTCGAAAAATATTTAAAATGATAATAATTTTTCAAAGAGATAGTAATATATGAAGGTTTTTGAATCAAATTTTTGAAAACCTTATTTTGGGATGATACTAAATTTTAGAGCATAAGGTTTTAAAAAAATCTAATTTTTCGAAAAATATTAAAAAAACTCCCCTTGTATCCGACTCGTATGACTTTATCTAAGTGCTTGAAGGGTCTTCAGTATTGACTAGGTTTGACTATGTTGACTTGGTTTTACCAATCAATAATTGACCCAATCAAGTCCTAGGTCTTAGTATTAATTCAATCAAGACTTAGTTTGATGAGTTAATTTTGAAAACAAATGAAATTCAATTTTTGAAAAATGTTGAGTGGAAAACATATAGAGTTAATTTAGAATTAATTTCGAAAAACAATTGAGTTGATTTTGAAACAGTATTGAACTACATTATTAGGTCCTAGACATCTCACCCAGTTCTACATGACAAAATAGGTTACCTTATCTGTTTTGTGAGATGCTTTATTTTTATCTTCGAATTAGTGTTAAATCTAAGATTTACTTAAAATTTGTGTTAGATTCAAATCTGACAATAGTAAAGTGAATTTGATTTTCTATAATTGACTTCCAGGTCTTGGCGAGGCACTAGGCCTTCTTTGGCCGTAGCCTTATTGGATCATCAACCCTTTCCTTGACAAAGCCTTTTATAGAAAATTCATCTTCAAGTTACTCCTTGAAAGATTTTGGTCTAACTAGTTTGGGTCTTGGATCGGTAGCTTCGGCTAGTTCCACCAGACTAAACAGACCAAGTAGGACGTACTTGACCTTATTAGAAAGGTTTCCCTAACGTACTATCATCTCACCTCCTCCCAATACTATGTTGTTCAAATTTTAATTAAACCGTTTGTCCTTAAACTATCCAATTCTAAATCCAAGCATAAAAAGCTAAGTAAAATTATAATGAGGGAAAATTTCTGGATTTTCTAAGTTTGCAAGATTATTAATTAGTTTTTCTTGTATATCAATTTTAATTTTCAAAGTCTCATTTTCTTGTCTTAACACTTTGAATTTTGAATTTATTAATATACATGATTTCATTAAGTTATTTAAGCATGCATCCATATCTAAATTTGACAGGGAGATTAATTAAACTATCAACATTCATGGTAAATAGTGGATTTTGATATAAATTAAAGTTACCCATATTGATAGGTTGTCCTGGATCTTTGGCTCTTCTATCTGTGCATTCATCTTTGTAATGCCCAAACTTCTGGCACTTGAAGCATTGGATGCGACTTTTCTCCTTTCGTGCTTTTGGAATTGGTTCCTTTGTTGCCATCGGTGGTGTCGTTCGAATCTTACGAGTAGGACACCTACTTTTGTAGTGCCCTCTCTCCCTGCATGTGTAACAAATTACATGATTTTTAAAATTTGAATTTATAATTTTACCTTTGGATTCCTTATTGGGAATCTCCCCCTTGATTCTTGCCGCCTCGGATCTAGCATCATCTTTTGATTCTGGTTTGGATTCAGCTTCGGATTCGGGTTCAGATTCTAACTCGACTGTTTGTGCTTGGACCGAGAGGGCAAGATAACTTACCTGATCTTCTTCTTCATCTGAGATCTCTTGATGAAGGTTAATCAATTTTTCTCAAATCTCTCTAGCACATCTGAATGGACCTACTAGTTCAAGTTGCTCCTTGGTTAGGCCACATTGTAGGATTGCAGTTGCCCTTGCATTGGTCTCGATCTTCCTCAGAGTTGGTTCGTCCAATTTGTCCCACTCGATTGATAACTCATCTTCTACAGGAAAAGAGAATCTCGTTTGGATGATCATCCATAAGTCCATGTGGGCCTTCAGAAGGGACTCCATTTGACTTCTCCAAAAATTGAAGTTCTCGCCGGAGAATAGCGGTGGGCGGGCACTGTTCCACTCTTGGTTGGCCATTAAGTTTAAACCTCGTACACACAAGAAATAACAAAAATGTATCAAGACTTGGTCTTGGATTAGTAGTGCGGGAGAGAGAAAAAAAACTATCTCAAAAAGGTGTTGCATGAATTTCGAGGTAAATATAATAATAAAAAAAATTTGACAAAATTTTGAAAATGTTGGCTTTATCAATTCTGATTAATGATGAAAAAGTAAGACTTCAATGTTTGGGAGAAAATTTGCTCGAATTAAGGTAGCATGATTTTTGAGAAAAATATTAAAATAATAAAAAAATTATGATAAATTTTCAACAATTGATCGTTTTATCAATTCTGACTTATGGTGAAAAAATAAGAATTCAAAATTGAAAAAGGCGAAATTGTTTATCAATTCGTACAAATATTATTTATTTGAAATAAAAAGCGAAAAAAGATCGAGTGGTGTTACACCAACCTCAATTAACGAGAAAGAAACAAAAAATTAAAAATTTCGTAAATATCCGAAAAACTCCCAAATTGGTGGTTGCACCAAATTTGAGCTACCCCGCTTGATACCACTTGTTGGATCGAGAAACACGATAGAGGGGGGGGTGAATATCGTGAAAATCTTTTCGGATAAGAATAAGAGAAAATATGCAGCGGAATTAAAGCAAACACACAAGGAACACAAGTATTTTTACTTGGTTCGGAGTCGCGGTTGGCTCCTACTCCAAGGCCCACGGTCCTTAACCGTTTATTGCGGGCAATTCTATAATCGTGCAAAGATTTACAGATTTTGATACAAGAATATTGCAGTAAATAAAAGAATACACTTTTCGTTACCGACACTCGGTGTGGATCGTACTTTGGAGCAGAGGGTCGTCGTCGGCGTTAGAGTCTCGAGATCGGAGTTTGCCAGAGGAGAGCGCTTGAACGAAAAGCGTAGAGGCGTTGGAAAGTTGTGTTCTTGAAGCCTCGGGGTCGAGCCCCTTTTATAGTGCTCCTGGGGGCGCCTGATTCGCTGGGGGAGCCTGACACGTGCCTTCAGATCGGAGAACCTTCATCCGCAGCTCGGCCAGCGCTTATCCCTTCAAAATCGGCCTCTGGAGCTCACTGGGGCGCCCGGGACCTCCCGGGCGCCCAGCTTGACTTGGTCCACTGGCTTCGTGGCTGATTTTGCTTCGACTCCTCTTTGGCTTTGACCTTGGGCGCCCGGTGTTGATGCAATCTGACCCTGATTGTTGTTTTGGTGTTGACATCGATTTTAGTTTAGGTTGATTATGATGATTATGATTAAGTCCTGGTCGGGGATCAGACATGGTATGGAAAATCCTAGCTTGGAGGGCTAGGTGTTGGAAATTCCTAACCTGGAGGGTTAGGTGTTGAAAATCCTAGCTTGGAGGGCTAGCTGTGTGAAAAGTCATAATTCGGAAGAGGTGGGTGAAAAGTCCTAGCTTGGAGGGCTAGGTGAAAAGTCCTAACTTGGAGGGTTAGGTGAAAAATCCCATCTTGGAGAGTTAGGTGAAAAAGTCCTGGCTTGGAGGGTCAGGTCCTAGCTTGGAGGGCTAGGTTTGGAAAGTCCTAATCCGGAAGAGTTAGGTGAAAAGTCCTAGCTTGGAGGGCTAGGTGAAAAGTCCTAACTTGGAGGGTTAGGTGCAAATTCCCAACTTGGAGGGTTAGGTGAAAAATCCTTAGCTTGGAGGGCTAAGGTGGATGAAACCCTAGCTTGGAGGGCTAGGTTGGAGCCCTGGATCAGTCTGGTGACCGATCAGGGAGTTGGCACGGTGCTCCTTTATGGATCGGTCTGGTGACCAATCCAGCGATGACTGATCGGTCTAGTGACCGATCAGGGAGTATGCATTTCACCAATTGCTTTGCTCCTGATCGGTCTGGTGACCGATTAGGGAGCAAACAGTGAGGTTGAGTTCCCTTGCTGAACTGCTCCTAATCGGTCTGGTGACCGATCAAGATCACTATGCAGATCGTTCTGGAGAACGATCCAGCATCGCAGGTTCCTCTCTATGATCGATCAGGACGGAGCCTGATCGGTCTGGTCACTACCTGATCGGTCTGGTGACCGATCAGGAGGTTTCCTGATCGGTCCGGTGATCGATCAGGAGGTCTGGACTGCGAAGCTCAGAAATTGCCCGATAAAGGGATGGATCGGTCGGGTGATCGATCCACAACCTGGGATCGGTCTGGTGATCGATCCAGGAGAGTCCCAAAGAAATCGCGATTTCTAATTGAGCGTTGGGAAACGATCAGGACGGAGCCTGATCGGTCTGGACCCAGCCTGATCGGTTTAGTGACCGATCAGGAGGCTCTCTGATCGGTCCGGTGACCGATCACTTTAATTCAAAATGCACTGTCAGACGCTCTGATCACGTCTGAACGTATCCGATTCTCTGCGCTTAACTTCTGATTCTTGATTTACTGAGTGATATGTTGTTCTAATCCTCTGATCAAGCTGCAGGTGACAGGGAAGGATTCAAACACTCAAGGAGAAGTCAATGGAGGCTTTCCTTGGAGCAGGTTTGTCCGGTTTCCATCTCAGGTTGCAACGGCTGGAGCTGCAGACTAGAGCTGCTGACTGGAGCTTGGCTGAGGGGAGCTCAGGAAGTCCAGGGAGGGCTCAGTGGTAGCTGGCGTTGGCAGGAAAGCAGCTGGAGGCTACAGGAGATGCTGTCACCTGGTGCTGAGTGGAGAAACAAAAGGGCGGAAGAAGGCTTCGTTGAAGCAGTGTTCTAGAGTTTGCGAACTGAGTTCTTGCTGCGCCTTTGTGTTCTCCACATCTTGCTTGCGTGTTCTAAAGTTCCATCATCTTGTGCAAGCAACTACAATCTGTGAAGCAATCATTCATTACTTGAGCGCTTGAAGGAGGGAACAAGAAGCTCCGAGTCCAACAGCGAGAAGACACGAGGAGAGGACTCTTGCGTGAGATCGTCGCTGGGTGGAGCTCTGAGGGAGCTTGCTGTGTTCTTGTCTTTGCTAAGTGCTAAGTAAGATCTTTCTTATTGTTTCATTGTGCTTAAATATATATCTGTGATTGAAACGCTGTGGAGAGGTTTCTCCACTGAGAAGGAGGTTGCTTTCTATCCGGTGATAACCGGGGCTTGATCTGCTGACGATCAAGGGATCGCCCACCTTAAGGGCACGCCAAGGAGTAGGGGCAAGTTATCCCCGAACCTTGTAAACCTTCCTTGTTAGCGATCTTGCTAGTTGTGTTTGTTTGCCTTCGCTTTCTGTTTTTGTTTTCTGCACTGCTTTGTTTCCATTGTTTCTTCCGCTGTGCTACTGATAAGGTTGATAAGTGCCAAAGGTCAAAGTGTTTGGCTATATTCACCCCCCCTCTCTAGCCATCCGGGTTCCAACAAGTGGTATTAGAGCTTGGGGCTCTGTTTTTGCGAATTAACAATCGAGAGCTACATCCATGGCATTGAGGGAAGGCTTCTCCACCACCCGACCTCCATTCTTCGATGGCACCGATTTCCAATATTGGAGATCGAAGATGGAATATTACTTAAAGATGGACATCAACACTTGGTTCACGGTGAAGGAGGGATTCACCCCTCCTAAGGATGATGAAGGCAAAGAACTTGAGTCGTGGAGATGGACTGCTGAACAAACTCGGAAGAGTGAAGCCGACGCGAAGGCGGTCGTCACTCTACAATGCGGCATGAACAAAGACCAACTCATCAAGGTTGGTCCTTTCACAAGTGCAAAGGACTTGTGGAACAAGCTCATCAAACTTCATGAGGGCACCCGAGACTCAAGGATTGCCAAGAGGGACTTGTTCCTCAATCAACTTCAAAATCTCTCCATGAAGGAGAATGAAACGGTAAGTGAGCTCCATAGCCGGTTCAAGGAAGTCCTCAATGGGCTTCATTCGATTGATGAAAAGGTCGAGAATCGCGATCTTGTGAGGTATGTACTAAAAGCATTTCCAAGGAATGCTTTGTGGTCATCCATGGTGGATGCCTACAAAGTATCCAAGGATTTATCCATTGTTAAGTTAGATGATTTGTTTTGTGAAATGGAATTGCATGAAATGGCTAACAAAGGCCCCAAGGAAAAGGGGATTGCTTTAGTTGTAGGGGACCGGTCAAACAAGAAGAAGAAGGAGAAGAAGAAGGAGAAGGAGGTTTCTTCATCTTCATCCTCTTCCGAATCCGAGTCCGATTCCGAGGAAGATGGCAGCGGCTCCTCATCCTCCGAGATGGCAAACTTTGTGAGAAAGATGATGAGAAGGGGTCGACGCTTCAAGAGTAGAGGTAACTCTAGTGAAGCTAAACTTGATAAGACTAATGCCTCTTGCTTTGAGTGTGGTAGGAAAGGGCATTTCAAGAATGAATGCCCAAAACTAAAGAAGAAGGAGGAGAAATCCAAAAAGAAAGAAGAAAAATTCAAGAAGAAGAAGAAGGCCACTTGGGATGAGTCATCCTCAAGCTCATCCGATGAAGAGAAGGAGGAGAAGAGCACAAGGCATGTGGCACTCATGGCATTGGGAGATCAAGAGAGCAGTGATGAATCTTTCAACTCATCAAACGCGGCTTCATCATCTTCGGATGATGAAGAGGTAACTTCTCCTGATCTTGAAAAGTGTTATAGAGCAATTGTATGTTTAACTAGTATGCTTAAGAAGTCAAAAAATAAGGTTAAAGCATTGCAATTAGAAATTGATCAATTGAAATTATCTAGGGATGATAACATTGATGATTTGCATGTTGAATTGTTAGAGGATGAGATTAAGTCTTTGAAACTTGAGGTTGAAAATTTGAAATCGTCTAAGGTTGAGGATATAAATGGTTTGCATGATGAGTTGCTAATAGAAGAAAACCAATCATTAAAGAGTGAAGTTGAGAGACTCAAGAATATTCTTGAGAAGTTCTCAACTAGCTCTAAAACCCTAGATATGATCTTGAATGCCCAAAGGGCAGTCTACAATAGGGCCGGTATTGGTTACCGTCCCAAAGAACCCTCATTCGTATCCTTGATGTCTAGAACTGATATGAGACAATCTAGGACACCCAAGGTTCAAAAGAAAGTTGTCAAGGCATGAGATTCTAAGTCTTGTTTAGTTGATGCTTTAGGTCCCAAGGTTTGGGTACCTAAAACTTCTATTTTTCGAATTGTGTAGGTTATGATTGAGGGGGAGCATCTATCAACTTGGTTCGTTGATAGTGGATGCTCCAAACACATGACCGGGGATAGATCATTGTTTACCATACTTCACAAGAAAAGTAGAGGTAATGTTTCATTTGGTAACAATGGTAGTCTTAAGGTCATAGGAATAGGAGACATTCAAATATCCGAATGTCTTAGAATTTCAAATGTCCTTCTAGTCAAGGGGATGACATTTAATCTCCTAAGTGTCAGTCAATTGTGTGACACGGGTTACAAATTGATTTTCAACCAAGTCAATGTCTAGTTAGACAACATGACACTTTGGACACGGTACTAGTAGAAACAAGAGTAGACAATATTTATCAAGTTTCATTTAAAAGTGCTACTAATGTTTCTGCTAAGTGTTTCATGTCAAAAGAAGAAGAGTCTACCCTTTGGCACCGGAGACTTTCACATGTGAACATGAAGCACATCCGGAAGTTGGCCAACAAGGGATTAGTTCGTGGCTTACCAAGCATCAAGTATGAAAAAGATAAACTTTGTGATGCATGTCAAATGGGTAAGCAGACAAAATCTGCACATAAAGGTAAAAGCAATGTAAGTACTTCTACATCTTTAGATTTACTTCACATGCATCTATTTGATTGTAGTACTATCACATCATTGAATGGAAGTAGATATTGTTTTGTGATCATTGATGATTACACTAGATATACATGGACCTACTTTCTAAAATATAAGGACCAAACCTTAGATGTTTTCATTTCTTTTTGTAGAAGAGTTGAGAATGAAAAATCATCAACAATTAAGACAATTAGAAGTGATCATGGAGGTGAATTTCAAAATCAATGGTTTTTAGAATTTTGTCAAGATAGAGGTTATAGACATGAGTTCTCTACTCCTAGAACATCACAACAAAATGGTGTTGTAGAGAGGAAGAACCGTGTTCTACAAGAGGCTGCACGAAGCATGCTTAATGAGTACTCACTCCCGAGTTACTTATGGGCCGAAGCTGTAAATACAGCTTGCTATGTGCAAAACCGGGTCCTCATTCATAGGTTTTTAGGAAAGACTCCTCATGAGATTTGGTTTGGGAAACCACCTACGGTTAAACACCTTAGGGTGTATGGTTGTAAGGTGTTCATCCTAAACACCAAGGACCATCTTGAAAAGTTCATGGCAAAGGCTGATGAAGGGATACTAGTCGGGTATTCCCTCGTTAGCAAAGCCTACCGAGTCTACAACAAGAAGTCTAGATTAGTTGAAGAGTCTTTTGATGTTGTCTTTGAAGAAATTCCAAAAGTCAATGGTCAACCAGAAGATGAAGTCCAATTCGAACTTAGGGGACTAAGTTTGAATGAGAGTCAAAATGTTGTTGATGGTGATGAATCCGATGATTGTGAGCCTAGACAATCCATAGATCAGCCGGATCCTGAGGTTGAACTTGTGTCTAGTGAGCCCATTCACGAAGCACCACCAACACCAAGGCAAACTAGATTAGCCTCTAGTCATCCCCAAGACCAAATTGTTAGAGACATCCATCATGGGGTTAGAACTAGATCATTCTTTAGGAATGAGGCTAATGAAGTTGCCCTAATTTCTGAAATTGAACCTAGAAAGATTGATGAAGCATTAAATGATCCCGATTGGATCATTGCAATGCAAGATGAACTAGGTCAATTCGAAAGGGGTCAAGTTTGGGACTTAGTCCCTAGACCTAAGAAGACCACCATCATTGGAACCAAATGGGTCTTCAAAAACAAATTGAACCATAAGGGAGAAATCATTAGAAACAAGGCACGCTTAGTAGCCAAGGGCTACAGTCAAGTTGAAGGCCTTGATTATGATGAGACCTATTGTCCCGTGGCACGATTAGAGTCCATCCGATTGATGCTAGCATTTGCAGCACATCGTGGCTTCAAATTATACCAAATGGATGTCAAATCGGCCTTTCTAAATGGTCTAATAAGAGAAGAGGTCTACGTCGAACAACCACCGGGGTTTGAGAATTCCGAATTTCCAAACCACGTGTTCAAGCTCAAAAAGGCACTTTATGGCCTTAGACAAGCACCCCGGGCCTGGTATGAGCGGTTGTCGACATTCCTAATTGAGAAGGGCTTTGTTAGAGGTTAAATAGACCCTACACTATTTCTATGGAGAGATGGTGACAATATCTTTGTAGCCCAAGTGTATGTCGATGACATAATTTGTGGCTCAAACAATAAGGGCTATTTAAATGAGTTCATTGGACACATGGAGAGTGAATTTGAAATGAGTCTAGTGGGAGAGTTGACCTTCTTCCTTGGACTTGAAATCGAGCAAACTCGCGATGGTATCCATGTGCACCAATCAAAGTATACACTAGAAATGCTTCGAAAATTTAACATGAGTGAGTCAAAAGAGGTGACCACTCCCATGGCCACAAACACAAGATTAGACAANATTCACGAAGCACCACCAACACCAAGGCAAACTAGATTAGCCTCTAGTCATCCCCAAGACCAAATTGTTGGAGACATCCATCATGGGGTTAGAACTAGATCATTCTTCCGGAATGAGGCTAATGAAGTTGCCCTAATTTCTGAAATTGAACCTAGAAAAATTGATGAAGCATTAAATGATCCCGATTGGATTATTGCAATGCAAGATGAACTAGGTCAATTCGAAAGGAGTCAAGTTTGGGACTTAGTCCCTAGACCTAAGAAGACCACCATCATTGGAACCAAATGGGTCTTCAAAAACAAATTGAACCATAAGGGAGAAATCATTAGAAACAAGGCACGCTTGGTAGCCAAGGGCTATAGTCAAGTTGAAGGCCTTGATTATGATGAAACCTATGCTCCCGTGGCACGATTAGAATCCATTCGATTGATGCTTGCATTCGTAGCACATCGTGGCTTCAAATTATACCAAATGGATGTCAAATCGGCCTTTCTAAATGGTCTAATAAGAGAAGAGGTCTACGTCGAACAACCACCGGGGTTTGAGAATTCCGAATTTCCAAACCACGTGTTCATGCTCAAAAAGGCACTTTATGGCCTTAAACAAGCTCCCCGGGCTTGGTATGAGCGGTTGTCGACATTCCTAATTGAGAAGGGCTTTGTTAGAGGCCAAATAGACCCTACACTGTTTATATGGAGAGATTGTGACAATATTTTTGTAGCCCAAGTATATGTCGATGACATAATTTGTGGCTCAAACAATAAGGACTATTTAAATGAGTTCATTGGACACATGGAGAGTGAATTTGAAATGAGTCTAGTGGGAGAGTTGACTTTCTTCCTTGGACTTGAGATCAAGCAAACTCGCGATGGTATCCATGTGCACCAATCAAAGTATACACAAGAAATGCTTCAAAAATTTATCATGAGTAATTCAAAAGAGGTAACCACTCCCATGGCTACAAACACAAGATTAGACAATGATGAGAGTGGTAAACCTGTTGATTTAACTCAATATCGAAGTATGATAGGTAGTTTGCTATACCTCACAGCTAGTCAACCGGATATCCTATTTGCTGTGGGTATGTGCGCTAGGTATCAAGTGTGTGCCAAGGAATCTCATTTGATCGCTGTTAAGCGAATTTTGAGATATCTCAAAGGCACAATTGGAGTCGGTCTATGGTACCCCCGTACCGAATCATTTGATTTAATTGGCTATAAGAATTCCGACTACGCTGGATGTAAGTTGGACCGGAAGAGCATAAGTGGGGGTTGCCAATTCTTAGGCTCGTCCTTAGTGAGTTGGTCAAGTCGGAAGCAACATTGTGTTGCTCTCTCCACGACCGAGGCAGAATACATCGCCATGGGAGAGAGCGTATCGCAATTGTTGTGGATGATACATACTTTAGAGGACTATGGATTGAGTTACAAGGGTGTGCAAGTGTTATGTGATAACATTAGCACAATTAACCTAACCAAGAATCCAGTCCATCATTCTAGGACTAAACATATTGAAGTGCGTCACCACTTCATTAGAGATCATGTGGTTAGGGGAGAAATTGTACTCTCACATGTAGAGTCCAAATCAAACCTAGCTGACATTTTCACTAAACCACTCCCCGAAAATGAATTTAGTTTCCTAAGACGGGAGTTGGGAATGTGTCGCGCTTCATAGTTTTCCGAAATGCATACAAAACCCTTCATGATTATTTCGAATTGTTAGGAAATAATTGGGTAACTTTGGGGACATCTCACACAAACTATAAGGTTTACCAAAACATTTTTGTTTGCTAGAAATGGGTGAGATGTTAGGATCAACTAAATTTCTCAAAATGTCAATGCATCCCTTGAGAAATTAAGTTGACGAGATAATAATCACTTCGGTGACCAAGTATGGGGAAAACCAATGCATAACATATGTGTATTTGGCTCCATGATCATACTTGGACATTCCAATCAAGGAAACTTGATTGGAACCTTGGATTTGGCACAAATTGTTTGAATGATTGTTGTTTGAGTTTGACTCCACTTTGGTGGAGCAAAGTGACTTGTTCAAACCCTAAGGACCTTTGATCCTTGATTGGGGATCAATTATAGACGAGGGACGGCTTCTAAGATCGATATCCTTCACCAAATCCCTTTGGAAATCATGTAACAATCTGAAACTGAAAGTTTCAGATCGTATCTGAAAGTTTCAGGAACCCTGATCGGTCACTGGACCGATCAGGAGTAGGGCCGATCGGTCCCCGGACCGATCTGGCTCCATCCTGTAACGATCTGTCCACAGACCGATCGGAGGGGCAGCAGTGACTTTACGAAATCTTGACCAAACTTACTGAGCTAGCCTGGATCGGTCCCCAGACCGATCTGGCACCCTATGGTGATCGGTCCACAGACCGATCAGGGGGCTCACAGGTTTCCCTCCGAACCCTACTGTTCGTGTCCTGATCGATCAGCCAATCGATCAGGAGAGCGCCTGATCGGTCACCCGACCGATCAGGCCCAGGTCAGTTCGATCAGGCTAAAGCCTGATCGGTCTGGGCGCTATCAGATCGAACGGTGATCCGTTCAAACGCATTAAATTGTGGTTGGTGGACCGATCCACCAACCGATTAATTCCTTCGAAACCTTTCATTGCCGAACCCTAGCGCCGAAACCTCCCACTTGCGCGACCTTCACTTCGTGCGAGAGCTTCCCCAGTGCCTTCGTCTTCCTCTCGTGAGTGTGCGCGTGCGGTTCTAAGAGGGTTCTTCCGAGCTCTGTCTTCTTCCTGCGTCCTGCGACGTTCTCTCTTGCTGAGGGGCTTTGCGATCTCTCTTGCGCCGAAGGTTTCTCCTGCGCAAGCCTTTCTTCCTTTCAGATTTCAAGAACCTCACCAATGGCACCTAAGTAAGTTTTTGTCTCAGTTTTCCCTTCAAATCAGTTCATAGATTATGCTTTAACGCTAACCATGTTTTGTGTTGTGTCGTGATCTTCTTGTGTTGGCCGTGACCTTTCTTTCCATGCTTCACCATATGATTATGTTCAAATCTATCTTTCACCTCATTATTGTCCTCCTTTTTGATCTAATGTCTACCTTATGATTACTCTTTGTATGATCAACTCTTGAATTTTTGATTCAACCTATGTTCGTGTCAACATTGCCCAATTGATTCAAACTATGTGTATGATCAATTCAATCAATTCAATTCTTTAGAAAATCTTCCAAGGGCAAGGAAGCTGCTGAGGGCAGTTCGAGGGGGAAAACCCCTTCTTCATCTGCACCTTCCAGAAGGCCACAACCTTCTTCAAGCTCCCGGTTTCCAAATGCGGCCTGTGAACAGGCATTCCAATCGAGGACCTTCAAATTACTATCCTGCCGATCCATTGATATCCCTTTTCTGACTGAACATTGTCCGTCGGTCATGGAGATAGTCATGTTTTACAACCTGGGCTTCCTTCTTTCCTTGGAACGGACCATCAATTACGACCTAGTCTCAGAGTTCTATAACAATCTTCAGCAGGGACCTCAAGGAGGCTTCGAGTTCACCACTCGAGTCGCCAAGAGGAACCTTGATTTTTCTTACGAGATCTTGGCAGAGTATTTGGGTGGTCGACGATCACCGAATCTGTATTCAATCTACCCTGAGCTTCCTGATCCTTTATTGGCACCTTTTTCAGATGTTACCCCCGACTCCATCTATCAGCATTTCTTTGGTCATCCTCGCCCCGCCGGGCTTGATGAGTTGGGTCCTGATTTTCCTACTTTTGCAGCCCTACGACTTGCTCCAGTTGACTACATCTTATTCAAGATTATCACAAATTGCATCTTGCCCATCACCTCAAAGCCTTTGACCGAGATCCGACCCTACCATTGCCTTATGCTCTACGACATGCACCGCCGGATGGACTTCGATATCATGGAAAGCATCTTCCAGTCTATCCTATCCTATCGAGAGCCGAGCCATCGCACGGTCTACATGCCATTTGGTCATGTCATTACTGATTGGATTATATCAGTTGGTGTTGATGTCACTAAAGGCAGGACCGTGCCCATGGTCAAACAGGATTGTCGGCTCGGTCGGTGGGCTTTTGCGAAATCTGGCATTATTATTATCGTGAGCGCGATGGGGCCTTGGTTTGGAAGGATGGGAGAGGACTCGGTGACCTACCTGGCGGAGCACCACATTTTCAGGCACCACCCAAGGCTGCTGCACCTCATGAGGCTCCTACTGCTGACACTGAGTATGACTATGAGCCTAACCCAGATCTACGATGGCAGACCTCCGAGCTGGATCAGATCCTCCAGGAGGATATTCATTTGAGGGAGCTCCATCGAGGGGAGACCCGCTCGGATTTCCGTTCCTTTGATCGCCGATTGACCGGCTTAGAGTCTACTGTCTATGGGGTCCAGGCATTGCAGCAGACTTGGTACGCAGAGTGGCACCGCCATACATTTCCAGGGGATGCTCCTTCAGGCAGTGCTGCACCAGGGTCTGCTGATGCCACGATGGATGATCTCATGCGCGATGACGACCCCCCTCCCCCCCGCTGACGGTTGAGTTTGAATGTCCGTTGCCTCTCCTGGTGATCAGTGTATTTACTGTTTAGTTGTGTGACTTTTGGGCTGTATGCCCCATGACTTATCTGTTGTGGCCTTGTGCCACACGTATTTTGACTTTGATGCATGTGTCTTGCATCTTGTTATTTCTCTGGATGGTTTATTCTTTGATTTTTCTGAGTTTGCCTTGTATGTCTATTTTACTTGCGTATGCTTATTGTTGATGTTATGCTGTACTATCTGCATATTTAATACATAGCTATGTTCATGCTTATGATGTCATGCTCATATGATACATATGCTTGTTTTGCCATGCCTATATCTGTTTGTCATATGTATTCATATGCTTATCAAAAATCAATCAAATCTTTGTTGTTTTGGGATACCCCTAGGGTTGAGGGGGAGTATGGTTTAAACTTAACAGCCCTTCTAGACCCCTTTTCGGTGTTCGACAAAGGGGGAGAGTGTTGGTTGGTTAAGTTTAGGATGATTATATTGTAGGGGGAGGATCTTGATTCCCCTATGATTCTGGAAGTTGAGAAATTGATTGAGAATCCCTAAACTTAAAATCGGATTGTCAAACAACAAAAAGGGGAGATTGTTGATGCAGTCTGACCCTGATTGTTGTTTTGGTGTTGACATCGATTTTAGTTTAGGTTGATTATGATGATTATGATTAAGTCCTGGTCGGGGATCAGGCATGGTATGGAAAATCCTAGCTTGGAGGGCTAGGTGTTGGAAAATCCTAACCTGGAGGGTTAGGTGTTGAAAATCCTAGCTTGGAGGGCTAGGTGTGTGAAAAGTCCTAATTCGGAAGAGGTGGGTGAAAAGTCCTAGCTTGGAGGGCTAGGTGAAAAGTCCTAACTTGGAGGGTTAGGTGAAAATTCCCATCTTGGAGAGTTAGGTGAAAAAGTCCTGGCTTGGAGGGTCAGGTCCTAGCTTGGAGGGCTAGGTTTGGAAAGTCCTAATCCGGAAGAGTTGGGTGAAAAGTCCTAGCTTGGAGGGCTAGGTGAAAAGTCCTAACTTGGAGGGTTAGGTGCAAATTCCCAACTTGGAGGGTTAGGTGAAAAATCCTTAGCTTGGAGGGCTAAGGTGGATGAAACCCTAGCTTGGAGGGCTAGGTTGGAGCCCCTGGATCGGTCTGGTGACCGATCAGGGAGTTGGCACGGTGCTCCTTCGTGGATCGGTCTGGTGACCGATCCAGCGATGACTGATCGGTCTGGTGACCGATCAGGGAGTATGCGTTTCACCCATTGCTTTGCTCCTGATCGGTCTGGTGACCGATCAGGGAGCAAACAGTGAGATTGAGTTCCCTTGCTAAACTGCTCCTGATCGGTCTGGTGACCGATCAGGATCACTGTGCAGATCGTTCTGGAGAACGAACCAGCATCGCAGGTTCCTCTTTATGATCGATCAGGACGGAGCCTGATCGGTCTGGTCAGACCTGATCGGTCTGGTGACCGATCAGGAGGTTTCCTGATTGGTCAGGTGATCGATCAGGAGGTCTGGACTGCGAAGCTCAGAAATTGCCCGATAAAGGGGTGGATCGGTCGGGTGATCGATCCACAATCTGGGATCGGTCTGGTGATCGATCCAGGAGAGTCCCAAATAAATCGCGATTTCTAATTGAGCGTTGGGGACCAATCAGGACGGAGCCTGATCGGTCTGGACCCAGCCTGATCAGTCTGGTGACCGATCAGGAGGCTCTCTGATCGGTCCGGTGACCGATCACTTTAATTCAAAATGCACTGTCAGACGCTCTGATCGCGTCTGAACGTATCCGATTCTCTGCGCTTAACTTCTGATTCTTGATTTACTGAGTGATATATTGTTCTAATCCTCTGATCAAGCTGCAGGTGACAGGGAAGGATTCAAACACTCAAGGAGAAGTCAATGGAGGCTTTCCTTGGAGCAGGTTTGTCCGGTTTCCATCTCAGGTTGCAACGGCTGGAGCTGCAGACTAGAGCTGCTGACTGGAGCTTGGCTGAGGGGAGCTCAGGAAGTCCAGGGAGGGATCAGTGGTAGCTGGCGTTGGCAGGAAGCAGCTGGAGGCTGCAGGAGATGCTGTCACCTGGTGCTGAGTGGAGAAACAAAAGGGCGGAAGAAGACTTCGTTGAAGTAGTGTTCTAGAGTTTGCGAACTGAGTTTTTGCTGCGCCTTTGTGTTCTCCACATCTTGCTTGCGTGTTCTGAAGTTCCATCATCTTGTGCAAGCAACTACAATCTGTGAAGCAACCATTCATTACTTGAGCGCTTGAAGGAGGGAACAAGAAGCTCCGAGTCCAACAGCGAGAAGACACGAGGAGAGGGCTCTTGCGTGAGATCGTCGCTGGGTGGAGCTCTGAGGGAGCTTGCTGTGTTCTTGTCTTTGCTAAGTGCTAAGTAAGATCTTTCTTGTTGTTTCATTGTGCTTAAACATATATCTGTGATTGAAACGCTGTGGAGAGGTTTCTCCACCGAGAAGGAGGTTGCTTTCTATCCGGTGATAACCGGGGCTTGATCTGCCGATGATCAAGGGATCGCCCACCTTAAGGGCACGCCAAGGAGTAGGGGCAAGTTATCCCCGAACCTTGTAAACCCTCCTTATTAGCGATCTTGCTAGTTGTGTTTGTTTGCCTTCGCTTTCTGTTTTTGTTTTCTGTACTGCTTTGTTTCCATTGTTTCTTCCGCTGTGCTACTGATAAGGTTGAGTGCAGAAATTTGATAAGTGCCAAAGGTTAAAGTGTTTGGCTATATTCACCCCCCCTCTAGCCATCCGGGTTCCAACACCCGGGACCTCCCGGGCGCCTAGCCCAGCTGCCTACCCCTCTCCTTTGGGGCATTCTGAGCTGCAGAAACACACTCCTTCGGTCCCTGCATCCAAGGTTAGTTCCAAAACAAACAAGGCAAGAATATTAGTCCATCTTTACAGCCGTAGCTGTCTTGGTTCTGACTTCGGGTCTCCCAAATGGAACCCTAGGTCGTACCGACGCCTAATATTCCCTCGATGGGGAACGCGTCCTCACTTACTCCTCTCAGGAGAATTTACCTGTTTGCCAACCAGCTCCTCCGGTTGGACTTTTGCCCAGCTTTGCTCACCAGGTCTTCGTGCCCAATCCACGACCAGGTCTTAGTGCCCAATTCCTCAAACCAGGTCTTCGGTGCCCAGCCCTGGGCCAGGTCTTAGTGCCCAGTCCTTGACCAGGACTTAGTACCCACCTTCTGAGCAGGTCTTCGGTGCCCAGCCCTTTGGCAGGACTTAGTGCCCAGTCCACGACCAGGACTTATTGCCCAACCTTATGTCAGGACTTAGTTGCCCAGCCCATGGCCAAGACTTATTGCCTAGATTAACTAGGACTTTCCTGCACACTTGAGTAACTTTATTAGATCACAAATAGTACTTAACTTTGAACCCTTTGCCAATATCAAAACAAGATTCGATATGGTGCTTCCGGCACCAACAAGGACTTCGTGCCTAGTTGACCTAGGACTTTTCTGCACACTTGAGTAACGTCGTTAGATCACAACAAACCCTTAACTTATGAACCCTTTGCCATTATCAAAACACGAGTTCGATCTTGGTGCTTCCGGCACCAACACCAGGTGCCTGGATTCAATCTAGGCATCCTGGATCCACACAGTTGTGTAGCATCATATTCTTCGTAGTTTGTAGTATATCAAAATTATATATATATTTGATAGCTTGCACACCTTTATAAGGGCGACGGCGAGCGATTTTCGATCTGACATAGTGACGGTGCAAATAATCAAATTTTTTAATCCTTCTCTCTACATGTACTATAATTTTTCTCTCTTCTATATGTGAGGTAAGGCTGGTTTGTAGAAATCAACACCAAGGTAATACTGATTTCTACAAAATAACATCAACGTTGATGTTGTTTGCTATGAACCAACACTGCATTGGAGCTAGTTTTTAGCTCCAGCTCCAAAAATTGGTTTAACCAACTGTTGGAGTAGATTTTTGTAAAATCAACTTCAAGTTATTTTTTCTAAAACCAATTCTTCGAGTTGGTTTTAAAAAAACCAGCTCTTGTAACTGATTTCTGTTGGAATTGGTTTTAGAAAAACCAACTCCAAGAACTGGTTTTAGAAAAACCAACTCCAAGAGCTGGTTTTAGAAAACCAACCCTTGGAGCTAGTTAAACTCCAAGAGCTGGTCTAAAACCAGCTCCAATAGTTGGTCTAAAACCAACTCCAAGAGTTGGTCTTTGGAGCTGGTTTTTAGCTCCAGCTCCAACTCCAAGAGCTGGTTTTAGGCCAGCTCCATGAGGTGATTTTAGAAAAATCAATTCTAAAACTAACTCTTAAAGCTGATTTTAGAAAAATCAGCTCTTAGAATTGGTTTCTCTTGGAGCTGGTTTTAGAAAAATCAACTCCAAGAGCTAGTTTGGTGTTGGTTTTCAAATCAGCATCATCAAGTAATCCTTCTCACTGCATGCAATATAATTTTTCTCTCTCCTACATGGGGCTAGTTCGAAAAAATTAGCTCTAGAAGTAGAGATGGTTTGAGAAAATCAGCTTCACTTAGTGGAGCTGATTTTTTCCGACTCTACTTGGTGAAGCTGAATTGAGAAAATTAGCTCCACAAGTGGAGCTGATCAAATCAGTCAGAAATAGCTTCAACTTGGAGTTGTTTCTGCAATACTAGCTCCACCTTGAAGCTGTTTCTGCAAGACTAGATCCAAGGGGTGTGCCACATGGCATGCGACCATAGATTCATGTGGGGGTGTCATAACTAGAGTTGGAGGCCATAAATAGAATCTAGACACCCACCTCTTCCATCCTATACTAAAATTTTTGAAATCCAAGGCCCCTAGGCCAATCAATGAGTTTCGGTCAAAACCCATTGATGGACCTAGTGGACCTTGATCGAACCCATTTCAGGTCCAGTGGTTTCACTTGACTCAAGGCAATTAAATTATGACCTCAATTATTGTTTCGACCGCTTACAAGAGTAGTTTTAAAAGATTGAAACTTTATGTCAATAGTGAAGTTGGTATTGCAGAAACAGCTTCAACCTGGAGTTGTTTCTGCAATATCAGCTCCACCTTGAAGTTATTTCTGCAAGACCATCTAGACCTGACCAAGGGCCGAGTCCAACTCTGACCCAACCCGAACCCGACCCGAGTCAACAAGCCTGGTGGCCCGTTGACCCGATTTGCCGAGCCGGTTCTAGTTCCAGCTGACGCTGAATCGGTGGGTTGAATTGTTGGTTTAGTATTTTTTTTTGTTTCCGTTGGAATCACAGTTCCAATGGCTCCAAACCGCCGATTAACCGGCGGTTTAGAGCAGTTGGGATTTTTTTTAATTTTTTAGTTTTTTTCAATGGTTAAGATCATTTGACTATTTTTTTTGATCAATGGCTATGATTTAGTGATTGTTATGATCCAAACTCTATAAATAGGGAGTTCATTTCATCATTTCCACACACATATTCTCTACTCTCATTCTCAACTTCATATTCTCTATGCATTTTTACTCCATCTTTCGACGACAATGGAAGGAGGTCACGGAGCTTCATCATCTCGATCTCGGAGGGGAAAAGAAATAGCGTATGAGGATCCCGACATATAAAATTCAATCCACGGTTGATGAGATTGAGGCCCAACCCTAGCACCTTCCAACGCCCGAAAAAAAGGAAGTACCGATGCAATTACATCTAACGTTCAGGAAAATCCTCCACTAAAATCTTCTATTTTCACTAAACATTTTGAGAAGGTCACTCTTCTATCAAAAGAATTGCGTGCAAAATGTAAGCATTACAATACTTCTTACAAATTCCAAGCCGATGGCGGCTATGGGTCGTTGAAATGACATGTAAAAATGAAGCACCCGACGGAATATGGACTCGACCACTCTCAAACACAATTATCTAGATTTTCTAATGGTAGTATTAATGATTCTGGTTTATTTTTATATTTTGATAATAAATTAAGAGAATCATTAGCTAAATTTATTTTCGTAGAATATCTTTCTTTTAATTTTGGATCTAAATGGATATTTAAAGATTTTTATAAATAATCTTTTAATCCATATGCTAAACGTGTTCCTAAGACTACACTTACTCGTACAATTAAAAGATTAGTAAAATAGAAAAAAATAATTAAAAAATTTAGTAAATTAAATAATAATATTTTGTTATGTTATGATATATGGAGTGATCATTGACAAACTCATTCTTATATGGGTGTGACCTGCTATTGGATTGATAACCCTTGGATCCTCGAAAAAAGATTGATAACTTATAGAGTTTTTGATAAATCACATACTGCCCATAACATTACACAATTATTATGTTTAATTTTAGAAGAATATGGATTGACTCATAAAATATTTTTAATATCATTAGATAATGCTAGTTCTAATACCGCTTTTATAGATTAACTAAAATTTATTTGACAACCTATTATTAGTATTTTATTTTTTTTATATTCGTTATGTATGTCATATTTTAAATTTATGTGTTCAAGATGGATTAAAACTTTTATAAAATTATATTAAACTAATTAGAATCACAATTTCATATTTATGGTCACATCCATCTATAATGAAACAATAGGGTAGGTTTTGCAAAGCTAATGGAATGAGACCTAAAATATTTTCATGTGATATTCCAACACATTGGAATTCAACATATTAGTTATTACAAGATTCATTTCAATATAAAGATTTATTATGTTTATTATTTTTGCATAAAATAGTAATACTAATATATATATATATTTCACAAGAATGAAATATTTGTGTTAATATTTGTAAAATTTTAAAAGTATTTAACGATACAACCGAATAACTTTCTGGTGTTTATTATCTCACTGCTCATTTAGTTTTAGTGAATTTTTCTAATATAGTATTAGTATTAAATGAACATATTAATAATGAAGCTTTAACTTCTTGCATATTAACTATGAAAATTAAATGAGAAAAATATTTTTATTGTATTCCTTAAATTTATTTAATTGTATTTACTTTGGATCCTAGATTTAAATTAGAAGTTTTACAAGAAATGATAACTTTATATTATGACGCTTTAATTCTTATTAAAGATTCTTCATCTCCTGATCTAGTTAATATTATATATAATATTAGAAATTATTTATATGATCTTTATAATCAATATTATATAAAATATAGAATACAAACTAATATTTTTGAAACACAACAGCCTACTAGTACTAATTTAAAATATACAAAAGCACAACTTTTATTAAAAAAAAGGACGAAACATCCACGAGGATCCTCAAGTTCCACACAGGAACTTGAGAATTCTTTTATGACTTCTTTTGATTTTAATGAAGTAGATAACAAAGATTTTGATATCTTAAAGTGATGGTCATAGAAAGCTCAAAGCTTTCCTGTTCTCTCTGTGATTGTCAAAGAAATTTTAGCTTATCTAGTGTTAATTGTTACTGTGGAGCAGACATTCAGCACCGACGGCGACATATTAGATGAACGACGATCAACTATATCTCTCGACTCGTTGGAAGCTCAAACATTACTAGACGATTGTACCAGAGCCGAGAATAGAATCCAAAAGATGCAACTTTCAGAAGACGAAATCTAAGAATTTGATACTGAAGGAATGAATACACGGGAATGGGAGAAAATGGATGTGAGTGTAAATTGTAAAAGGGTAAAAATGTAAAAGAACTATGTGAGCTTTAATTCCTCTATACCCTAAGGGGATATGTATGCTACTTAAATAAGTGCAAGCCCTTTCTTAAATAAATTTTATATTTTATATTTTATATTTTAATATAATAATCTTGAGCCATCGTGAATCGTGGAAAATCATGAATCAAACCGTGAACCAACGCTTCCAAATCATGAATGTAACCATCTTGGGCGGTTAAGGTTAAGGGTCGACCTCCCACAAATTATTAATCGACGGTTTCAAATAGTCAAACTGTCGATTCCGAACCATGGTCGGGTCTAAGACCAACTCCAAGGGCGTGCCACTTGGCACGCGACCAATGATTTTTGTAGGGGGTATCATAACTGTTGATTCAGTCTGACCCTGATTGTTGTTTTGGTGTTGACAACGATTTAAGTTTTGATTTAAGTTTGGTTGAATGAATTGGGATTAAGTCCTAGTCGGGGACTGGGCACAAAGTCCTAATCTGGAGGGTTAGGTGTGGAAAATCCTAGCTTGGAGGGCTAGGTGTGAAAAATCCTAGCTTGGAGGGCTAGGTGTGGAAAAGTCCTGGCTTGGAGGGTCAGGTCCTAGCCTGGAGGGCTAGGTTGATGAAATCCCAGCTTGGAGGGCCAGGTCCTAGCCTGGAGGGCTAGGTTGATGAAATCCCGGTTTGGAGGGCCAGGTCCTAGCCTGGAGGGCTAGGTTGGAGGAAATCTCGGTGAGTGAAGTCGGGTCCTGGTGAGTGAAGCCAGGTGATGGAAATCCCGGTGAGTGAAGTCGGGTCCTGGTGAGTGAAGCCAGGTGATTGAAATCCTAGTGAGTGAAGCTAGGTTGAAATCCTGGTGTGTGAAGCCGGGTGACCGAAACCCTGGTGAGTGAAGCTAGGTCCTAGCTTGGAGGGCTAGGTTGAAGTCCCAGTGAGTGAAGCTTGGCATGACACGAGTCAGAGAAGGGCTGGAGCTTGTTTTCGTGACTTAGAGTGCATTTGGGCTTGCCTGGATCTATCTAGTGACCGATCAGGGAGATTGGCACGGTGCTCCTTCGTGGATTGGTCTGGTGACCGATCCAGCGATGACTGATCGGTCTGGTGACCGATCAGAGAGTATGCGTTTCACTCACTGCACAGCTCCTGATCGGTCTAGTGACCGATCAGGGAGCCCACAGTGAGTTGAGTTCCCCTGCTGATCTGCTCCTGATCGGTCTGGTGACCGATCTGGAACACTGTTCAGACCGTTCCGGAGAATGATCAGGTGTCGCGATTTCCACACTATGACCGATCAGGATGGAACCTGATCGGTTTGAGCATGATTTGATCAGTCTGGTGACCGATCAGGAGGCTCTCTGATCGGTTTGGTGACCGAACAGGAGGGTTGGACTGCGAAGCTCAGAAATCGCCCGACAAAGGGGTAGATCGGTCTGGTGATCGATCCACAACCTGTGATCGGTCTGGTGATCGGTCCAGGAGAGTCCCAAAGAAATCGTGATTTCTGATTGAGCATTGGGGACCAATCAGGATGGAGCCTGATCGGTCTGAACCCAGCCTGATCGGTCTGGTGACCGATCAGGAGGCTGTCTGATCGGTCCGGTGACCGATCACTTTAATTCAAATTGCACTGTCAGACGCTCTAATCGCGTCTGAACGTATCTGATTCTCTGCGTTTGATCTCTGATACTTGATTTTCTGCTTGATATGCTGTGCTAATGGTCTAATTAAGCTGCAGGCTTTACAGGGATGATTCAAACATTGGAGGAGAATCAATGGGAGGCTTTCCTTGGAGCAGGTTTGGCTGTTTCCTTGTTTCAGGTCTCAACGGCGTCTAGAGAGCAGCTGGCAACTGACGGAGGCTCAGCTGGAGAGGGTCTTCAGTGGACTGAGTGCTCAGGGAGTCAGGGGGTCAGGCTATGGCTTCAGTGGATGCTGATAGAGAGCCTGGTGATGGGAGCAGAGGCTTAAGATGAGGCTGGAAGCAGAGGAGCGACAAAAAGGAAGACAGAAAAACGGGTGAAGTTTTTGCTGTGGTGTTGTGCTCTCTGTTGCTTTGTACTTGAGCGATCTTGTTGCATTCCTGTGAGATCTTTGTGAGTGTTCCTTCTTGTGTGATCTCTTATACTCAAGTTCAATCATCCGTGAGATCTGTGGAGAGGTTTCTCCACAGAGAAGGAGGCTCTATCTTATCCGGTGTTCACCGGGGCTTGATCTGCCGACGATCAAGGGATCACCCACCTTACGGGCACGCCAAGGAGTAGGGGCAAGTTATCCCCGAACCTTGTACATCGCTGTGTCGTCTGGTTTGCTCATTTTGTGTTGATTTCTGTTCTTCATTTTTGTTTCTGCATCTTGTCTTCCGCTGCTAACGTTTAAGTGCAAAAATCTGTTAAGTTCAAGTGATTTTGGTGTCTGGCTATATTCACCCCCCCTCTCTAGCCATCCAAGGTCCAATAATAACTAGAGTTGGAGGCCATACTTAGAATCTAGACACCCATTCCTTCTATCCTATGCTAAAATTATTGAAATCCAAGACGCCTAGGTCATTTAATAGGTTTTGGTTAAAACCCATTGATGGACCTAGTGGTCTTTAAATACCAGCTCCCACTATGTGGAGCTAGTTTTCTTGGTGGAGCTGATTTTCTTGAACTAGCTTCACTTGGTAAAATTGATTTTCTCAAAACAACTCCACTTAGTGGAGCTGATTTTCTCAAACCTGTGGAGACCGGTGCCGTCGATAGGGGGGGTGAATATCGACCGTAAAAACTTCGTGGTAACTTCGTAAACTTTCGAGCGTTCTAGATGTAGAGTTAGTGCAGCGGAAAATAGAAAGAACGAACAAAGAAAAGAACACAGAGTGCACATGGATTTTACTTGGTTCCCAACCCCCTAGGGTCAGTACATCCAAGGCCTAAGCACGGGAACGCCCGTCCACTAATGGTCTCCTTTCCGGACTTTCCGGAGGCGGAGAAACCAGTCTTACAGTGCACAAATTACAAACGAAAGATATATAAAATTAAGTACTGAATTGTATATTCAAACCAAACAAGAAGAGTTGAAGACTCGGCCGATCTGGAACTCCGAAGTGCCGCGCACTTCCTCCCGGAGCTTCCTTGGTCGCAGAGCCTCGTCTTTAGCGCTTTGTCGTCACTTGGAAAGCTCAAAAATGATCTTGGAATCTTGTCCTGAGCTGGGGGTCGAAGCCCCTTTTATAGGCTTGGTATAGGGCGCCTGTGATCAATGAGGCGCCTCATAGAGCCTGGTCAAACCTCATCTCCGTGCCGAACTCGCAACAACCGATAAGGCTTTCAACCAGGGCGCCCTGGACATACAGGGCGCCTGAATGAATGAGGCACCTGGTTTCATTGAGGCACCCTGGTTGATGGGGGCGCCTAGCAGCCTTGTTTCCAGCCTTGTTGTGTGTTTGTTTGCCTGCTTTGTCTTCCATTTTAGGTACCTACAAGATACATAAATACAAGGCAAACACATGTACAATCTTAGCCTTAACGAAATGGTTCTGACTTCAGATTTCCGCGAAACCCTAGGTTGAACCGACGCCTAAGTTCCCATCCCCGGGAACGTGGCGCCTTTCACCTACTCCTCTCAGGAGACGGTTGCCACCCGGTCCATCCGGTTGGACTTTTACTTAGCCTTCGATACTCTCGGATCTCGAGACGTCCGAACCTCGACCCGTCTCTACTTCTATCCTTAGTTATCGCTCAGCTAAGTTGCTCAATCCCTCGGACCATGACTTCGTGCCCAAACCCTAGTCCAGGACTTTTGCCCAGCTTCACTCACCAGGTCTTAGTGCCCAACTTCACTTATCAGGACTTTTGCCCAGCTTCACTCACCAGGTCTTAGTGCCCAACTTCACTCACCAGGTCTTAGTACCCAACCCTCGGTCAGGTCTTAGGTGCCCAGCCCTCGGCTAGGACTTAGTGCCTAGGTTAACTAGGACTTTGGTTCACTTTGGTACTCTTTTCTTGACTCACCCTTCCCTTGTTCAATGTATCACTGACTTAAGCATATTGTTAAACATTGAAACACTTAGAGGAGGACATCACTGATGCATCTTGCACCAACAAAACCAACATGTTGGAGCTGGTATTTAAAGACAGCTTAAAGCTGATCTTTAAATACCAGTTCCAACATATGGAGCTAGTATTTAATGTGAAGCTAGTTTTTCACATGTTGAAGCTGGTATTTAAAGATCAACTCCAACATGTAGAGCTGCTATTCATGTTGAGCTGGTCCTACATGTTGGAGTTGGTACGGAAAGACCAGCTCTAACATATGGAGTTGGTCTCATATGTTGGAGTCGGTCTCTAAATACCAGCTCCAACATGTTGATGTACGTTGGTGTTATTTTTTTATAAATAAGCACTACCTTAGTGTTGATTTTTACAAACCAATACCTCTTTGCACGTAAGAAAGAGAAAACATTTGCATGTAAATGAGAGAAAAGTATTTGCATGTAGATGAGAGAGAGATTAAAAAATTTAAACTTTACTTGCATGTGTTGGCCAAATCAGACATTGTTCATAGTCGCACTTAGAAGGGTGTGCAGACTATCAGTTTTGTTTATATATATATATATTTTTTTTTTTTTTTTTTTTTTTTTTTTTTTTTTTTTTTTTATATATATATATATATATATATATATATATATAGCCTGCATACCCTTATAAGGGCGACTGTGCGCGAGGTATATATATACCGATAGCTTGCATACCCTTATAAGAGCGACTGTGCGTGATGTCTGATTTGGCCAGCACACGTATGGGTGTCAATTTAGATGGATCGGGTCGGGTTGGATTTTTTTTTAACTCCCAACCCGAACCTGACCCGAACTTGAATTCAACCTAAAATTTCTAAACTCGAACCCGAACTCGACCAACCCGACTAACTCGAACCCTCTCGACCACTACAAAAATAATCGACTTTATCGATAGAATTCCATTGGTAACTATGTTTACTGACGATTTTATTCGATGGTACAAAATTTCATACCGTTGATACATTTACCAAAAGAATATTGATCCGTTGGAATAATATTTCGACGGAACTAAACTTCCATCTAAAGAAAGTGCTGACAGAAAGAGCATTTTCGTTGGAGAATATCCGACAGAATCATCTATTTCTGTCAAAATTTTTTGACGGAATTAGGTTTTCCATTGGAAAATTCTCAACAGAAATAGCTTATTCCATCGAAAATTTCAGACGGAATCAGGTTTTTTGTCGAAAATTTTCAACGAAGTGAGCTCCTTCCGTCGAAAATTTGATGGAATTTAGATTTTCCATCGAAAATTCTATTTCAATATTTTTCAATGGAAACATATTTTCGTCGGAAATCCGTCAGGATTTTTGTTAAAAAAAATAGATGGTTTATATGTATTTAGGATTACTATATATACAATTTATATATCTAAGCAATCACAATATACAAACATATCCAATCACATCCTAAACAGATCCAAAACATATTCAAACACATTCAAAAATATCAAAACACACCTAGACATAGCCAAACACATCCAAACATCCACACACATATCAAAATAAACTGATAAACTCAAATAAGAATCTAAAGAAAAAATAAACTAAAGTATCTAAACACAAACTAAAATATCTAAATATATATAAACTAAAGTATCTGAACACAAATAAAGTACTAAAGTATCTAAATATGAATTCAACCATACAAAAAAAAACTTACAAATGAATATAGATGTTTAACACTATCCATCCATAATAAGATCGATAAAAAACCTTCAAAAAGATAAAATATAATATATTATGATCAAAATGATATATAATTATATATTTTACATGGACTGTATAACTATTATTAATTGTAATAAAAAATACCTAAATAAAATATCAGATAAAGTTAGAGATAAATAAAATATCATAGAGGAGTCCCAAAACTAAAACCAAATCAATATATTAGTTTATATAAATAGAATAAATATATTTTACAAGGTTTAATATATGAAAAATAAAAAAATACACATCCAACAATACATTATTCATAAATAAAAAAATTAAAATGTAATTGAACATACTTAAAAAAAAGTTAATCAGTCGGGTCAGAAGACCCTGGAGTACTGTTCTGTGATGGAAGACGAGGCAAAGAAGCTAGGAGGGATCACATATGACTCGTGAGTTCTTTATTTTCTGCTACAGGCTTCTGATACGCATCACCTCTCCTTGCATTATTAGTAGCCCTCATCGATTCACCAGTGGCCCTCTTCTCTTTCTCAGCGGTCATCCATTCCACTATCTCTCCTCGCACTGATTGAACTTGAATGAGTAGGTCTTAATTTTCTTCTAATATCTTGTGTATCTCACTAGAATAAGATGAACAGAAACCAACATGTCCCCTTGGAGACCTCAAGCGATCATCAAATGTAACTTTGGCCTGAGAGCCAAGGCCGTAGAGGGAGGAGTACTTTGTCCGTCCACCGACAACATCACAATATATGTCATTAAGTGCATCAACTTTAAAAATCTTCTCCTGACCCTCCTCCCATGTATATCTTTTCTGTAATTATAAATTAAAATTTTAGCATAGTAATGAGTGAATATATTATAAAAACCAAATATATATTGATTTTGCTTACCACAAATTCGTTATAATAAAATATCTTCATTTCATGATCTACATGCTTCCATATTGTAGATTTGCATGCTCGTTCTTTAAATTTACTGGTGATATAGTTGGAAACCCGATGGCCATCTAGAATAAAACTACATAAAAATATAAATATATTAATAAGATATTAAAAATAATATATGAACATTAATTACTAATAACAATAAATACTTACACTTCTCCGACAACTCGTAAAACACGATGGCCGCGAGGAATTACTGCCTGCTACTCTACCATAGAAATATCTGCAAAATAATATATTACAACATATCATACTAAAGGTGACTAATAGAATAATAAAAAAAATAAAATAATATGAAAGCATACCTTACTTGATGAACAATAATGCTAATATTTACATATCATTAACATCTATGTCCTCCTCACTAGACTCTGATTGTTCAACAATATCCTCATTGCTAGACATCTCTCCATCATCTATATCCTCGTAAGTTGCGTTAACATCTACAAATAAATCAAATATGGATGAAAGTTGTGAATCAACTAAATGTCTCTCTACTTCATCATTCTGAAATGTATCATGATTTTAAGCAGTGATAGTATTTGGCATTTCTATAGTCGAGCGAGACTTCATTCGACAAACAGACAATCATTCACTAAATCTTCTTCTTTTTGTAGGGTCTTCAAGATAAAAAAACTTGACTTGCTTGTACCCAAAAATGAAAGGTTCAAATTTGTTGAACCTTCTATTTTTATTAACCTCCACTAATTTATAGTTTGGATGTATTCTTGTACTTGTTCTTGAGGTCGGATCATACCATGAACATTTGAACAACACACACCATTTTATAGGTAATGCAGGATATTCAATCTCTATGATTTTTTTAAGTCTACCATAGTAATCAAACTCTGTGTTATTGTTGTCGATATATCCTTTAACACAAACTCTAGAATTGTATGTTAATCTCCATGAATCTCATTGTGCCACGTGGAATCTTAGCCTATTAACATAGTATCCAGAGTAGACATTGAGCGATCCTGATGCAAGATTCATTATTCTATTATCTTATACATTTGATATTCTACGGTCTTTCACCTAAATAAATTTTAATTTAAATTAGGACCAGACTAAATAGACATAAATATATTAATTTTTTGACAATATTGCAACTTACATATATTTCAAAGCATAATGCAAATTCAGCCTCTAACTTTTCAACGACCTCACTTGCACCTAGTGATGGATTTTGTATATATAGTTGTTGTTCGAATAAGTTGTGAAAGAGAGATATTTTAAGACAATTGAGATATCAAGCAAACAATTAAAATAGGATAACTGAATCATTGGAGAAATCAACTTACTTTATATATGGTTTCACCTTATCACAATTTAAGAGTATGCATGTTCTCACAACATTGTATTTCTGTTCAGTTAACCATCTAGAACAGATACACTCATTGGCTTACCGAGAAAGTTAAAAATAGAAAGCATTGATGGGTCATTTGGTTGAGTATTATCAGAATTTCTAGGACACTTATGATGTTTGGTTTTCACATTGATAGCAAAATAATACGAGCAAAAAAAAAGATGCTTCTTTAACCAAATAGACATTACATATTGACTCCCCAACTTTTGCTTTGTTACAAACATTATTCTTTAATTTTTTCAAAAATCATTCAAATGGATACATCCATTTGTATTGCATAGGACCAGCTATTTGTGCCTCGTATGGTAAATATACTGGTAAATATTCCAATGAATCAAAAAATCTTGGTGGAAATATACGCTCCAACTTATATAGTATGAGAGAAATGTCTATTTTTAACTGAAGCATATCATCGATCATAATACACATTGTTGTCAAATCTTTAAAAAATAGACTCAATTCTGTAAGTGATTGCCAAACATTTTGTGGAAGTAAGTCATGGAAAATTACTGGAATAAGTCTTTGCATGAACACATGACAGTTATGATTCTTTATTCCAAATATCTTCAACTTGTCCATATCCATGCATCGAGCTATATTTGAGGCATACCCATCAGGGAATTTTATTTCTCTAAACCAATTACATAAAATTTCCTTACCATCTTTGTCCAATATATAATAAGCCTTTGAAAATCTATTGGTTGTTTGATTTATATGCAACTTGGTTTGTTTACTAGTTCTTTTAATTCCTCACATGAATTTGTTGTGTCTTTAGTTCTCCTAGGCACATTCATGACAGTATTAAAGATATTATCAAAGAAATTTTTTTCAACATGCATGACATCTAAGTTACGTCGAATGAGAAGATACTTCCAATATGATAACTCCCAAAAATACTCCTCTTCTTCCATCCACACTTATACATCTTAACAATATATTTATTTATCTCATCGGAACTAGGTTGAGATACAAGTAGGAAGTCATAACTGTCTATTTGTTGAATAATTTCTTCACTTGAAGTATGGATTGGAGAAAGTTTTCTGACTACAACATTCTTTAGGAAATTTTGTTTGTTCCACCTGAAAGGATGATCAACAGGTAAAATTTTTTGGTGATTATCAAACCAAAATACCTTCCCACTACACGATAATAAAAATGTAGCAGAATCTGTCATGCAGTGTGGGCATGCTAATTTACCAGCTGTGTTCCATCCAAATAATATTGAGTATGTTGGAAAATCACTGGTCATCCATAATAATGCATTATGCAACCGAAAATTTATTTTACTTACAACATCATAAGTCATCGACCCTACATTCTATAATTCATTCAACTCGACAATTAGAGGTTGAAAGAAAATATCTATTTTATCTTTGGGATTGGTTGGACTAGGAATCAGTACAGTAATAAACATAAATTCGTCTTTCATGCACATCCATGACGGTAAATTATAAGGTGTCAATATTACTGGCCAAGATGAATATTGCTGTCCCAACTAACCAAATGGCTAAAAGCCATCTGCAAAAAGTCCCAATATGACATTACGAGGTTCCATTGCAAATGAAGGATATACAGTATCAAGATGTTTCCATGCAGGGGAATCACAGGGATGACTGTAAAGCCCAAAAATTTCCTCAAATAATTTTAGAAATATCCTAGGATTTTTCTGGAATTTGTAGATATTTTTATGGAATTTTTCCATAAAAAGAAGTGCCAAAAATAAAGAAGATGAGTTGGTGGCCTTAGGTGAGTTTTGAACCCGCAACCTCCGTTAGAGTAAACCCTTGGCATGGCTCCACGAACCACCAAGCCAATGGGAGTTTTGTTGAAGAAATAATCGAGTATTCTAGATATGTATTTAACTTAGGATTTTTTTTACAACTTAATATAAATAACGAATTAAAGAATTAGAGGAGGAGATTTTAGGTTTTCGTGAGCCAAGGGTGCAGCGCCGACGCCCCTCCTCCTCTCCTCTTCCTCTCTTGCGTTTTCTTCCTCTTCTCCTCTTCTCTTGCCGCCCAAGACAAAGGGGAAGCCAAGGGAAGGTCTCGAGAGGCCCTATTCTCTACGGGGACCCTCGTAGACACGAGGAGAACGTCAAGAAGCAAGAAGAACGTTGTAGTTCGACGTTTCCTCAGGAATTTCAGAGTTTATTCGTAAGAAAACCTAGCGCAGGAAGTAAGTACCCCTCACCTGCAGTATAAGTAGTTTCGGTTGACGTTTCGTATGCTTTATTTCTTATATGTATGTCCTACGATTAAAAATTGTGTATTATGAACCAGCACGTTGTATTAACCCTTCATATTAGTTTTAGAGTCTGAAGGTATCCCTGGATGGGCTTGAGTGCACTTACCCTTCAGTTTCGGGTTAAGGAGCACGTTCGAGTGCCTAGGGAGCGACTTTAAAAGAAAAGAAAGGGTTAAGTCACAAGGTGTTTGTTAAATTGTTAGTCAGTTAATGCTATAGAGAGCATTAAAGAATAGAAATTCTTGCTTCAGTTATGATTGGGACCAAGGTGTTGGTGCAGGAAGCACCAGATCGAACCTTGTTTTGATATTGGCAAAGGATTCAAAGTTAAGGGTTATTTATTGTCTAACAATGCTGCTTGAGAGTGCAGGAAACAAAGTCCTAGCGAAGGGCTGCTAGGCACCTAACGATGGGCTGTCAGGAAACCAAGTCCTGACGAAGGGTTGCTGGGCGAAAACCAAGTCCTAGCGAAGGGATGCTAGGCACCTGACGATGGGCTGTCAAGAAACCAAGTCCTGGCGAAGGGTTGCTGGGCGAAAACCAAGTCCTGGCGAAGGGCTGCTAGGCGAAAACCAAGTCCTGGCGAAGGGCTGCTAGGCGAAAACCAAGACCTGGCGAAGGGCTGCCGGGCAAAAGTCCAACTGGAGGATCCGGTTGGCACCAGGTAAAACTCTCCCGAGAGGAGTAGGTGAGGACGCGTTCCCCTTGAGGGAACATTAGGCGTCGGTTCGACCTAGGGCTCCATTTTGGAGACCAAAGTCAGAACCAAGACAGCCAAGGCTGTGTAAAATTAACTTATTAATTGCTGTTTTGGACTAACCCTGGATGCAGGACCGAAGGACTGTGTTTCTGCAGCTCAGAGAGCCTCAAAGGAGTGAGGCAGTAGCTGAGCAGGGCGCCCCGGATGTTTCGGGCGCCCCAGAGTCAACCCAAAGTCAGCAGAGCAAGTAAACGCCCCGACAGCAGCACATTTGGGGGCGCCCCGGATGTTTCGGGCGCCCCGCGCGCGTCGGGCGCCCCGCATGTCGCGGGCGCCCACTGTGCCACGCCACTGGCAGCTGCAGCAGCTCACCCTCGCGAAGAAGATGAAGCCTTGACCGGTCAACCCGGGCGCCCCGCGCGCGTCGGGTGCCCCAGTCAAAGGTGATCCTGAAGAAGCAGAGATAAGCCTTGACCAGAGGGCTCGCCGGATCGAAAGCCACGTGGGGGGCGCCCCGAGCATCCCGGGCGCCCCCAGCCCTATATAAAGGACCCTCGACCCTCTTCTTCAATCATCAATCACTGCGACTTTCATACGCTCTTCTGCTTCCACGACACGCTCCAGAAATCTTCCATCTCGAGCTCTGACGACGTCCTGCTGCTCCAATACTCCGATCTACACCGGACGGCGGTAACGAAATATTCATTTAAGTTTACGAAGCTAATTCTGTAATACTTGTGATTGTAAACTTTCTCGAACGTATAGAATTGCCCGCAGAAAACGGTCAACGACCGTGGGCCTTGGAGTAGGAGTCGACACAGGCTCCGAACCAAGTAAAACGACCGTGTTAGCATTTCTCTTGTGTCTTATTTCCGCTGCGCACTTACTCTTTTTAAATCCGAACGATTTGCGACATTCACCCCCCCTCTCTCGCATCTCTCGATCCAACAAGTGGTATCAGAGCGGGGTTATTCAAAGTTGGTGCAACCACCACTTTGAAATTTTTTTTCGGATTTTTTTTTTTCGTTTTATTTTTCAAATAAATAATATCTGTGAGTGTATTTAAAATATCCTTACGCCTTTTTCAATTCTGAATTCTCATTTTTTCACCATAAGTCAGAATTGATAAAAGAATCAATTTGTGAAAATTTGTCATAAAATTTTTTTTATTATTTTAATATTTTTCCTCGAAATTCGTGCTATCTTAATTCGAGAAATTTTTTTTTTCTTACTTTTTCTTCATTAATCAAAATTGTTAAGGTCAACATTTTCAAAATTTTTTTTTTATTATTATTTTACCTCGAAGTTCGTGCAAACACCTTTTGAGCTTATTTTTCTCTTGCTCCCGCACTACTAATCCAAGACCAAGTCTTGGTACATTTCTATTTTTCTTTTTGTGTGCAAGATTTGTTCTTAATGGCTAAACAAGAATGGAACAGTACCCGTCCACCACTCTTCTCCGGCAAGAACTTCAACTCTTGGAGAAGTCAAATGGAGTCGCTTCTAAAAGCCCACATGGACCTATGGCTAATCATCCAAACGGGATTTTGTTTTCCCGTAGAAGATGGAATGTCGATCGCTTGGGAGAAATTGGACGAACCAACTCTGAGGAAGATCGAGACTGATGCTAAGGCAACAGTAATCTTGCAATGTGGTCTAACCAACGAGCAACTCAAACTAGTAGGTCCATTCAGATGTGCTAGAGAAATCTGGGAAAAACTGATTAACCTTCATCAAGAGATCTCAGATGAAGAAGAAGATCAGGTAAATTATCTTGCCTTTTCGGTCCAAGCACAAACAGCCGAGTCAGAGTCTGAACCAGAATCAAACGACGAACTGACAGAGATGGTAAGTAATTTTAAATGCTTTTCAAAATTAGAATTAAATAATCAAACAGATACTATAATGGTCGAGGAAGGTATAATTTCTATTGCAGGGAAATCTCCTAAACAACTACCAAAGAAGGAGCTTCAACAAGTATCCGAGTCCGACTCAGACACGGAACCAGAAGATGAATCTAGATCCGAGACAGCAACAATTAAGGGGGAGATTCCCAATAAGGAATCAAAAGGTAAAATTACAAATTTAAATTTTAAAAATCATATAATTTGTTACATATGCAGGGAGAGAGGGCACTACCAAACTAAGTGTCCTACTCGTAAGATTCAAACGATACCACCGACGGCAACAAAGAAACGAGCTCCAAAAGCATGAAAGAACAAGAGTCGCATTCAATGCTTCAAGTGTCAGGAGTTTGGGCATTACAAAGAGGAATGCACAGATAAACGTTACAAAGATCCAGGGCAACCAACCAAAATGGGTAACTGTAATTTACATCCAAATCAACTCTTTACCTTGAATACTGATAGTTTAATTAATCTCCCTTGGTCAAATTTAGATATGGATGCATGCTTAGATAACTTAATGAAATCATGTATATTAGCAAAGTCAAAATTCAAAATGTTAAGACAAGAAAATGAGACTTTGAAAATTAAAATTGATATACAAGAAAAATTGATTAATAATTTTTCAAACTTAGAAAATCCAGAAATTTCTCCTCACTATGACATTATCTGAAGTTTTGGCTATTCATAGGACTAGATACCTTAAGGACTTAACCAACTAGTTGAAATTTGACAACATAGTATTGGGAGGAGGTGAGATGATAGTACGTTGGGGAAACCAACTCTAATAAGATCAAGTCTACTTGGTCTCTTTAGACTGGTGAAACCAGCCGAAGCTACCGATCCAAGACCCAAGCTAGTTGGACCAGAAAATGACCTAATTTAATTTGAAAATGAAATTTCATTAAAAGGCTTTGTCAAGGAAAGGGTGGATGATCCCATAAGGTTACGGCCAAAGAAGGCCTAGTGCCTCGCCAAGACCTGGAAGCCAATTTCTGAAATTCAAATTCAAATTATCTTATGTCAAATTCGAATCTAACACAAATTTCAAATAATTATAGATTCAAACCTGTTTTCAAAAATTCTTTTTCAAAATCACTCTTTTTCTGTCTTCGAAGTCAATTATACTTTTTCAAAAATAAACATTTTTTTTTCTTTTTCAAAGTTAAACATTTTTTCAAAATTATTTTTACCTTCAAACCTGTCTCACAAGAAGTTTTAAGGCTAACTGTTTGAAAACCCTAGAATGGGTGAGACAGGAAAATTAAGTTCAAATAAAAATTCTTTTATGTTGTGTTTTCATTCAGAGAATAATTTCAACATAGTCAAACCATGATTAACATGGTTAAACCTTAGTCAACTGAGTCAAACATGGTCAAACCTAGTTAATGCTAAAGACCCTTCAAGCACTTAGATAAAGTTAAGACAAGTCGAATACAAGGGGAGTTCTTTTTAGATTTATTCTCAAAACCTGATGCTCTAAAATTTAGTATCATTTCAGAATAAGGCCTTCAAAAATTACTCAAAATTCTTGGTATATTACTATCTCTTTGAAAAATTATTATCATTTCAAAATATTTCTTTTCAAAAACTGTGTTATTATTATTACTTCAAATTGAGGTGTCAAAAATTTATCTCCTTGAAAGTTTCATACTCAGAAGATTATTCAAAATTATTCTTTTGTTTTTAATAAACCCTAAAGACACAGAGGAAGGTCCACTTCATGATCTACTAGGACTCCTAGGATGTGTCAAATTTAGGGGGAGTTTGATTCAAAAGAAGAATTTCTGAAATTTTTTTTTGGTAATTATTTGTTTTGAAATTATTAGATAATTCTTATAATTTAAATCAAACCCTAAAACTCAGAGGAAGATCGCTTGTAGTCAACAAGCTTCCTAGGACTGGGTCAAGTTTAGGGGGAGATGAAATTAAAAGAATTATTGAACATTTTCAAAATTATATGTTTTCATGCACTGTAAGTTCAAAATCCTTTTGAAAACTTAAATAATTTTTCTGTCAAAATACTATTATTTTACAAAATTCTTGTGGCTTATGAAATTAATTTTATAATATTTACTTGGGTTGGAGAAAATTTTCCATGACACTTAGGAAAATGTCCTTGTAGTCAACAAGGTTTCCTAGGATTGAGTCAGACTGGAAAAGAAACCTAGTCAAGTAAAATATTTTGTGTTCAAAATGCATAATTCTTTTCAAAAATTACTTATACTTTTCAAAGTCTAAGTCTTTTCAAAATTACTTATATCTTTCAAAGTCTAAATACTTTTTAAAAAAGTACTTATGTGTTTCAAATCTTAATTTATTTCAAAAGTACTTAGATTTTTCAAAAATGCATAATATTTATTTCAAAAGTACTTTTGAAGATTCAAAAGCACTTATATCTTCAAAAATACATAATATCTGTCAAAAAGTACTGCTATAATGTTTTCAAAAGTATAAATATTTTTCAAGGCAATATTGTTCTAAATGCGTGAATTTTCTAAAAGATTGGCCTACAAATATAAAGTATCTTTTCAATACTTTTCCAAATAAAGTTTTGTTGGTGCAATTTAAAACTTTTTGCTATACTTTCAAGAATTATACTAAGTATTTTCATGCTTTCAAAACTCATAGGCTCTGATACACAAACGCTCTCCTTAAAACTTCTCTCAAAATATTTTTATATTAGACTTAAAAATGGTCTAAAACATAAGGAGAAGAGTTTTACATTAAGGGGGAGAGAAAGGGAATTTTATTTTTAAGCTATTTCAAAATTTTAAGCATTTCTAAGTGGTTCGAAGTTATTTTTAGTGCATGTTTTTTTAAATAAAATTTTCCTTAGTAATCAAAATTTGTCTGAGAAAAAGGGTTTTTTAACAAAGTTTAAGCTTGCTTTTTAAAAGTGTCTATGGATACAAATACTTTTGCTCTTTTTTGAAAAATACTTTGTCAAAAACCTATTTTTGGTAGAACTCAAAACTCCCCATTAGAAACCTTGTTCTTTCAAACTGGTGGTTGCACCAAGTTTGAACTACCCCGCTCTGATACCACTTGTTGGATCGAGAGATGCGAGAGAGGGGGGGTGAATGTCGCAAATCGTTCGGATTTAAAAAGAGTAAGTGCGCAGCGGAATAAAACAGAGCAAAAACAACGCTAACACGGTCGTTTTACTTGGTTCGGAGCCTGGGTCGACTCCTACTCCAAGGCCCACGGTCGTTGACCGTTTTCTGCGGGCAATTCTATAAGTTCGTAAAAGTTTACAAGAAAGATAATAACAAGAACAGTTTAGTAAACTTTAAATACAGCTCTTCGTTACCGACGTCCGGTGTAGATCGAAGTTTCGGAGCAGCGGGACGTCGTCAGCTTGAGTTGGAAGATTTCTGGAGCGTGTCGCGGAAGCAGAAGAGCGCAGAAGTGTCGCAGTGATTGATGCTTTGAAGAAGGAGGTCGAGGGCCCTTTATATAGGGCCTGGGGGCGCCCTGGTCGACGGGGGCGCCCCCCCCCCCACGTGGCAGCAGATCCGGTTGTTGCTCGGTCGCCGTCTGATCCCCTTATCCTCGGGATCCGGTTTGACCGGGGCGCCCGGATGACTCGGGGCGCCCGCATTGACCGGCCAAAGCCTTATCTGCAGCGCTGAGCTCTCCTCGGTAAGTCTGGCTGGGGGCGCCCGGGACAGCGGGGGCGCCCTGGGTGTGTAGCGCAGACGCGGCTGAGTTGGTTCGCTATGGGGGCGCCCGGGACAGCGGGGGCGCCTTGGGTATGTACTGTCGAAGTCTTTCTTGTCTTGTTGTGTTTTGTGTTCACCATGGGGGTGCCCGGGACACTCCGGGCGCCCTGGTCAGCGGTTGCCTCATTCCTTTGAGGCATTCTGAGCTGCAGACACTCGTTCCTTAGGTCCTGCATCCAGGGTTAGTCCAAAACACAATAAAACAATAAAATAATAGGTTATACAGCCTTAGCTGTCTTGGTTCTGACTTTGGTCTCCAAAATGGAGCCCTAGGTCGAACCGACGCCTAATGTTCCCTCAAGGGGAACGCGTCCTCACCTACTCCTCTCGGGAGAATTTACCTGGTGCCAACCGGATCCTCCAGTTGGACTTTTGCCCAGCAGCCCTTCGCCAGGTCTTGAGTTTCGCCCAGCAGCCCTTCGCTAGGACTTGAGTTTCGCCCAGCAGCCCTTCGCCAGGACTTGGTTTTTGCCCAGCAGCCCTTCGCCAGGTCTTGAGTTTCGCCCAGCAGCCCTTCGCCAGGACTTGGTTTTCGCCTAGCAGCCCTTCGCCAGGACTTGGTTTTCGCCTAGCAGCCCTTCGCCAGGACTTGGTTTTCGCCCAGCAACCCTTCGCCAGGACTTGGTTTTCGCCCAGCAACCCTTCGCCAGGACTTGGTTTTCTGACAGCCCATCGTCAGGTGCCTAGCAGCCCTTCGCTAGGACTTTGTTTCCTGCACTCTCAAGCAGCATTGTTAGACAACAAATAACCCTTAACTTTGAATCCTTTGCCAATATCAAAACAAGGTTCGATCTGGTGCTTCCTGCACCAACAATCTCCCCCTTTTTGATTATGGCAACACAATTCAAAGTTAAGGAAAAAGATAGCAGTTTAAGCATAAAGGTTAAGACTAATAAAACATATCAATTCGTAACAGTCTAAGCCCAAATGTAATCATGCTCATTCTCCCCCTGAATAATTAACTTAACTCTTAACTTTGACCTTTCCTCCCCCTTTGACATATATCAAAACCAACATGGGTGAACAATTTAAAAGGTTTTGCAAACCTAAATTTTGTAACATAACTTTTCTAGGTGATTGTAAAAAGGAATTTTATTTAGGCAAAATTTTGACGCCAAATTTCCAATACTTAGAAAATTACGGGGGTTGAAAGAAAATTTTCTAAGTTTAGATGATTCAATTTTTTATTACTTAGAAACTTTCAAGAGAACCTTTTTAAGTTAGAAAATGTTTGGAGTTGGAAAATTTTCAAGAGAGTTTGAATTTTTTACTTAGAAATTTTCTTACCAGTCAGTAAAGTTGATTTTTCAAAAGATGTACCTAAGCTTTGAAAAACACGTAAAGTTAATTTTTGAAAATATTGAACTTTGAACGACAAGAGCTTTACTTTTTGAAAGACAAAAAAAATAATTTTAGCCTTTTCTCTCTTAACCAATCTTTCCTCTTAATGAGAAATTCTTCTCCTTAGCCATATATCAATAAGAAAAAATATATATATATGTTTTAAAAAAATCTAAAATTTGTGTATCAGAGCCTATGAGTTTTGAAAACATAAAAATACTTAGCATAATTTTTGAAAGCATAGCAAAAGCTTAACATGCACCAAAACTCCACTTTGAAAGGCATTAAAAAAATTATTTTTGTATGCAAGTCTTTTAGAAAAATTCATTTACTTAGAACACAATTGCCTTGAAAATATTAGTACTTTTGAAAACATCTATTTTGAAAAGTAGAAGTACTTTTGAAAGATATTGTGCATTTTTGAAGATATAAGAAGATTATGCATTAAAAACTATAAGTGCTTTTATAATATGAGAGAAAATTATCTTTTGAAGGCACTTACAAAAGTATTGTTTTTAACGCATAATATTTTACTTGCTTTGGTTACTTTTCCAGTCTGACACAATCCTAGGAAACCTTGTTAACTACAAGGACAGTTTCCTAAGTGTCCTGGAAATTTTCCAACTCAAGTAAATACTATTTCCAAAAGAATTTAAAAAATAAAATAATAATATTTTGAAAGAAAAATTTAAGTTTTCAAAAGGATTTTAAACGTGCAGTGCATGAAAACATATAATTCAATAATTCTTTTAATTTAATCTCCCCCTAAACTTGACCCAGTCCTAGGAAGCTTGTTGACTACAAGCGATCTTCCTCTGAGTTTTAGGGTTTGATTTAAATTATAAGAATTATCTAATAACTTCAAAACAAATAATTACCAAAAATTTTTTTTCAGAAATTCTTCTTTTGAATCAAACTCCCCCTAAATTTGACACATCCTAGGAGTCCTAGTAGATCATGAAGTGGACCTTCCTCTGTGTCTTTAGGGTTTATTAAAAACAAAAGAATAATTTTGAATAATCTTCTGAGTATGAAACTTTCAAGGAGATAAATTTTTGACACCTCAATTTGAAGTAATAATAATAACACAGTTTTTGAAAAGAAATATTTTGAAATGATAATAATTTTTCAAAGAGATAGTAATATACCAAGAATTTTGAGTAATTTTTGAAGGCCTTATTCTGAAATGATACTAAATTTTAGAGCATCAGGTTTTGAGAATAAATCTAAAAAGAACTCCCCTTGTATTCGACTTGTCTTAACTTTATCTAAGTGCTTGAAGGGTCTTTAGCATTAACTAGGTTTGACCATGTTTGACTCAGTTGACTAAGGTTTGACCATGTTAATCATGGTTTGACTATGTTGGAATTATCCTCTGAATTAAAACACAACATAAAAGAAATTTTAATTGAACTTAATTTTCCTGTCTCACCCAATCTAGGATTTTCAAACAGTTAACCTTAAAAGTTCTTTGTGAGACAGGTTTGAAGGTAAAAATTAATTTTGAAAAGGAATTTTCATTTATTTTGAAAAAAGTTATTTAATTTTGAAAACAGATTTGATAAAAAAAATAAGTTTAGAAAGAAGAAATTTTGAACACAGATTAGAATCTATAATTATTTGAAATTTGTGTTAGATTCGAATTTGACAAAAGATAATTTGAATTTGAATTTCAGAAATTTGCTTTCAGGTCTTGGCGAGGCACTAGGCCTTCTTTGGCCGTAGCCTTATGGGATCATCCACCCTTTCCTTGACAAAGCCTTTTAATGAAATTTCATTTTCAAATTAAATTAGGTCATTTTCTGGTCTAACTAGCTTGGGTCTTGGATCGGTAGCTTCGGCTGGTTTCACCAGTCTAAAGAGACCAAGTAGACTTGATCTTATTAGAGTTGGTTTCCCCAACGTACTATCATCTCACCTCCTCCCAATACTATGTTTTCAAATTTCAAGTAATTGGTTAAGTCCTTAAGCTATCTAGTCCTATGAATAGCCAAAACAAAACTTTAGATAATGTCATAGTGAGGAGAAATTTCTGGATTTTCTAAGTTTGCAAAATTATTAATCAGTTTTTCTTGTATATCAATTTTAATTTTCAAAGTCTCATTTTCTTGTCTTAACATTTTGAATTTTGACTTTGCTAATATACATGATTTCATTAAGTTATCTAAGCATGCATCCATATCTAAATTTGACCAAGGGAGATTAATTAATCTATCAGTATTTAAGGTAAAGATTTGATTTGGATGTAAATTACAGTTACCCATTTTGGTTGGTTGCCCTGGATCTTTGTAACGTTTATCTGTGCATTCCTCTTTGTAATGCCCAAACTCCTGACACTTGAAGCATTGAATGCGATTCTTGTTCTTTCGTGCTTTTGGAGCTCGTTTCTTTGTTGCCGTCGGTGGTATCGTTTGAATCTTACGAGTAGGACACTTAGTTTGGTAGTGCCCTCTCTCCCTGCATATGTAACAAATTATATGATTTTTAAAATTTAAATTTGTAATTTTACCTTTTGATTCCTTATTGGGAATCTCCCCCTTAATTGTTGCTGTCTCGGATCTAGATTCATCTTATGGTTCCGTGTCTGAGTCGGACTCGGATACTTTTTGAAGCTCCTTCTTTGGTGGTTCTCTTGGAGTTTTCCCTGCAAAAGTTATACCTTCCTCGACCATTGCAGTATCAGCTTGATTATTTAATTCTAATTTAGAAAAGAATTTGAAATTGGTTACCATCTCAGTCAGTTCGTCGTCTGATTCTGCTGGTTCGATTTCGACTCTGGGTTCAGGTTCAGACTCTGACTCGGCTGTCTGTGCTTGGACCGAGAGTGCGAGATAACTTACCTGATCTTCTTCTTCATCTGAGATTTCTTGATGAAGATTGATCAATTTCTCCCAAATTTCTCTAGCACATCCAAATGAACCGACTAGCTTGAGTTGTTCGTTGGTTAGACCGCATTGAAGAATTGCAGTTGCTCTTGCATCAGTCTCAATTTGGTTGAGGGTTGGTTCGTCCAGTTTATCCCAGGCAATTGATAGTCCATCTTCTGTAGGGGGGTGGAACCCTGTTTGAATGATCATCCATATGTCCATATGGGTTTTTAGGTGAGATTCCATTAGGCTCTTCCAGGTTCTGAAGTTCTCGCCACAGAATAGGGGTGGACGGACACTATTCCATTCTTGATTGGCCATTTAGTTTATACCTCGTACACAAAAATAACAAAAAAAATGTACCAAGACTTGGTCTTGGATTAGTAGTGCGGGAGAAGGGAAAATATAGCCCAAAAAAATATTACACGAATTTCGAGGCGGAATAATAATAATAAAAACAATTTATGATAAATTTTTGAAAATGTTGATTTTGTCAATTCTGGTTAATGATGAAAAAGTAGGAATTTAATGTTTAGAAAAAAATTTCTCAAACTAAAGTAGCACGAATTTCGAGAAAAATATTAAAATAAAAAATTTATGACAAAATTTCAAAAATTGTTTGTTTTATCAATTCAGACTTATGGTGAAAATATGAAAATTCAAAATTGAAAAAGGCGAACGAGATTGAGTTGCGTTGATTAACAAAAAGAAAAGAAATAAAATAAAAAAATTCGTAAATCCGAAAAAAACTTTCAAACTGGTGGTTGCACCAAGTTTGAACTACCCCGCTCTGATACCACTTGTTGGATCGAGAGATGCGAGAGAGGGGGGGTGAATGTCGCAAATCGTTCGGATTTAAAAAGAGTAAGTGCGCAGCGGAATAAAACAGAGCAAAAACAACGCTAACACGGTCGTTTTACTTGGTTCGGAGCCTGGGTCGACTCCTACTCCAAGGCCCACGGTCGTTGACCGTTTTCTGCGGGCAATTCTATAAGTTCGTAAAAGTTTACAAGAAAGATAATAACAAGAACAGTTTAGTAAACTTTAAATACAGCTCTTCGTTACCGACGTCCGGTGTAGATCGAAGTTTCGGAGCAGCGGGACGTCGTCAGCTCGAGTTGGAAGATTTCTGGAGCGTGTCGCGGAAGCAGAAGAGCGCAGAAGTGTCGCAGTGATTGATGCTTTGAAGAAGGAGGTCGAGGGCCCTTTATATAGGGCCTGGGGGCGCCCTGGTCGACGGGGGCGCCCCCCCACGTGGCAGCAGATCCGGTTGTTGCTCGGTCGCCGTCTGATCCCCTTATCCTCGGGATCCGGTTTGACCGGGGCGCCCGGATGACTCGGGGCGCCCGCATTGACCGGTCAAAGCCTTATCTGCAGCGCTGAGCTCTCCTCGGTAAGTCTGGCTGGGGGCGCCCGGGACAGCGGGGGCGCCCTGGGTGTGTAGCGCAGACACGGCTGAGTTGGTTCGCTATGGGGGCGCCCGGGACAGTGGGGGCGCCCTGGGTATGTACTGTCGAAGTCTTTCTTGTCTTGTTGTGTTTTGTGTTCACCATGGGGGCGCCCGGGACACTCCGAGCGCCCTGGTCAGCGGTTGCCTCATTCCTTTGAGGCATTCTGAGCTGCAGACACTCGTTCCTTAGGTCCTGCATCCAGGGTTAGTCCAAAACACAATAAAACAATAAAATAATAGGTTATACAGCCTTAGCTGTCTTGGTTCTGACTTTGGTCTCCAAAATAGAGCCCTAGGTCGAACCGACGCCTAATGTTCCCTCAAGGGGAACGCGTCCTCACCTACTCCTCTCGGGAGAATTTACCTGGTGCCAACCGGATCCTCCAGTTGGACTTTTGCCCAGCAGCCCTTCGCCAGGTCTTGAGTTTCGCCCAGCAGCCCTTCGCCAGGACTTGAGTTTCGCCAGCAGCCCTTCGCCAGGACTTGGTTTTCCAGCCCCCCTCGCCCAGCAGCCCTTCGCCAGGACTTGGTTTTCGCCTAGCAGCCCTTCGCCAGGACTTGGTTTTCGCCCAGCAACCCTTCGCCAGGACTTGGTTTTCTGACAGCCCATCGTCAGGTGCCTAGCAGCCCTTCGCTAGGACTTTGTTTCCTGCACTCTCAAGCAGCATTGTTAGACAACAAATAACCCTTAACTTTGAATCCTTTGCCAATATCAAAACAAGGTTCGATCTGGTGCTTCCTGCACCAACAATATATGCACCATATAGAATGACATGTAGTAGCTAAGAATGCCCTTAGATATGAATAATGAATGGTTTCAATAAAGAAGTTGATACCAACTTGGCACGTTTATGTTTATGCTTTTACATATCGTTGTTGAAATTCCTAAGTTACTCAGTCAGAAATCAGGTAGATATATATATTTACGTAGCGATCCGCTTTAAAGCTTAGTGTACTAGAAGGTGGGTCGTTACAATGACACATAATATCTCCTTTATGCTCATGCTCACGATGTCATATCATGTAGCATACTATAGCGGCAAATGCATATAAGGGTTGAAGTCTAGCAGTTAACAAAAAATAATACATGACTTTCCCTGTAATATTTTTCTTCTTCTTCTCTAATATACGAGTACGATGCTTATAATGCAAGTGACTACATATTTCACATTCACTCAGTTCATTGTCTTCATTCCAATAGATCATGCAATTGTTTATACAACAATCAATCTTTTCTATAGGCAAACCTAATCCTCTAACCAATTTTTTTATATTGTAGAAGCTATCAGTCATTATGTAATCAGCAGGGATCAACTCTGACATTAATTGACGTATTTCATCGTAACATCTTTCTGAAAAATAATGTTATGTTTTCATATTTAACAACCTTGTAGTAGCTAATAACTGGGAATGACCAACCCATAATTCTCTTTCACTAGACGTTAACATTTCATATAATTGCTAATATTCAGGTACAAATATTTCATCTATGTTGGAATAATCAGTTACATTCATCGCATCTTGAACCATTGATTGCATTACAATATCATTAGTTGATGATTCGAGCGACACAACAAAAGTGTCAGATGATGAACCAATAGAAGGATCAATTGATTCACATATATAATGTTCTCCGTGATAGTACCAGTTATAGTAGTTTGACACAACCATTTCTACATATATGTACTCTCACAGTATCCTTATCACGGTAGTTTGTATCTCTATATTTTTTATGATTACACGGACACTTTAACTTAACACCATTTATACATTCTGGATGACTCTTAGTAAAATTCATAAATTGTTCAAGATCAGTAATAAAATCATCTCTAATTAATTTATTGTCTATCGATTATACATCCAAGCTTTGTTCATATACATTGTTGGCTAATCAGAATAAAATTGAAATATTAATAAACTTTTATAAATTGAATGAATTAAGTAGTAAAAGTTAATTAAATATTGTCAATTGTTAAACCTAGTGAGAATAGGATTAAACCAACTGAGAAATGAAATATCATATGAACAAATAGCCCTTGAGTAACTAGATCAAAGTAAAACTAAAAGGAATACAACAAAGTATAATATTTCTTGCTGGTTCAAATGTATATGAAGTTTATAAAGATTTGTACTATAATTACACTTACTAGTATGAATTAAAATACAACCTTCCTTTCATAATTGATCTGAGCATATACTTGACCTTCAACAATAAATAAAGCAATGCACATAGTCTGCATAATAGTTACTATTCGATTAATTTAGACAAGGAAAATATTTGATAGTGTGCATAAGTTATCAATTACATACAACAAAAATCATTCATGCCCTGAATACAAGAGACAGTGATGCTGAATTACAAGAGGTAGCGCTCGGCAGCCGCTCACAGGGGCCCGCAACTGCCAACAATGGCATGTAGGGGTTGGTAGTAGCCAGATTTGATGGTCGAGGTCAGATCTTGCCGCCCGCGGCCAGATCTGGCCGGCAAGGCCTGCTCCCGGCCAGGCGGCTAGATCTAGCCGGCCGCGGTCTTCCCGTGGCCAGATCTGGCCCATTGGTTGTAGCCCGACCGGAGATACGACGAAAAACAAAACAAAAAAAAGACTTACAGGAGAACGAGAGCGGCAGTGGAGGAGTAGGCCGGAGTGCAGAGGAGGAGCTCAAGCGCGCGCGAGGAGAAAAATTAGGGCATAGCCTTAATTTTATTCGCAAGTTTCAAACGGAATGTAAATTTCGTCGGTAATTTCTGACAGAATATTACGATGGAATTAAGTTTCCGTCACAAATTTCAATTGGGAATAGCCATAACCACGTGGCCAATACTTAAATTCTCGATGGAATAAGGTTTCCGTTGGAAAAACATTTCCGTCGAAAATGAGCCAATTTTCGACGAAATAAGGTTTCCCTCGGAATAATTTCCGATGGAAACCTAATTCCGTCGAGAAATTCCTTGGCCATGTGGCCAAACCTGGAATCACCGACCGAAAATATGATTCCGTGATGATATAGATTTTTCTTGTAGTGGACCAAAACGAATAATCCAAAAAAAAACAATTCAAAATGATTTTTTGACTATTTTTTCTATAATAATTCTTTACTTTTATCTAAATACTCTATCATTATCATAATAATATTGATATTAATATACATAAAATCATCTTAATTTTCAAAATAAAATTGATTTAATCTCCAAAAAACTATTAAACCTTAAATTTAGGTCAACCCGAATCCGACCCAAAAATTTTCAACCCAAAACCCTCCAACCCTCACCCAACTCGAACCCGAAAATTTCCAATCCAAACTCGATTTTTTCGGGTCGATTTGGGTTGGGTCATCAGATCGGATTTATTTTTGACACTCCTAAGCTAACACATGCAAATTTAAAATTTTTAATCTCTCTTTTCTGAATGTAAAGACTTTTTCTTACATGCAAAGGGTTTTTCTTTCCTGCATTCAATGTGATTTGTGGAAACCAGTATCAAGATGATATTAAAAGTGATGCTAATTTTTAAAAATAAGTACCAAGGTGGTTTTGATTTTCAAAATTTAGTACCAACGTTGGAGCTGATATTTAATAATCATCTCTAATGTGAAACTCATTTTTAAAGACTAATATCAATACGTTGGAGCTGGTATTTAAAGATTAACTCCAACATGTGAAGCTATTCTTTAATATTGACTAACTCCATGGAGCTGATCTTTAAAGTTCAGCTCCAACATGAAGTTGATCTTCAAAGATCAACTCCAATGTAGAGCTGGTCTTTAAAGACCAGTTCCAATATGAAACTGATCTTTAAAGACCAACACAAACACGTTAGAGCTGGTCTTTAAATATCAGTTTCAACATTAAGTTGGTCTTTAAAAATCAGCACTAGTACATTGGAGCTGGTTTATAAATATCAGCTCCAAAGTTAGTGTTGGATTTTAAAAACCAGCACTACTTTGGTGCTGGTTTGCTACAAACTAGAGTCACTTTGGTGAAACTCATTGATTGACCTAGGGGAGTTTGAATTTTTGAAATTTTAGCATGAAATTGAAGGGGTGAGTGTCTAGAATGTATATAGGCCTCCAAATGAACCCTATGACTTGAAATGAGTCTGATCGGGGTCCTCTAGGTCTATCAATGAGTTTTAACTGAAATCCATTGATTGACCATGGGAGCTTAGATATCTGAAATTTTGGAATGGATGGAAGGGGTGAGTATCTAAAAATATATATATAATCTCAAAATATGATTTTGAGACTCACAAGAAGCTATGACTGTGTACCAAATGACATGAACTTTGGTGCTAGTCATGCAAAACCAGTTTCACGTTGGAGCTGATCTTTAAAGATCGCTCCAACGTTGGTGCTGAATTTTAAAAATCAGAATTACTTTGGTGATGATTTTTAAAAATCAACATCACTTTTAATATCACCCTGGTACCGGTTCCTACAAATCAACACTATTTTACATGTAGGAAAGAGAAAGTCTTTGCATACAAGCAAAAGAAACGTCTTTACATGCATGAGAGAGATTAAAAAATTTTAAATTGGCTTGATAATGGCCAGATCAGACGTTGCCCATAGGGTGTGCAACCTATCAGTTTGTATATATATATATATATATATATATATATATATAATATCAGTTTTTTAAATTTTTTATTTTTTTAAAAAAATTAACATTAATTTTCTCTAATAAATCTTAAATACATATAATATACTCATGGACATCTACAATTAGCTATTTTGAATATTATAACCCAAGAGGGACGATTGAACCCTAGAAATAAAAATTTATTAGTTTAAATCCACTATAACTTAACTTCTGAATTCTAAAATCTTAAATGTTAAATACATGTAATATACTCCTAATCCTCTAAAATTGATTATTTTGAACACTATAACCTAAGAGGGGCGACTGAACCCTAGAGAAAAATCTTATTAGCTTAAATCCACTATAACCTAACCCTTAAATCTTAAAACTTTAAACTCTAAATATATTAAAAAAATATAAAAAAACAAAAAAGTATTCTCACGAGTTTTAAATAAAAATTTTAACAAGCGGAGGCACCTTCAATTGCATTGGAGGTGCCTCCATCGCCACTCGAGACACCTCCAATTGAATTAGAGGCCCCTAACACGCTTAGACGCATATATATATATATATATATATATATATATATATATATATATATATATATATATATATATATATATATATATATATATATAATGAAAAGAAAAAAGTAAAATTTCGCTTTTGCCGCACTTTTTTAAGGTGGCAGAAGGCGATTCGTTTACTCCCAACATTCATATTAATCTGTCTCAAAATCAACGTACAAAAGATAAATCATAATAACTATTAATTTAAATATTTTGATTAACATATAAAAAAATATTAATTTTGTTAAATTTTAATCCTCAAATCTAAGATAATAATACTCACGCGCTGTTGGCTCAATCGGATTATCGCCGCGCTTTCTCGTCCGATGTACATGCTTCTGTTTTACCCACGTCCTCAACCTCATTTCTAGGGTTTAGTGCCGCGTTCTTAAAACTGCCATTTGCTCCCCTCGCAGTCAGTCACATAAGCCCTAATGTCCTCCTCTCCTCCCCACCCTCCTAAGAAGCTCAAGATGTCCTCCGCCACCACCTCCGACGCCGACGACGCCCCTTCGTCCGCCCCCGGCGAACCCCGGCGGCGCTACAAGCGTCGCAAGGTCGCCATCTTCCTCGGCTACTGTGGCGCCGGGTACCAGGGCATGCAGAAGAATCCCGGCGCCCGAACCATCGAGGGAGATCTAGAGGAGGCCCTCTTCCTCGCCGACGCTGTCCCTGCTGCCGACCGCGGCCTCTCGCGCCGCTACGATTGGGCCCGATCCGCTCGCACCGACAAGGGCGTCAGCGCTGCTGCTCAGGTCGTCTCCGGCCGCTTCTACGTCGATCCGCCTGGCTTCGTTGCCCGCCTCAACGCCCACCTCCCCGACCAGATCACCGTGTTCGGCTTCAAGCGAGTCACCAATTCCTTCAGCGCCAAGAAATTCTGTGATCGGCGACGGTACATCTACCTTCTTCCCGTGTTTTCCCTTGACCCTAGTGCACATCCGGACCGGGAGTCCGTCATCGCGAGCATCGGATCTGACAACGAGCTCACTCGCTGCTTAGAGTGCTCAGAAAGGGGACGCAAGATACCTACTTCCGTGGATCCCTTTTCTGAGGGATCTAAGAAGGAAGAAAGGCCTGATTCTGAGCAAGTTGAGGATGGTAAATTTGAGTCAACTAAGCTAGAAAAATCTGATATTGCAAGTGTAGGAGCTGGTGATGATCAGCTTGGTGCGTCAGATATGATTTTGACTAAAAATCAACCTGAAACTGCTGATTCTATATCAGTCGAAGGTGAGCTTAGGCCTTCCAATGTGGATGAATGTGGTAATCCAAGCAATAGGGATTCCTTCTTGGAAGAGAAATCCACAGTGGAGACTGTAGTTCATGAAGAATCCAATGAGCAACTGAGTGCCAAAACCAAATTCTGTTATGATGATGAACAGAAAGCGAGATTCAATCGAATCCTACAGCATTATGTAGGAACTCATAACTTCCATAACCTCACGACTAGAATTAAGCCTGAAGATCCCTCTGCTCGTCGATACATCATATCCTTCCATGCAAATAGTGTCGTTTCTATTGACGGGATTGAGTTTGTGAAGTGTGAAGTTGTAGGGCAGAGCTTCATGCTCCATCAGATCAGGAAGATGATAGGCCTCGCTGTTGCAGTGATGAGAAACTGTGCACCTGAATCGCTTATTGATGCCGCCTTAAGAAAGTATGAGCTCCTTTTAGCCCATAGTGTGTAGGGAACTTCTAACTCCAGGTTTTGGGCGATTCATTTTATCTTTTGCATTGTTCAGGGATGTAAGAATCAACGTTCCAACAGCTCCTGAAGTCGGACTATTCCTGGACGAATGCCTATTCACTTCCTATAATAAGCAATGGAAGGACTCCCATGAGCCAGTGACCATGGATGCATATGCTGAAGAAGCTGAAGATTTTAAAATGAAGTATATATACCCTCACATCGCCTCCATGGAGCACAAAGAAGGTGCCGTTGCATTATGGCTTCACTCGTTGAACCATCGTAACTATCCAGATCTCTGTTTCATGGAGAAAAGTGACTGTGCTGGTGCTCATGAGAAACATGTTGATGACTTAGCACAATAATTCCTTCAGGAGGTAATTGATTGCTTTATTTCTCATCAAGAAAAGTTTTTTTCTAAGTTCTTATTGCATGGGTCCTTTATTTTTATAGGAATTTTAATACCTGAATGATTTCCATCTTCTGTTTCATGTTAAGCATTAATGGTTACTACAGCTTTATTAGATGTATGATGCATCAAAATTTACTCTCATATTCTATGTTCCTCTTGACAAAAATCATTTTCATGTTCCTTTGTTCGACATTTCTATTTTGCTTGAGTTTGATGGATTTGATGTTGAAGCATGGATATCGAGTTAGCATTTGTTTGCTCACTGTAAACTGTGTTAGCTCAGTTGCTAATTCTATGAATATGAATTTCTGTGGGCTTCATCGATATTTCCATTTGTGGTTTCAAAGTTTGTTCATGTCAATGTGCTGTTGAAGTTCGATGAGCTGCAATGACCGGCGATACTCATATCCCCAGTGAATTTGTATAACCATTGGACTCATTGTAAGTCTTCCTTGTCTCCTTTTCCGATTCATTTTTCTTCTTCAATCTTCAACACATGTTTCTCCCGTGAACCCTAGAAGGCACGGAAGTCTTCTTCTTTGCCATTTTTGTTATTGTTGTAGAACCCTAGGCCTTGCTTAGGTCTTTCTCAGTCCTTCTTGTCCTTTGGCACATGTTCTTTGACAAACTTGTAGAACCCTAGGATTTGCATAGTCCTCATCTTCTTCATCATCAAGTTCATCAGATGTTCCTCGAGTGAACTTGTAGATCCCTAGGACTCGTGTAATCCTCTTACGCTTTAATCTTTGCCTTATGAAACTTTCTTGCACGTACTACTCGATTGTGTTTGAATCACAATGATAATGGCATGATTTGTTAATAAGACAAATACAATTGCTCAATGATTGTTTTATAATTTCTAAGATTATTTATAAACCATACTAATAGTAGCTCCAAATTTTTACTATAGGCAGCCTTTAGGCACATGTTCATATATTGAGGTAGAACATATATAGTGAAAGGAACAAAGAAGAAACTAAGAATTAGCATGGCTGTATTAATACATTAAACGAAGATAATTACAAACGAATCATCATTCGTATATAAGAAATTAATTTACAATTTTAATCCTAAATAAGTCTAAAAAACAAGGATTAAGACGACAAAGTCATCATTGTTTTGTCAATGTGCATGCAATGATATACAAATCTCGAATGTTTATAAACTCTGATGATGTATTTTTACTGCCATAAGTCGCGAGAACAAGTACATAGTCTGAGATTTAGAGAAAAGAAGATCTTAAAAGAGTTTCAAATTGATCCAAAGAAGTGATAGTCGGAGGAAGTTGAAGAATATTTTATAAGACATTGCAACGACATTACCTAAGGCACTAGGATCACATAGGTCCACTAAGGTTTTATAGATTTGAAGAGATATTTATATCAAAATTTTCGATAGGACGAAGTGTTCCTTTTAAAGATGATGAACCTACCATCCACACGAAATGAATGTATTAATAAATTTTAGTCAAAATTAGTATAAGATCATTTTATATTAAGTTTTGAATTTAAATACATAGATGTATTCTAAATAACATTTTAAATCATGCTTTTAAAGACTGGCTCAAAATGGCTTTTCGGTCTTAACCATTAACCATTGCTACCAATGTTGTCTCCTTCTCCACCTCCACAATATCTTCTTTGATAGAAAGAGACCTATTCAAATTTGTGATCTCAAAGTTACTTGACAATAATTTTATTATTGCGCTAAGGCTCTCAAACTTACTTGACAATAATTTTATCATTGCGCTAACGCTCTTCTTCGTGATAAGATAAATAGTTGTTGGTGTGACTAGAGAGATTTAGAGATGAGACTAGCATAGAAGAAAAAGCAATGGGTTTTTACATGGCCTGAGAAATTCAAGCAAGCATGCTTCCTAATAAGCAATAGAGTCATTATAAAGATAATATTTTATAATAATATATGTGATTTATAAAAATATTGCATTCGAAGAATAATCTTTACTATCATTAAATCTTTCTACACAATGTTTTATTTAGCTCATTCCATCTGCTCAGCTTTAAATATTTTCTTTAGCCTATTTAATAAACATTATTCATTCCACTTGCTTGAAAAAGTATGTATGGAGTAGGGCTGCAAACGATACTTAATTGGTATTTAAAATGATCAAATTCGAACATAATACTTTTTTAGTCAAATTCAAAATTATAATATTTTATTTGATTACAGTTTGTGAGATAAATTCGAACTGATGCCTATTTATTTTTATTTTATTGTACACAATTTTGATTTGAATATTTTATTTGAATGACTAAGACTGAACTCGAGTTTGAGTCATTTCGAGATTCAATCATATTCAAATTAAGATTCAAACCATTCGAATCAAATTGGAACTCAAATTTTATTTTAAATTAAGCTGGAATTAATATTATTTATATTTTTAAATTTTGAATGCAATTTGAGTATTTTTTTTAAATTTGAATTTAAATATTAATATTTTTATAATATTCAATTTGATTTTATTAGTTTACGTTTTTAGTCGGGTGACAAAAGTGATTTGCTCATCTCTAATATTTCTGTTAATTCATCTCAGGATAACACGGAGAGTTTACGCTTCTAATCTGGAAACTTAAGAGACAGGAGTTGGGTTACAAGGAGGGAATCATTTCATCGTCTTTTGATTTTTTAGGATAGCACTATCAGAGCAATCCATTATACACTAAGTACGACTCACTAGTATATTTGCGATGCTAAAAGTTTAGAGTAAAAATAGAAACATTATTTGTATAGTTGTTATGCTAAAGTTTAGGATAAAAATATAGTTACTATGCAAAATTATGATCGTATGTTATTGTTTAGTTTATATTTTAATAATTTTAGTTGTCGCTATGTTGATTAATTTTGGAAAATAATTAATTCGGTTTTATAAAAATTTTCCAACAACAATTAAAATAAATTAAAAAATAATCGTGATCATCAATCCAATATTCTTAGGTCAATTATCAATTAATAAAAATTCAACTATTAATTTAATCAAAGATGGAACTTGAATCTTAAATTAAATATTTTAGAAATTAACCCGTCACTTACGGGCTTTTAATAGTCTTTTATATATATATATATATATATATATATATATATATTTCGAAATAAGTTAACGTCGACGGTCAGTCATCAGGATTCAGCCCACACGGACGCTGACGCTAGAGGAAGAATTTACACCCTGTGAAATTAACACGAGTGTTAGGGGAACACGCCGAAGGTTGTCCGGCGGAGCCTACTCCGACGTTCAAGTCAGTGCCTCGATCTAGGAGATGAAGAGAAGACAGAAAAGGTATGCGTGAAGTAGAGAGGGAGTAACCCCCTTATCGGAGGGGTTGGAGTATCTTTTATACCTGCGGCGGCTATCTCACGAGTCTCCACGATCTTTGCCACGCCCCTTAATTGTCGGTTATAGAATAACCTTTGCAACGGTCCACACCATCATTAAGTTCGGACCGTTGCGATAATTATGGGTCATGATGACTCCGCGGTAATGGGTGATGGTTATCCGCAGATCCGAAGAAAGGGGGATCATTCCTTGAGGTCGAATGCTTCTTGGGCTTCGCTTCCCCAAGGTCATCTCGGGGTCTTCTGGCCCGGGGGGTCCTGGGCATTTTGCCTTCTCGAGGTGGTATCGGGGACTTGGCTTCTCGAGGTGATCTCGGGAGTAGCGTGTCTACCCGTGTGTGCGCGCGCGCGCGCGCGGTGCGGGGAGGGGGGTCTCGGGGGATCCCCTTCCCGAGAGGGTCTCGGGAGCTCCGGAAAGAGAGTCGTTCCGACTCGGTAGATCTTTCCACACAGCTTCTTCAGTCCACATGTCAGCCACGGGGTACTCAACCCTATCACAAGTCCCTCCCTTCAAATCTGATCGAAAGAAGTGTGTCCGACTGATTGACTAGTGTTGTGATGAAGAAGCTGTATCCAGGTGGCCCCTATATCTTTAACTACTTCATTGGCGGCCTTCCGGGTCCGAGGTATCAGACCATGCACCCTTGGACCACGGACAGTTCTTTGAATGCATCCCGCATTTTCATGAATTTCGAGGTGATGCCCTAACGGCTGCCTCAGGTCTTCTAAAGGCGCATGGGGACTCTTAATGGTGACAAGGTCATCTGGCGAATATGGCCTTACCACGTGCCTCATCATTCTTTGTGCGGCGATTTCCCGCTGATACGTGTCGTGGGTCATACGAAGCGACGACAGTAAAGGATGGTGGCTCATCAGGATGTCTAATCAGTGTCGCTGACGTGTTGCCCTCTCATTGTTCATAGGTGGGCGACTTCACCCTATAAAAGTGGGTGCAACGACTCCCTTTTGCCTCCATGCCCTATTTGTTTTCAAACGCATTCATTCCCCTGCTGTTCGTCTTGCTGTCGCGCCTCTTCTCGAGTGTAAGTCTCCTTTTGTTTTCCCCTTTCCTCAACCCCCATGGGTCCAGTAGAGAAGAAGAAGAAGACCCGTGGTGACAGCGAAGGTTCCTCGGAAGAGCCAGTCTATCATCCGGAGTGGTATGAGATAATCTCCTCTAGGGTTAGGTTAGAATCCCTCTAGGCCGCCTGCCGGAGATATGGTATCCCGGAGGACTAGGAGATGAGAGTTCCGGCCTTAGGCCAATCACCAGTAGAGACTCTTGCGGGGTTTTTTTTTCACTTTCTTCATAGGGCAGGTAGAATTATGGTTTCGTTTCCCTATTCCACCCTTTTTCATGAATGTCGCCAAATACTTCGATATCCCTCTCCACCAAATGGCTCCAAACACCTTGGCCCAGATGGGCGGGGCGTTTGCCCTTTTCAAACTTTTCGACATCCCTTTGACCCCCCGATTTTTTCATTTTTTTCTTTGTTCCGGTTGGCTCACGACGGGCATTTGGCTTTACTGCTCGCGCCAGTCATAGGTTCTTGGGGGACCTTCCTTCCTCCCACAAGTGTTGGAAGGAACATTTCTTCTATATCCAACTCCCTTAGCGTCCCTTCAGTCCTATCTAATGGACGGAAAGTTTGCTGCCCATCCTAGACCTCGGCGACTTCCAGTAGGACGCGGGATACCAGAGGGCTAGGGGTATCCTGGTAGGGATGGACTTTCACGACCTCCAGCTGGTGCAATGCAAGGAGCTCCTTTATCGGGCCAAGCTTAGCCCGAAAATCACGAGTCTTAGCTCCGATCTTCGTAAGTTACTCTTTGTCTTGTAAGTTTCCTTGTTAATTCTAACTGATGTCCTTTTGTCTCTATTCTGCAGACGACATTATGATTTCCCGAGATATCAACCGGCTCCTGAAGTGGGAGCAGGCCAACGAATAGGCGCTGGTTCCCGCTTCAGTTTCTCCCGCTCCTGTGGGCATCTCGGTCGAGGACTGCGAGGAAGTGACTGAACCCTCAGAAGACCAAGAAACCCCGGAGGCTCCTCAGGATCTCGGAGTAGCAGAACTGCTTACCAACCTCGAAGGGGGTTCTCCTTCGTCTCCCATCAAGGCAATAGGGGGAGAGGTTGCACCCCCTCCCCCTGCCGAGCCACCAGTGACCCGGGTTATCGAGAGGAGACGACAACAATAGCTGGCCCCGAAGCCTCGCTCCCTGAAGAGGTTGAAGAAGGGCCTAGTCTTAGAGCTTCCGCCCTCCCTTGATGAAAAGGACACGGTGCCCCTGTCCCAGAGAGTTCGGGAAGAACCCTCTTCCCCCACTGCGGCAACCACCGTTCCCATCGCCCACGACCCAGCTGCTCCGACCGATCCCCCGCTGCTTAGCGAGGTAAGGAGGTGTCGCTTGATGTGCCTAGCTCTCGCCGGAAGGCCCTTGTGGTGAAGAAAACGGCGACAAAGGGCTTCCAATCCATCCAAATAAGGGAACCCCCTCTGATGGTCTACATATAGCGTCTAGCTTGGAGGAGGACGTTCCTGACCCTAGAGATGTTCCCGGTCAGTCGGGACGGCCTGCCGAGGAACTTCTCCCTCCTCCTATTCAGTCGAGACGGTCAGCTGGATCAGCCCGCCATCTAGGCATGCTACACCAGTCCCTGCTGACAGTAATTATGCTTGAGCTTTTCCTCTTTGTTTCGTTGTTTTGCTTTAATTGACCTTTTTTCGTCTCGCAGGTCGCCTCTAACTGTGCGGCTATGAACCGCCTATTGCGCTCCCCCAGGGGGTTATCGAAGACCTCCTCCAGAGGGTTGCAGAAGCACAGGCGGAAGCTGGCCAAGCCCGCGAGGCGGACCTCCTGCAGCTGGAGGTCAGCAGGGCCATAAGGGTAAAGGTCAAGCATTCAATACCTTGCTGGCTTCTGAGGAGACCCTGCACGGTTGTCGGCTTCCGGAGTGCCTTTGGTCCGAGAAGGACCAGGCTCTCGCTGAGGACTTACAGAAGCTGTCCCAGGAGCGGGAGCAACTCCAGACTCAGACGAAGGAGTTGTCAGATAACGTCCGGCTCCTGGAATCCTCAAAGAAAGCTCTGGAGGATCGGAATGAAGAACGGGAGTGCCTGCTGGCTCTAAAAGAATATGACCTAGAGCTATTGACCATTTATGCCTCCGACCTCCAGGATAAAGTTACTCGGGCCCAGGACCAGGCTTCCGTCACCGCCCAGAAGCTCCAAGAAATACTGGGGGCTCATGATCGCCTGTCTTGGGAGGTGGCAGAGCTGAAAACCGCCAAGAAGGAGGTTGAGGCTGAGCTACAAAAGCAGAGGATTGACCATGCAACCCAACTGTACAAGGCCGATGCGGAGTTGAAGGCTAAATTTCTGCAGTCTGATAAGTACAGCGACATTTTAGCTGGGCAGGTATTGAAGTTCCTAAAATAGGACTTCAATGGTGCCATCGGCCAGTTGAAGAAGGATCAACTGCTGAACTCGGACGTAGATTTGAGCACCCTGAGTGTCAGCCGGGTTTGGAACGAGCTCACGCTTGAAGAATAGGAACTATAAAGTTCTTCCCCAATCTAGGTCTTGCCTCCTTTTTTTGCTCCTCGTTTGCTATGCTTTCTTTATCTTTTCTAGATTTTCCTTTTTCCTGATAGACCAGATATGTAATCATTTTAAATGTGAATGAAAGCATCTCTTGGCTTCCTGCGTCTTGAGCAACTTCTGGCCCTGTTTGCTATTTTTAAAATGTTTGTCTCCGGCCCATGGAGCCAGAAGGTTAACGGACCAACGCTCAGTTCCAAGTGAGGAACAAAAGTTCCTCCCTGATCTAAGGAGCGAGGTGGCAAACAAACATGCCTAAAGAACAAGTGTTCTTGCCCGGCTAGAGGGGCAAGATGGCCGACAAACATCGTGAGGACCGAGCCTACTCACCACGAAGGTAGTAGGGTTTTACTGCTCTTGGCCGGGCATGTGCAGCACGGAGGCCCAACCTACTCACCGCGGAGGTAGTAAGGTTTTACAGCTCTTGGCAGGACATCTGCAGCACCGAAACCATGCCTACTCACCGCGGAGGTAGTAGGGTTTTGCAGCTCTTGGCCGGGCATGTGCAGCACTGAGGCCAAGCCTACTCACCGCAAAGGTAGTAAGCTTTTACAACTTTTGGCCGGGCATGTGCAGCACCGAGGCCAAGCCTACTCACCGCGGAGGTAGTAGGGTTTTGCAGCTCTTGGCCGGTCATGTACAGCACCGAGGCCAAGCCTACTCACCACGGAGGTAGTAGGGGTTTACAGCTCTTGGTCGGGCATGTACAACATCGAGGCCAAGCTTGCTCACCGCGGAGGTAGTAGGGTTTTGCAGCTCTTGGCCGGTCATGTACAACACCGAGGCCAAGCCTACTCACCGCGGAGGTAGTAGGGGTTTACAACTCTTGGCCGGACATGTACAACACCGAGGCCAAGCTTGCTCACCGCGGACGTAGTAGGGTTTTGCTGCTCTTGGCCGGTCATGTACAACACCGATGCCAAGCCTACTCACCGCGGAGGTAGTAGGGGTTTACAGCTCTTGGCCGGGCATGTACAACACCGAGGCCAAGCTTGCTCACCGCAGAGGTAATTTTGCAGCTCTTGGCTGGGCATGTACAACACCGAGGCCAAGCCTGCTTACCGCGAAGGTAGTAGAGTTTTACAGCACTTGGCCGGGCATGTACAGCACCGAGGCCAAGCCTACTCACCGTGGAGGTTGTAGGGTTTTACATCTCTTGGTCGGGCATGTACAACACCGAGGCCAAGCCTACTCACCGCGGAGGTAGTAGGGTTTTACAGCTATTGGCCTGACATGTACAGCACCGAGGCCAAGCCTACTCACCGTGGAGGAAGTAGGGTTTTGCAGCTCTTGGCCGGGCATGTACAACACCGAGGCCAAGCCTACTCACCGCGGAGGTAGTAGGGTTTTACTCAGGTAAGGACTCAGTGCTCTTCGAGTAATATTTTGTTTACTCTTTTTATTTGTTGAACTGCAAGGCAGTGTAAACAAAGAATACAGAAAGTGAGCAAACAACTCAACACCTCACCAAGTCCGATAGGAGCGGAGATGGTTGGTGTGACATGGCCTTTCCAGCCCTTGCCTTTGTCATCTTCTAGATAGTAGCTACCCCCCCCCCCCCCCCCCCCCCCCGGTGAGCTTTTTGGTGATAACATACGGTCCACCCCACAGAGGCTTCAACTTCCCAGGGTCGTCGACTGGTTTGATCCTCTTCTAGATCTTGTCACCGACTTCAAAGCTACGGGCGATTACTCGGCGATTGTGGGCTTGCTGCATCCTTCGCCGATACGCTTCCAGCCGAGCCGCTGCTCTTTCCCTCACCTCTAAAATGTGGTCTAGGTCGATCATCCACTCTTGATCATTGTCCTCCTTGTTATAGTGCTGTCGTCGGGCGGACTGTTGGTGCCCCGGTTGGTTTTGATGCGATCAACCAAGTTAGGTTAGGTTATGTTGGTTTTAATCCCTCTGCTAAGTGTGCAGAAACTTAGGTACGGAGGAAGTCAAGCGTAAGACGCAGTGGACGAGAAGGATTGCGCGGGGAAGTGAGCCGACGGGCTCAGTATAATCCGAGGGACGCGGAAGCTGCGGAAGAGTACACCGGTGGAGCGAGAAGGACGTGCGCGGTGTCCGAGGGACGAGAAGCCGGGAGGAAGGACGCTCGAGGGGCGAAAGGCCGGAGTCGGGTTCGGGTGAGCCTGTTGGCCGGAAATTACCCAGAAGACGAAGAATCAAAATGACTAGTCCAAGTGTCCAAAAGAAAAGAAAAAATTATTTGGTGCCAAGGAGGATCGAACCCAAGACCTCAACAACACACACTAACCCACCTACCATTTGGGATAAAGGGTGATTGCATTAAAATGTTGCCAATATTCAAAAAGACTGGTTCAAAGAAAAGAGAAAATTATTTGGTGCCAAGAAGGCTCAAACCGAGACATCAACAATACACGGTAACTCCCTTACCATTTGGGATAAAGGGGCGATGGCAATAAAATGTTACCGATATTACTACTTAGAGATTAGAACAGCGACATGGAAATTCAAACAGCCATCTCGAGCGGAAAGATAAAGTTTTAATTAAAACTTTATTTCTTAAAAGATAATGTTACATTATCCTTTAATCAAATCCAATGGATGCAGTTTAATCCCATCCAAGATCAACCATCCAGATTACATCCATGGATCAACGGCCAAGAGAAAAGTCATCAACAATCAACAATCCAGATTCATTCTCTTAGGTTATAAATAGACTTAGAGGTTTTGCTTTAATTTTCATTCAATCAATTCTATTGTAATTCTCTAAGTTTAGTGATATTCAGTTGTAAGGCTTCTCCGCCACAAGGAGAATTTTTTTTTGAGCATTAACCGTCTTGGAAGCAACGACCAAGTTGCAACCAAGTTTTTTTTAATAGACGAGTTTCCACCACTTTTTATTTATTAGCCGTCTATTCACCCCCTCTAGCCGGACCAACCCGATCTAACAAGTGGTATCAGAGCGAGGCCGTCGCAGAAGATTAACCGCCAACTGCAGCAAATTTTAAGATGGTTGGACCAACGATATACCCGCCCAAGTTTGAGGGGGAGTTCGCGGCATGGAAACGGAAGATGCATGTATTTTTTACTACGGATTATGAATTATTAATTATTATGAAAAATGGCTATGCAGCTCCCAAAGACAATGAAGGAAAGATCAAGGATCCTGATTCTTGGAACAAGAAGGAACAAGTTGATGCTGTAGCAAACGGAAAGGCAGAATTTCATCTGCTGACCGTCCTCCCAGAGCAAGATGTGAACCGGATCGGTAAGTACGAATCGGCGAAGGAACTTTGGGAAAAGTTCTTGGAACTGCACGAAGGAACCTCAGAAGCAAAACTTGCACGACGAGATGTTCTTCGAAGCCGACTGACCAATCTACGGATGGAAGACGGAGAATCTGTTGCGAGATTACATGCAAAGGTAAAAAAACTAATTACAAGCCTCGAAAATCTCGGAGAAAAGGTAACTAACCGCGATGCTCAAAGGTACGCTCTAAACGCGTTTCCGAGAACCTCGGAGTGGACCTCGGTAATCGATGCATATTATATTTCAAAAAATCTAGAAATAAATACTTTAGAACAGTTATTTTCTACTTTGGAACTTCACGAATCTCGCTTTGTAGAAAAGAACAGGAAAGCTGACAACATTGCGCTAAACACAAGGAAGATCCAACTCGACGATGAATCTTCAGCGGATGATGAAGAAACAACACTAGCAGTAAGAAAATTATGTAAATTCATTAATACTAACCGCTCAAAAAGGGTGCAGGGAAAGAAAAAATGAACGGTCCGATGCTACAACTGCAATGAGGAGGGACACCCGAAAGATCAGTGCCGTAAACTCAAGAACCAGCCAAAGAAGAAAAAGGCACTAAAAGCCACTTGGGACGAGACCTCGTCAGATGAATCGGAAGCCGGAGAGTTTGTCGGACTTGCACTGATGGCAAGCCACCAGGACGAAGATGAAGAAAGCACCTCGGGAGAAAGCAGCAATGAAGAGAAAGATCCTAACTTCGAAATCGACACGGTAAGTGAGGTATGTCTACTTCCACCTGCTCGAATCTACTCGGTAATAAAATCCATGCTTAAGTCGATGAATAAATTGGAGATAGAAAACTCTGAGTTAAAAGAAAGATTTGGCACTGTATGCTCATCAGTTCTATTCGACCAACTAAAAATAGAAAATGAAAATTTGAAGAATCTAGTGGAGAAATTAGAAAATGATATTGCATGTTTAAGAATTAAAAAGAATTTTTATCCTGAAAATTTGAATTGGTATGTTAAAAATCATAAGGGCCAGATTAGGAAAATTCCTAGAAATTATATTCCTCCAAAATTTTTGATTAACCCCGTAGATGAAAATTTATTTTGGGTTCCAAAATTTATTTTAAACTGATAAGTTTTTTTGTGCAGAATTCTTTTACAAAAGTTATATTAATATTTTTCAAATATTTTCAGTTAAAATTTGAAATTAAAATTTTAAAAAAAATAGATAAATCATTTATTTTTATTGATATAATTTTTCATGATTCAGATATAGTGGAAAAACTCATTATAATTTAAAAAAAAAATTCTTCAAAAACTCGTATATGTTATTTTCAAACTTGATAAATAAATTTAAAGCAGAAAATTTTTGTCTAAACTCATATCTTCATCTTCGACTTTGACAAAAATATTCAGAGTTTTTTTATAAATGTTCGATTTTTTTTAATCGTTTATTGAAATCTATTTTTTTCGATATAAATAAATTGGAATTAACTTTGAAAAAAATATGCCATTTTAAATTTGAAAAATTTGTGGTAATGCGATTCTTTTTACTTAGAATATTTGTTATCGCACTTAAAATTTTTCTTCTTCCCTAATTATATTTCCCCATTTTTTTTATGTGATCAAAGGGGGAGGAATAATATTAAGTTAAGGGGGAGAGTAGTTTATGTTCGGGGGAGGTTATGTATATGATTGTAAAATTTTTTTTATGCTTAATTCTGTTACAATATTATTATTGTTTGTTGTTTATCCCTAACTAAACTTGGGTTGATGCACATCAAAAAGGGGGAGATTGTTGGTGCCCCGGTTGGTTTTGATGCGATCAACCAAGTTAGGTTAGGTTCTGTTGGTTTTAATCCCTCTGCTAAGTGTGCAGGAACTTAGGTACGGAGGAAGTCAAGCGTAAGACGCAGTGGACGAGAAGGATTGCGCGGGGAAGTGAGCCGACGGGCTCAGTACAATCCGAGGGACGCGGAAGCTGCGGAAGAGTACACCGGTGGAGCGAGAAGGACGTGCGCGGTGTCCGAGGGACGAGAAGCCGGGAGGAAGGACGCTCAAGGGGCGAAAGGCCGGAGTCGGGTTCGGGTGAGCCTAACTTCGGTTGGCCGGAAATCACCCAGAAGATGAAGAATCAAAATGACTAGTCCAAGCGTCCAAAAGAAAAGAAAAACTTATTTGGTGCCAAGGAGGATCGAACCCAAGACCTCAACAACACACACTAACCCACCTACCATTTGGGATAAAGGGTGATTGCATTAAAATGTTGCCAATATTCAAAAAGACTGGTTCAAAGAAAAGAGAAAATTATTTGGTGCGAAGTAGGCTCGAACCCGAGACATCAACAATACACGGTAACTCCCTTACCATTTGGGATAAAGGGCGATGGCAATAAAATGTTGCCGATATTACTACTTAGAGATTAGAACAGCGACATGGAAATTCAAACAGCCATCTCGAGCGGAAAGATAAAGTTTTAATTAAAGCTTTATTTCTTAAAAGATAATGTTACATTATCCTTTAATCAAATCTAATGGATGCAGTTTAATCCCATCCAAGATCAACCATCCAGATTATATCCATGCATCAACGGCCAAGAGAAAAGTCATCAACAATCAACAATCCAGATTCATTCTCTTAGCTATAAATAGACTTAGAGGTTTTGCTTTAATTTTCATTCAATCAATTCTATTGTAATTCTCTAAGATTAGTGATCTTCAGTTGTAAGGCTTCTCCGCTACAAGGAGAATTTTTTTTTTGAGCTTTAACCGTCTTGGAAGCAACGACCAAGTTGCAACCAAGTTTTTTTTTAATGGATGAGTTTCCACCACTTTTTATTTATTAGCCGTCTATTCATCCCCCTCTAGCCTGACCAACCCGATCTAACACGGACTCTTCCCTTACCTCCACCGGGATGACGGCCTTAGCCCCATACACCAACTGGAAAGGGCTCTGATCTGTTCCTTCTCGCAGAGTGGTATGGTAGGACCACAAGATGCTGGGGAGTTCGTCGACCCAGCTGCCTCCGACATGATCTAGATTTATCTTGAGTCCCCTGAGGATTTCACAATTGATGACCTCGGCCTGTCCATTGCCCTGCGGGTATGCTATTGAGGTGAAGGCTTAACGAATGCCCAGCCCCTCACACCATTCCTTTAGCTTGCGTCCAGAAAATTGTCTTCCATTGTTCGACACCAGCTTGTGGGGGATGCCGTATCTGCAGACGATGCCCCTCCATAGGACCTTCATCACCGCGGCCTCCATGATGTGTGCTAGAGGCTCAGCTTCTACCCATTTGGAAAAATAATCGACGAGAACTAGCAAGACCTTCTTCTGTTGTGGCCCAATTGGAAAGGGGCCCACAATGTTCATTCTCCACTGATCAAAAGGGCAGGATACAAGGGCTTGGTCGGTCGGTGAGTCACGTGTTGATGTCTCTGACAGGCTTCACATCCGGCCACGAACTTGAGGGCGTCGACTTGGAGAGTGGGCCAAAAGTACCATTCCAGGATAATCTTTCTAGACAGAGATCTTCCCCCAATATGGTTCCCGCAGATTCCTTCATGTACTTCCCGCATCACGTAGTCGGCCTCCTCCAGTCCGACACATTTGAGGAGTGGCCGAGCAAAGACCCTCCTGTATAGTTGGTCGCCGACCAGCGTGAATTTAGTCGCCTGGCGGCGGAATAGTCGGCTTCCCTGGTCCATGCTCAGAACGTTCCCACCGCGTAGAAACTCCACATATGGATCTCTCCAATCGGTCCTGGCGTCACCTTCTGCGTTTTCTCTAATCTGTGCTACCGTCTCTTCCAGGATGCTAGGCTCATCCAGCTGCCAGGTTGAAATGGAACTAGCCAGTTTGGCTAGTTCGTCGGCCTTGGCATTGTTTGCCCTAGAAATCTTCTACAAGATAACCTCCGTGAAGGATGCCTTCAGCTGCTCGTAAAGGACCATATACTTCTGCAGGCGCTCGCACTTGATTTGGATGTCACCCTTTATTTGCTGTGCCACGAGCTAGAAATCTGAGTGTACAAAAACCCAAGTAACCCCTATGTGCTTGGCTGTTTGCAGGCCCGCCAGGATCGCCTCGTATTCAGCTTCCTTGTTGCTAGCTTTGAAGTGGAGTCGGATGGATAAATGTAACGTGTCCCCCCGGGAGGAGACCATTAACACCTCGACCCCGCTGTGCCGGCTATTGGAAGACCTGTCCACGTAGATCTTCCACATTCCTTCGGCCTCAGACTCTGGGATAGTCTCCAGCATGAAGTCTGAGAGAGCTTGTGCCTTGATAGCGGCACGAGGCCGGTACTCAATACCGTATTCGCTTAACTCCGTCATCCATTTGATCAGCCGACCTGATGCTTCGGGGTTGGTGAGGACCCGCGCGAGTGGACTGTTGGTGAGGACCACGATGGGACGTTCCAAGAAGTATGACCTTAACCTCCGGGCCATTAAGACCAGAGCATAAGCCAGCTTCTCCATCGTAGTGTATCGTGTTTCGGCATCCTTTAGGAGATGTCCGAAGAAGTAAATGGGATACTGTATTATGCCTTCTTCACGAATAAGCACTGAGCCTACCGCTTGCTCTGCTGCAGATAGGTAGACAAATAAAGTCTCCCCCTCCACCGGTTTGTAGAGGATGGGGAGCCCGGCGAGGTAGGTCTTCAGGTCCACGATACAAACCCTCCATTTATCTCTTGGCTTAGGGACGAGGACTACATTAGCTAACCAGGTCGGGAATTGAACTTTTCTGATGTGCCCGACCTTTAGCAGCTTCTGGACTTCGTCCTAGATAGCCTTGTCCTGTTCTGGTGTAAAGTGCCTCCTCCTCTGCTTCACTGGTTGGGCTCCAGGGGTAACATGCAAGTGATGCATGGCTAACGCTGGGGAACCCCATTGATTTCTTCGGCGGCTCAGGCGAAGACATCTCTATGACTTTGCAGGCAGTCTATAAGACGACTTCTTAGTTCCGATACAAGGTCGGTGGCGATCTTCGTAACTCCCCCTCCTGGTGAGGGTGAATCTGGACCTCCTTGCTCTCGACCTCCCTCCGTTTTTCTTTAGGTCCTTCATCTCCTTGCGGGTCGGCGAGATCAAGTTGTAGGGCTTCGTAGGACCTCAATAGGACCTCTGGGAGGACCCCTTTGGGAAGACCTCTGGAGATCACTGGGATCTCCTCTTGCTTAGAAGCCCCTTGCTTCATTTGTTGCTATTGGAGCGCCTTTTTGATGGCGTTGGCCACCAAGCGATCTAGTTCCTCTTTTGTTAGGACGATAGATTGTCCCGCCGGCTCTGCCATCAGTGCTTCTTCTGGTGCTTTACGGGTTTCCCACAGACAACACCAAAATTGTTCCGGAAAGAATCGACGTCGACAACCAGTCATCAGGGTTCAACCCACACGGACGCTGACGCTAGAGGAAGAACTCACATCCTACGAGATTAATACGAGCGTTAAGGGAACACGCCGGAGGTTGTCCGGCGGAGCCCACTCCGACGCTCAAGTGAGTGTCTCAATCCAGGAGATGAAGAGAAGACAGAAAAGGTATGCGTGAAGTAGAGAGGGAGTAACCCCCTTACCGGAGGGGTTGGAGTACCTTTTATACCTGCGGCGGTTATCTCACGAGTCTCCATGATCTTTGCCACATCCCCCAATTGTCGGTTATAAGTAACCTTTGCAACGGTCCACACCGTCATTATGTTCGGACCGTTGCGATAATTATGGGTCATGATGACTCATCGATAATGGATGATGGTTATCCGCAGATCCAAAGAAAGGGAGACCGTTCCTTGAGGCCGAATGCTTCTTGGGCTCCGCTTCTCCGAGGTGATCTCAGGGTCTTCTGGCCCGAGGGGGTCCTATGCATTTTGTCTTTCCGAGGTGGTCTCGGGGACTTGGCTTTCCGAGGTGATATCGGGAATACGTCCTTTGATTTGATCTCCGGGGCGTGTTTACCCGCGGAAGGTCTTTGGTGATCCCCTTCCCGAGAGGGCCTTGGGAGCTCCGGAAAGAGAGTCGTTCCGACTTGGTATAACTTGCTACACAACTTCTTCAATCCACGTGTCAACCACGGGATACTTAACCCCATCAATATATATATATCAACTAAAATTATTATCTTATTTTTAAAAATTATTTAGTCACTTTAACAATATATGTCGATTTTAATGATTTCTTACCGTGTATTTATATATTTAAGTTCCAATTTTCAGTAAAAAACAATTATGTAATGATTTTAGTCAATACTTTTATAACAATTTAGATGGGGTCCTTCGAATTATCATACTTCGTCAAATAATTTACACGGATTAAATTAGAATTTTATCAACTCAAACCCCTATAAACTTACTCGATTAGGCTCGTGATCTACGTGAGTCAGCCCGTGATAAACTTGAGTTGACCCACGGATTGAGAAACATATGTAAGTCAAGTTTTTATCAATTTATTATTATTTTTATTATAATTTTAAAATAAAATAATATTTTTATCAAATGTGAGTGTTTATTTGTGCCTATTTATATTTAATATATACATTTCTAAATATATTCGATTGATAAAACTCTTCCAAACGCTAAAGATATGAAATTATTTTTATTTTTTTAAAATTTTTGATGTCTTTGGATTGACCTGCCTAACTCGTAATACGTTTTAGATTGAGTTGGATTGGTGATTTCTCAACTCACTAAGATGATAGATCGGCTAGTCTTGCTCATCACGGGTTGGCTCGTTTGATAGTTCTATATATATGTAATTTTTTTTATTTTAGAAAAACTTAATTTTCTCCTAAACTTAAATATTTTAGGTTTAAATTTTATACCTAAATTACCCTTTTTACCTAATTGCTGTATTACTATTATTGTAATTTTGACCAACTTGCTCCAGTTAATTTTGAATCAAACGACTCCACATTGTGATAGTTTTGGCGTTAAAATGATTTTAATTAATATTAGAGTGGTTTTTATTAAAATTAAAATAATTTTAATCAATTTGAAGTTGTTTTGATTAAAATTAATTGAAATAATTCTAATCTATATTGTTATAGTCTAAAAAAATATTTAAAAAGAGAAAAAAAATTAAGATAAACGTCCAACTGATATTTTTTCAAGATTGAACACTTCCTTGATAAAGGAAAATAAAGGACGGTTTTTTATTTTTGAGTAAAAATCAAAAGACGCCTTATTTTTTTCTAAATCATCAAAGACATCCCATTTTAATTATTATTTTTTTAATAAAAATAACACCCTACTTCATTAGAAACTCATGTAAATCGATTATAATATTTTTATTATTATCTCGCACATATATTTCTTGCTTAAATTTTGAATTTATGATTTATGATAGCAGCTATGGAATCGCTATGATGACACATGAATATGTAAGTAGGTTGAATTTGTATTGTAACAATTTTGAAACCGTAACTGTTACATTGTGAATAATAAATGAACATAATTGAATTCACATTTTAACAATTAGAAAATTATAAATACTATAGATCAATAAGAATATTTTTGAACAAGTTAACTATGTAGTGTAATAATTACGATTTCATAGTTATTTTATAATACGTCTGATTGATCCAGAATTCAGGCGAAAGATAGTGAAAATAGTATACTTGGATTTTTTTTCTTGATAATTAGGTATCAAGCTTGCTAATTTTGAAGATATCAGTCTGATACTATGAAAGTTTTTTATCGATAATTAAGATAAACTAAAAAGTATTCATGAAAACTCATCCAAGTGATATATTTTTTTTTAAATTGTCATTCTACTGATAAAATTTTTTTATAATATATTGGAGCTGAGATTCAACCTTTAACTGCTTGGTGAACCTGTTAAAGGACCTAATCGTAGCTGAATAATTATATCTTGAGTTGGTGGTAGCGTGAGGTGTACATGATTCAAAAAAAATAGAAGCGACTTTTGACTTTATCCTTTCCCCCGTAATTTGACATCACTTTAATATTTATTATTATTTTTTTTAAAAAAAACTTTATAATAATTTTAATTTTTTAAGAGGATATATATATATATATATATATAATATATATATATATATATATATATATATATATATATATATATATATATATATATATATATATCCCCGATACTTTATGAACGATGCGCTACCATTCTCGTCTCTGAGCTTAAATTTTTAGTATTAAATTTTTTTCTCTCTTTCCTTTCTTGTTTCATTAGAAATCTAAAACTCTTACTCGTCTTTCCCAAATCTAAAATTAAGCTCCCTGTCGCATCTTCCCTCTCGCTCACGGTCCTCTTACGTCCATCAATCTCTCTTCTTTCTTCGGCGTCTTCCGTTGCTCTCGGTCCTTCACCGTTGTCTTTCGAAAGCTTTCACTTCTACTCGAACAGGCTGAAAGCTTCCCGACCGCAAACAAAGGTCTTCCAGAAATTGCTCCCACCTTCTATTCTCAAGCGTAATCCCTTCCATTTTGGTGCCTGTTTTTTTACTTGTTCATTTTTTTTTAATTAGGGTGTGTGTAGGGGCTGCTCAACAGTATCACTGCTAGGTTTATAGGCATGTAGGTAGAGAATGAAATTATCCAAGATTGAAAAATTAACTCTGCCGCTATAATGTTAAATCGATAGTAGTTTTGCTTATACACATTGTAGCAGCTACTCAACTAGTAGTTGCTACAACATCATCTCTGGTTATACACGTTGTAGCAGCTATTTAACGAGTAGCTGGTACAACGTCAAACTCACTCGACTATAGCTTATTATAGCAGCTACTAGAAAATAGCTGCTACAACGTCAAATAGCCGCCACAAACAAAGTCGACGCTGTCGCTCCCACACATTCATTCACGATCGTAAGCCTTTCCACCTCCGATGTCTAATATTCTTTTTGTACAATATTTTTTATTAGTAACTCCTTTCAGTTTTGATGATAATTTTTATTTTTTTAGGTTATATAATTTACAGAAAACTAGACAAACATCATTTCTCGCATTTCATTCGATGGTAGGTCGATTCATTTTATGTTCTACCATTCCAGTTCGATACATTTTACTTTTTTCGAATATAACTACAACATTAAATTGAGGTGTTTATTCTATGTTGCTACAACTACTGGACAGTAACTACTACACCATAAAAGCGAAAGTAGCTTTAACCACGTTATAACAGGAACCGTCGAGTAGCTACTACATGTTGTGTTGGATCGATAGAATACGATAGAGGGGGGGTGAATATCGTAAAACCGTTTCGGATTATAAGATAGAGAATACACAGCGGAAATTAAAACAACAAACGCGAACACAAGGTTTTTTACTTGGTTCAGAGTCGCGGTCGGCTCCTACTCCAAGGCCACGGTCCTTGACCGTTTACCGCGGGCAATTCTATAATGCGCAAAGTTTTACAAAAAGTTGTACAGTAGTATTGCAGTAAAAACAAAAATCTAACTCTTCGTTACCGACGCCCGGTGTGGATCGTTCTTCGGTGTGTTGGGTCGTCGTCGGCGCTAGGACCTTGAGATCAGAAGTTTCCGGAGCAGAGCGCTTGAGCGAAGAGTATTGAGGCGTTGAAAAAATATGTTTAGAAGCCTTGGGGGTCGAGCCCCTTTTATAGTGCACCTGGGGGCGCCCGGGACACTGGGGGCGCCCTCCACGTGTCTCTCGATCCGCAAACCTTCATCCGGAACTCGGTCAACCCTTATCCCTCCAGGATCGGGCTCGAGGTTTGACGGGGGCGCCCGGGACACAGAGGGCGCCCTGCTTGACTTGGTCTTGCTGGCTTCTCGGCTAACTTCAATCCAATTGCTTCGTTGGCTTGGACCCAGGGCGCTCGAGGCATCCGGGGCGCCCGGGACCATGGGGGCGCCCGGGAGCTTGGGGGGCCTGGCCCAGTGAGCTTCCGAAGCGTTTTCTTGCTCAACTCATGTTTGGCTTTGACCTTGGGCGCCCGGGACCTCTCGGGCGCCTGACCCAGCTGATGCCCCTCTCCTTTGGGGCGTTCTGAGCTGTAGAAACTCGTTCTTTCGGTCCTGCATCCACAGTTAGTACCAAACAAAACAAAGCAAGAATGTTAGTGAATTTTACAGCCGTAGCTGTCTTGGTTCTAACTTTGGGTCTCCTAAATGGAACCCTAGGTCGAACCGACGTCTACTGTTCCCTCGACGGGGAACGCGTCCTCACCTACTCCTCTTAGGAGAATTTACCTGTTGCCAACCAGCTCCTCCGGTTGGACTTTTGCCCAGCAGTCCTTCGCCAGGTGCCTAGCAGTCCTTCACCAGGTCTTTGTTACCAAGCAGTCCTTCGCCTGGTGCCTAGCAATCCTTCGCCAGGTCTTCGGTACCAAGCAGTCCTTCGCCAGGTCTTCGTTACCAAGCAGTCCTTCGCCTGGTGCCCAGCAGCCCTTCGCCAGGTCTTCGTTACCAAGCAGTCCTTCGCCTGGTGCCTAGCAATCCTTTGCTAGGTCTTCGACTCCTAGCAGCCCTTCGCTAGGTGCCCAGTAGCCCTTCGCCAGGTCTTAGGTTTTTGCTGCCTAGCAGTCCTTCGCTAGGTACCTAGCAGTCCTTCGCCAGGTACCTAGCAGCCCTTCGCTAGGATTTTTTTTCTGCACACTTGAGTAACTTTATTAGATCACAAATTACACTTAACTTTGAATCCTTTGCCAATATCAAAACAAGGTTCGATATGGTGCTTCATGCACCAACAATCTCCCCCTTTTTGATTTATGGCAACACAATTCAAAGTTAAATAAAAACTTTATAACAGTTAAGAACATAAGGTAAAAATGAAGTATAGCAATTATACACAATTCAACGTTAAGTAAAAACTTTATAACAGTTAAGAACATAAGGTAAGATTTTGAAAACAAATCCTTTATTTCTCATACTCCCCCTAAAACCCTGAATACTTGTGTTATAAAATACTTAACTTTGACCCTTCCTCCCCCTTTGACATATATCAAAAACATACATGAGCGGACAAGGTTTCTGATAGAGAGTTTTAAAAACTTCTAAGTTTTTGACAGAGTGTTTTTTTCTTTCTTTTTTTTCAAAAAATAGAGTTAAGCGTTTGCACGAAAAAACTTTTTACACTTAGAAAAGTTTTGCAATGCTACATTTTGTTAAAAAAACCTTTTACTTACAAGGCTTTGCAAAAAAAATTTTACTAAAAAGTTTACTTAGGCAAAATTTTGAAGCCAAATTTCCCTTAAAAAAATTCAACTTTGAGAATTGGGAAAAAATTGTTTACTAAAGAAAATTTTGCACATTTAGACGAATTTGCTTGGAAACACTTTGTGCATTTTGAAAAACAAAATTCTTAAGAAATTTCTAGACAAGTTTTTCCCCAAAAAACTTTACTTAGAAATATTTGCCAAAATTTTCAAAAAGTTTTGCTCAGACAAATCTTGTTTACTAAGGAAAATTTCATTTAAAAAAAATTTGAAACACTTAGATACTTAGAAATTTTTGCTTTACTTTTAAAAAAATTCCTTTTTCTCTTTCTTTCTCTCCCCCTTAATGTGAAACTCTTCTCCTTATGTTTTAGACCATTTCTAAGATAAACTTTCATTAAAAAGGGGAAAAAGTTTAAGGAAGAATTTAATTTCACTTTTTCTACTCTCCCCCTTGGCCATATATCAATAATGAACTTTTGAAAACTATATTTTGAAAGACATTTAAAATTTGTGTATCAGAGTTTATGGATTTTGAAAACATAAATATTTGAGTGAGAGAATAATATGATAATTTCTAAGTAACAAAATTTTGAAAGAATGAAGAATTGATGTTCAAAAACAGAACTGGAGTCAAGTGTATATTCATTGAGTCCATGCATGACAAGCAACAAAAATATTTAGTCAATAAGTTTACTTGTTTTGAATATTTTGAAAAATGTAAGTACATTAAAAGATATTATGCATTTGAAAATATAAGTATTTTTTTAAAAAAAATATCATGAGTTAAAAAAAAAGTATTTTGAAGATATTCTGAATTTTAAAATTATAAATACTTTTAAAATATTAAAGAAAATTACTTGACTTATCTTTTAAAAGGACTTACAGAAATATTATTTTGAACACATAATATTCTACTTGCTTTGGTTTCTTTTCCAGTCTGACACAATCTTAGAAAACCTTGTTAACTACAAGGACATTTTCCTAAATATCCTAGAAATTCTCCAACTCAAGAGAAATACTATTTTCGAAAGAATTTTGATAAGCCAAAATGATAGTATTTTGAAAATATATGCAAGTACATTTTGAAAAATGTATGAACTTTTGAAGGCACAATATTTTACTTGACTTGGTTTATCTTCCAGCCTGACACAATCCTGGGAAGCCTTGTTAGCTACAAGGATATTTCCTTAAGTGTCTTGGAAATTTTTCCAAGCTCAAGAAAAACACTATTTAAAAAACATTTTGAAAGTAATAATATTTAAAAAAACTGATAATATTTGAAAGGAAATTACTTGTGTTTTCAGAAGGATTTAAAAATACATGCATGAAAACATATCGCCTTGAAATATTCAATAATTCTTCTAATTTGACCTCCCCCTAAACTTGACCCAGTCCTAGGAAGCTTGTTGACCACAAGTACTCTTCCTCTAAGTATTTAGGGTTCAGTTCAGATCAAAGGAATTATCTAATAATTTCAAAATAGATAATTACCAATAAAAACTTTTCAGAAATTCTTCTTTTGATTCAGCCTCCCCCTAAATTTGACACATCCTAGGAGTCCTTGTAGATTATGAAGTGGACCTTCCTCTATGTCTTTAGTGTTTACCAAAATCAAAAGAATAACTTTGAAGTATGATAGTTTTTAATAAGATAATTTTTGAAAACACAACTTGGAATGAAAGCACAGTTTTCGAAAATCATTTTGAAATGATGATAATTTTTCAAAGAGATAGTAATATACGAGGATTTTTTAATCAATTTTTGAAAACCTTATTTTGAGATGATAGTGAGTTTTAGGACATAAGGTTTTTGAAAAATCTAAATTTTTCAAAAAATATTAAAAGAAACTTCCCTTGTATCCGTTTGATTTTATCTATGTGCCTTAAGGGATTTCAGTGTTGACTAGGTTTGACTATGTTGACCATGTTTGACTCAATTGACTATGTTTGACCAATCAATAACTAAATCAAACAAGCCCTAGATTCTATTTAAAATGAGTCTATTGTGATATTTAACATAAAATTCATTATTTTAAAAAAATGTTAGAGATGGAAAAAGTAGGGTACAGTAAACTGAATTAATTTGAAAAATAGAAATAATTTTGAATAACTTTTGAAGGCACTTTGAGTTTTATTTAAGAGGATAGTGACATATACTCTTAGGTCCTAGATATCTCACCCAGTTCTACGTGATCAAACATGTTAACCTTATGAGTTTTGTGAGATAAATATTTTAATTTTGAAAAGTTGGATTAATTTTGAAATGTTAAATTAATTTTGAAAAACCAATTAATTATGCTTTTAAATTTATTTTTGAAAACAATGGTTGAATCTAAGATTAATTGAAACCTGTGTTAGATTCAGATCTGACAATAGTAAAGTGAATTTGATTTTCAATAATCAGCTTCCAGGTCTTGGCGAGGCACTAGGCCTTTTTTGGCCGTAGCCTTATTGGATCATCAACCCTTTCCTTGACAAAGCCTTTTATTGAAAATCCATCTTCAAGTTACTTCTTGAAAGATTTTGGTCTAACTAGTTTGGGTCTTGGATCGGTAGCTTCGGCTAGTTCCGCCAAAATGGCTTCCCTAACGTACTATCATCTCACCTCCACCCAATACTATGTTATTCAAATTTCAGTTAATCAGTTTAGTCCTTAAACTAATCAATCCTAATTCTAAGCATAAAAAAAATAAAATAAAAAGCAACACACAATTAAAGCAAACAAGACAAAAATGATCTAAGTTACATCATAATCGAAATAAAACTCTGGGTTTTTAAAATCAGCATGGTTGTGAATTAAGTTTTCTAACGTATTGACCTTAACTAATTTATACGAATTAATCATGTTATTCAAGGTAAATATTGGATTTTTAAATACTGTAAATTTACCTTTTGATTCCCGGTTGGGAATCTCCCCCTTGATTCTAGCCATCTCTCTTTTGGTTGATTGTTTCTTCGACATTTTCTAGCGGTCGCGAGCCAACCAGACCAGTTTCCAAGGATCCCTTCCTTCGTCGTCAGATTCTGAGTCTGAGTCAGACTCAGGTACTGGTTGAGGCCTCATTTGCATTTCTCTTGGAGTTTTCCTTGCAATGAAAATTATACCTTCCTCGACCACTGCAGTATCAGCTTGATTATTTAACCTTAATTCAGAAACTAATTCAAAATTAGTTACCGATTTTGTCCCAGAAAACTCGTCGTCTGATTCTGGTTCGATTTCGACGTCGGGGTTCGAGTCTGTCTCAGCTACTTGTGCTTGAGCCGAAAATGCAAAATCTTCTAAGATCTCAATATCGGAGCTCTCTTCGTGTAGATTGATTAGCTTTTCCCACATCTCTTTGGCATAGTTGAAGGATCCGACCCGCTTCAATTCTTCATTGGTTAGGCCATATTGTAGGATTGCAGTAGCCCTTGCCTTTGTCTCGATCTTCCTCAGAGTTTGTTCATCCAGTTTGTCCCACGCAATTGATAGTCCATCTTCTGTAGGGAGGGAGAATCCTGTTTGAATGATCATCCATATGTCCATATGGACCTTCAGATGGAACTCCATTTGACTTCTCCAATAATTGAAGTTCTCGCCGGAGAATAGCGGTGGACGGGCACTGTTCCACTCTTGGTTGACCATTTAGTTTAAACCTCATACACAAAAGAAATAATAAAAATGTACCAAGATTTGGTCTTGGATTAGTAGTGCGGGAGAAGGGAAAAAATAATCCAAAATAAATCTTGCACGAATTTCGAGGTAAAATATTAAAATAATAAAAAAGTTATGACAAATTTTTGAAAATGTTGATTTTATCAATTCTGATTAATTATGAAAAAAGTAAGAATTCAATGTTGAAAAAAAAAATTTGCTAGCACGAATTTTGAGAAAAAAAATATTAAAATAATAAAAAAAAATTTATGATAAATTTTCAAAAATTGATCGTTTTATCAATTCTGACTTATGGTGAAAAAATGAAAATTGAAAATTGAAAAAGGTGGAGTAGTGTTGTACCAAACTCGATTAACGAGAAAGAAAAGAAATAAGATTAAAAATTTCGTAAATCCGAAAAACTCCCAAATTGGTGGTTGCACCAAATTTGAGCTACCCCGCTCTGATACCACTTGTTGGATCGATAGAATACGATAGAGGGGGGGTGAATATCGTAAAACCGTTTCGGATTATAAGATAGAGAATACACAGCGGAAATTAAAACAACAAACGCGAACACAAGGTTTTTTACTTGGTTCGGAGTCGCGGTCGGCTCCTACTCCAAGGCCCACGGTCCTTGACCGTTTACTGTGGGCAATTCTATAATGCGCAAAGTTTTACAAAAGTTGTACAGTAGTATTGCAGTAAAAACAAAAATCTAACTCTTCGTTACCGACGCCCGGTGTGGATCGTTCTTCGGTGCGTAGGGTCGTCGTCGGCGCTAGGACCTTGAGATAAGAAGGTTCCGGAGCAGAGCACTTGAGCGAAGAGTATTGAGGCGTTGAAAAAATGTGTTTAGAAGCCTTGGGAGTCGAGCCTCTTTTATAGTGCACCTGGGGGCGCCCGGGACGCTGGGGGCGCCCTCCAAGTGTTTCTCGATTCGTAAATCTTCATCCGGAACTCGGTCAACCCTTATCCCTCCAGGATCGGGCTCGAGGTTTGACGGGGGCGCCCGGGACATAGAGGCATCCGAGGCATCCGGGGCGCCCGAGGCATTCGGATGCTTCTCGGCTAACTTCAACCCAATTGCTTCGTTGGCTTGGACCCAGGGCGCCCGGGACCATGGGGGCGCTCGGGAGCTTGGGGGCGCCTGGCCCAGTGAGCTTCCGAAGCGTTTTCTTTCTCAACTCATGTTTGGCTTTGACCTTGGGCGCCCGGGACCTCCAGGGCGCCTGACCCAGCTGCTGCCCCTCTCCTTTGGGGCGTTCTGAGCTGCAGAAACCCGTTCCTTCGGTCCTGCATCCAGGGTTAGTACCAAACAAAACAAAGCAAGAATGTTAGTGAATTTTACAGTCGTAGCTGTCTTGGTTCTGACTTTGGGTCTCCTAAATGGAACCCTAGGTCGAACCGACGCCTACTGTTCCCTCGATGGGGAACGCGTCCTCACCTACTCCTCTCAGGAGAATTTACCTGTTGTCAACCGGCTCCTCCGGTTGGACTTTTGCCCAACAGTCCTTCGCCAGGTGCCTAGCAGTCCTTCGCCAGGTCTTCGTTACCAAGCAGTCATTCGCCTGGTGCCTAGCAATCCTTCGCCAGGTCTTCGGTACCAAGCAGTCCTTCGCCTGGTGCCCAACAGCTCTTCGCCAGGTCTTCGTTACCAAGTAGTCCTTCGTTAGGTGCCCAGCAGCCCTTCGTCAGGTCTTTGTTACCAAGCAGTCCTTCACCTGGTGCCTAGCAATCCTTTGCTAGGTCTTCGACTCCTAGAAGCCCTTCACTAGGTGCCCAGCAGCCCTTCGTCAGGTCTTAGGTTTTTGCTTCCTAGCAGTCCTTCGCTAGGTGCCTAGCAGCCCTTCGCTAGGACTTTTTTTTCTGCACACTTGAGTAACTTTATTAGATCACAAATGACACTTAACTTTGAATCCTTTGCCAATATCAAAACAAGGTTCGATATGGTGCTTCCTGCACCAACATGTTGTAGTAGCTAGTTGACAGTAGCTGCTACGACATATAGCAGCTACTCGACATTAGCTATTAGCTTATCGACAATACTTTCTATGACGTGAAAGTATATTCCATTTTATAGCAGCTACTGGACAGAAACTGCTACAACGTCAAAGGGAAAACAGTTGTCACCACGTTGTAGCAACTAGTCGATAGTAGTTGGTTCGTGTTGTAGCAGCTAGCCGGCAAAGCAAAAGTAGCTTTAACCACGTGTCCACGTTGTAGCAGATTGCCGACTGTAGCTGCTATACGTTGTAGTTGCTAGTCGACACTAGCTACTATATGTTGTAGCTGCTATTATACAAATATCCACTATAATGTCTGCAAGTTTTGTCTAATTGTATAATTATCTTTTTGTCCTCATTGTTCCCAAAGTGATTAGTGATTAGTGATAAGTGATAACCCAAAGGATAAAAACCTTTGGTATTCCCGCTTCAGATCAATAAGTGCTCTTCTTTCTTTTCTTTTATTTTGCTAGATGAATTCCTCGCATGAATGCAAGATGAAGTAGGCAATGCCCCAATTGTCATATTTCATCACTCGACCGATCTCTATATCATCCCAACAATCTGAAGATGCTCCGTAATCACACGCGGTTTCGAAGAAGATAAAGAAAAAGAGCAGACAATTATTGACAATGTTCAAATGATGATCGATGTGACTAATGGCTCACCCCAAGGTGACGATTCCAGCTATTTCTTCATCCCCTAATGAAATATCTAAAGAGTCATCTGATGAATTTGAAGAGTTTCCTAAGGCTTCACCACCCTCTTCTCCTTTGAAGACTAACCCTTGTTCTCCCGTTTCAGTAAGTGAATGTCTTAAATGAAATCCTTAATATTTTTTTTCCTTTGATTTAATGTTTCTTAGGTGATACAAAAGGCTACAGAAATCCCTTTTGTGACTGCAGGACCTAGCCATCCCTTGCCTCTAGACACCAGTCCAATTGGTGTTCCTTCTCTTGAATCTCAACTTTGATTAGTAACAACCAGAGCGGAAGCTTCGGAGAAATTGTGTTCTCAAGGTGTTATCGCCCTAAAGGAGGCACTGCAGTGGGAGAAGATGTTATTACAAGAACTCGAATTACTGCACGCTTCAATTCAAGCCCGAGCAGAATAAGGAGCAATTTATGGTTTTAGGGATTTATGATCATCACATTTGTATTTGTCTCCATACTTTTGATGTGGTGCTTAGGGTGTTTGTTAATTCTAAAATACTATATACAAATATATTAATCTCCAGGTACATTGATATGTGTATTGTGAATATTTAATGATCGAACATTTCTATCCTTTTGTCAAAGAGTCTTGTCGTAAACCAAAGCGTCACATTAAATTCTATTATTTTTCTTATGTATTTGAAGGAGTAAGGCAGAATTTCACAATTTTGCTGCAAGGATTGCTGGAAGGTTGCTACAATGTGATAATGATGTGACAAATAACGTTATAACAGCTACAGGTTCATAGCTGTTATAACATGAAGTCTGTGTTGTAGCATCTAAGCTGCTACAATGATGTATAAAATATTTAAAATGATTGTTGATATTTTATCAAACTTGGTAAATAATTATAAACCATCACGTCCATAGATTGACCAATCATACCTGTCATAAACCCTGGCCCGTGAACAAAAGCAAATTCTGACTTGGTTAGAAGGCCAACTGTGGGTGCGTGATACACCTTCAATAGTGCCCCTATACGAACTATTTGAGGGTGCAGCGAGCCTCCTTTTATGACATCCAAAGATAAACAAGTAGCATAACTATGGTGTCATCTTCACAACACCACCATTGTCATTCCTTTCATGCCATCCACCGTCTTTGTCCGAACTCGGTAGTGTGTCTTGTTCCTCCCAAGTGAGGATTGTCACCAAGGCGGTAATGCTGTCTTCCATGATGTATTGTTTGTTTTCATTTGCCTGTTCCTCATTTAGTTGTGCAAATCCAAGAATTTTAAGAAGCCTCTTCCGTTGATCAAGTCTGAGGTTATGATTTAGGAAGGTCAATGAGCAAACTTCTTCCACTCATCACCAACCTAGGTTGAGTGATATGGAGATTATAATATAAAGATTGTCTAATATAAAGATTGCCTAACCAAAAACTTCCCTTGTAGTAGATATTGTGCAGTAGTGGAGGTGTTGTCGAGTAGCTTCTACACGTTGTAACAGCTCCTATCTGGTAGTTGCTTCCCATTGTAGTAGCTAATTAAAAGTAGCTGCTATACCGTGGATGCGAAATGAAGATATTAATATGACAATGATCTATTGCACAGTATCGGCTATAAGGGATGTTTTTGATTAGGAAATCTACAAAGTATTCCAATCGTGAATGACTTGTATCTTTAAGTTATGTAATATGAAACAATGTAATAAAATAGATTGGTTATGGAAGAAATTTTTATTAGTTTGATGATGTTCCTTGATCCTGTCGACAAGCGAAGACCGGTTCTCGCTCGGATGACTCGGTCTGACCAAGACTACCCGGTCTGCTATAACCCGGGGATCGGGGTCGGGCTCAAATAAGACCAAAGCTCAAATCACTCGGCTCGGACCGAAATGAGGCTCACAATATGGTGGTGTGGTTCCAAAAGGGCAGCAAAATCCCCTCTACAGAACCAGATGGGGGGTTTATATAGGGGAGAGGTAACTCTCTGCTGTGTCAGGGCTGGCAAATCTCATTAAGAGAGGATCAATGACAGATTGTGATAGTGATAGCCGTATTAATGCTGTGAGACTGCCACAGCCGCCTGACACTCTGCCTAATCTGTCTCTTCTGTCCCCCATTGACTATTGGCGGATCTGTCAGATAATGATTATGCCAGGAGGGTTGTTCTCTGATTATTTGATAGAAACGGCCTATAGTTGTTCGGCCCTCCTAGCGTGATCGCGAGTGCCTGACTCCGAGGATCGATCTCGAGTGTCTTGAGTGTCCCGACCTCGAGTATCCGACCCCGAGTATCCCGACCTCGGGGAACCGACCCCGAGTGTCCCGACCTCGAGTATCCGACCTTGGGCGACCTTCGACCTGGCCTATTTACTACGGGTCCAGAGTGGTAATCGAACCCGACCGAGCCCCTAATCCTTCTAATAAATCATTCACCCGGATCACAAGCCTTCCTCTCAAGTCTAGTCGAAGGAGGAGTTCAGTCCGACTGACTAGGCACCCTGCTCGGTCGGCTCACCTCCTTCTCGTCTTTCCGCGCGTCACATCGTACGGTTAATCTTTTTCTTTAAATGTCGTATCCTCAATCAAATCCCCATCAATGCGAGGCCACGTGTCATTTCCCGACTGGAGGTCTTTGGCAACGAAACGTCACCGGCGTGGCTCGTGCGACGTGCGAGTGAAGCTTCGAGGTCTGGGAAATGGCAGAGATCGGACGGCGAGGAGTCTGTCCCGCCATTTTCTTTTTCTCCATCGGACGGTCCTCCTGGTTTTACCAACGGTATAAATAGGCTTAACTCCTCATTTTACCCCTTTCTATCCCGACCTTCACTTTCTCTCCGACTCCTGTTCGATCTTCGCCACCCGACCTTTGCAAATCCAGCGAACAGTGTTTCCGGCGAACTTCGACTTTAGGTACTCCTTTTCCTTTGCCGAGCCCTTGTTGTGCCTTTCCCGACTTTGTTTTGATGGCCGAATCATCTGCGCCTCCCGAGCCATGGTATTTAACTACCCGTTCCTCGCTGACCTTAGGTCAATTAGAAACTTTGCGCATAGATTACTAATCCCCGAAGATCACCCAATGACCCTTCCCGACCGTCGGGGTCGGGCTCACGAGCCTCCCTTGAGTTACTTCACCGTCTTCTCTGATCAATTGTTAGCCGGCTTGCGATTCCCCCTCCATCCTTTCTTCCGCGCCGTCTGTCGATATTTTCAAGTGTCACTGTCTCAATTGGCCCCAAACTCAATCAGAATCTTATGCGGCGCTGTAATTATTTTCACCGCCCACAAGATCCCTCTAGACCCACGGGTATTTCACTATTTCTATTATCTTAAGAAGCAGGAGCCCGGGAATTTCTATTTCCAGGCTCGCATTAACTCAGCCTTCTTGGAGAAGGTCCCTTCGTCTAATAAGGGCTGGAAGTCCCATTTCTTCTACATCCGATCAAACCCTATTGCCAATTGGCCCACCGCGTGGGTAGAGAACCTGCCCGATCACCCTCAACTGCCCAAAAATCTCCGCTCGGATCCGGGCTACCGGTCTGCCTTCTCCAAGCTTGGGGGAGCCCGGTACCACGCGGGCAAACTACTGATCGAGGGTATGCTGTATCTCTTCTGGCTGAGCCAAGTCCCGGCGGAGCTACCCGGCACCCTCGGTACGTCTCTATTCGATTTGCAAGTTTGTTAATGCTAACTAAAACTTTTTCCTTTGTGCAGCCGAAGTCATGTATGGCGCTAGGGTAGATGCCATGTTGGAGCGGGAGGACGAAGCCATGGAGGCTCTAGCCGCCCAGCTAGCGGCTGCTCGGGCAGTACCGCCGGTAAACATTGTCTCAGATCCCGAGCCGCCTGAAACCGCAGCAAACGACCCAGGCGAGAACCTCCCGACCGGGGACTCGGGAGCAACGACCCGGGTAGCTGGCAAGGGGCCATCCACCCAGGCAGAGGAAGAAGAAGAGGAGACAGACCCGGCAGCTTCCACTAGCTTGGCCCGGAAGCGCCGCCGGCTGGTCCTTCGCTTGGGTACGCCTTCCCCTCCAGTACCGACCTCGGGGGGTCCGGTCGCAGTGCCCTCTCGATCCGACCAAGCTAGGCCCAGCCCTCGGGTCCCGGCCCCGAGCTCAACTCCTGCTTTAGCTATTCCCCGACCTGACACCCGGGGTCCACCCCAGCCAGCACCCCGCTCGGGAGCCTGAACTCCTACCCCCATAGCAGCGCCCCCCGATGCGTCCACCTCGGGGACCGCGCCTCGTCTTCAGGCCCCTCAAACGAGCACCGCAAACGTTGATGCCGTAGAAGCTCTCCTGTCCATGCGTTCCCCTCCGAGGTCGGCTGTGGACGTTCAGGTGCCTTCAGCGACTATGCTAACTCCAACAGTCCAGCCCCAGCCACTTAATCTGCATGGCATGCTAGTCTCGGGCTGGGAGGAAGGATGGACGGCGTCTTTCGCGATGGATCCCGTCAGCTTGGCCGACCACTTCTTCGTGGGCCTGACTCAGGTACCTTTTACCGTCGTTCGACTATCTATATTTGTCCTTATGCTTTTCATGTCATTTTACAGCAATGGGCATTGAGTCATGCCGTCAGCCAGGCGCTGGTCACCAACACTAGGGAGCGCCGAGCGACCGAAAGAAAAGTAAGAGATCTGGAAGCCAAAGTGGCGCATTGCACCCTTCCTCCAGGCGACGAGGGACTAGACCAGCTTCATTCAGAAATAACTGCGCTGAGGTTGCGTATATCAGAGTTGGAGGTTGGCTCGGAAGAAGAGCAACGGCTGTTGGCCCAGTCTACTGTGGAGTCGGAGCACCTATCTAATCGGGTGGCTCATTTGGAGGGCGAGAATAAGGTCCTTAAGGCCCGGAACACCCGAGCCCATTCTGACCTGGACAAGAAAACAGCAGATGCCAAAGGCTTTCAACGAAAATTGAAGGAGTCAGATGCTGCTCATCACCAGACCCAACTCACCCTGAAGAACAAAGAGACGGAGCTAGCTGCCCAACAAGAGGCTTTCCAAGGTCTGGAAGCCCAGCTGGTCGGCAAGGAGGAACAATTGGCAGCTCGAGAGGCCACCATCCAGGGAAAGGACACCGAGCTTGCTCAGAAGAATACTGAGCTTGCTCGGCTCAAGAAGGAGTTGGAGGATTATAAGTCGGGCGAGCCCGCCCGGATTGAAGCAGCGCGTCTAGCCTACATTCAGTCGGACTCCTTTCTGAACCTGGTATCGGAGCGCACTGGTGGCATGATCGTGTACGGCGTGAAGGGTGCTATCCAGCAGCTGACTGAGGCCGGCCACCTTCCCGAGGACCTTCCCCCCAACGCAGTGAAGCTGAGGCGGATCAAGGCGTCGATTCCTGAAGATGCCTTCCCCCCATTTACTTAGGTTGAATTTTTACTTTCCTTTGTTTCATGATGACTCGGCCCTCAGGCCTTAAAAAGTTTGCCATGTTTTGAGTTGACTCGGCCCTCAGGCCTTAAAAAGTTTGCCCTTGGGGCTCAATTTTGTAGGGGCCATGAGCCCTTCTTTGATTCCCTTAGCTTGTTATGGTTTTATTTCAATAGCCTGGATACCGTATTTGTTTGCTCGCGATGCTTAAGGTTTTTGTTAAGTGTTGTCGGCTTGAGATGCCCGACCGGCTCTACGAGGGCCGGCGCTTGGGTCATATCACGAATTTTCACAAAGCGTTGACCGCTCAGGCCGTTCATACCGCTCCCTTTAGCTCGATTTTGTGAGCCAAGCGTCAAATTTTTCTAAGTGTCGAACGCCCAGTGTATTTGAGCTCTTAGTCATTCAGTCAGGCCACTACCTGGGTTCGGGCATATTGTTTGATCGGGTAGACACCTTGACTGAGCGTTTCATCTTGTCTCTGGCGAGTTAGCCTTATCGGCGAAGCCGAGTTTAGCTTGTGTGCTTTGGTTCAACCAGTTCGGCCTTGCTAAGCCGGCCTACTATTCCTTTTGTCTCTCAGAGCGTGGGGAGCCACGCTATGGAAGTGAAGATCATAGAAATGTGTTAATTCATATTTCCCTCAAGCAAGAGTCTGGACACCGTCCGAGTTACCCTGACCGAGCGTGGATCGCCACGCCCGACCGGGCCCGACCGAACGTGGAACGCCACGCCCGATCGGCGCCGAGTCCGGTGGGTGTGTGAGAGCAAGCCCACTTATAACTTGCCTTAGCAAGAGTCTGGACACCGTCCGACTTACCCTGACGAGCGTGGATCGCCACGCCCGACCGGGTCCGACCGGAACGTGGAACGCCACGCCCGGTCGGCGCCGAGTCCGGTGGGTGCGTGAGAGCAAGCCCACTTATAACTTGCCTTAGCAAGAGTCTGGTACACCGTCCGACTTACCCTGACCGAGCATGGATCGCCACGCCCGACCGGGCCCGACCGAACGTGGAACACCAGCCCGATCGGCGCCGAGTCCGGTGGGTGCGTGAGAGCAAGCCCACTTATAACTTGATTTAGCAAGAGTCTGGACACCGTCCGACTTACCTTGACCGAGGTGGATCGCCACCCCGACCGGGCCCTGACCGAACGTGGAACGCCACGCCCGGTCGGCGCCGAGTCGGTGGGTGCGTGAGAGCAAGCCCACTTATAACTTGCTTTAGCAAGAGTCTGGACACCGTCCGACTTACCCTGACCGATCGTGGATCGCCACGCCCGACCGGGACCGATCCGAACGTGGAACGCCACGCCCGATCGGCGCCGAGTCCGGTGGGTGCGTGAGAGCAAGCCCACTTATAACTTGCCTTAGTTGTCTTTCGGAGAGTCAGAGTTTTCGTTATCGTTTTTTTTCTGAGTACAATTACAAGAATTATTTCTCTCCACTCTCCNTACCCTGACGATACGTGGATCGCACGCCCCCGACCGGCCGACCGAACGTGGAACGCCACGCCCGATCGGCGCCGAGTCCGGTGGGTGCGTGAGAGCAAGCCCACTTATAACTTGCCTTAGTTGTCTTTCGGAGAGTCAGAGTTTTCGTTATCGTTTTTTTCTGAGTACAATTACAAGAATTATTTCTCTCCACTCTCCTCACGGTACAATCTCAGGTGCACTGCACTCCAGGGTCTTCCAAGTCGTTTTCCTTGAGCGTCTTGTAGATAGTAAGCTCCCGATCCCAGCGCTTCGACCACCAGGAAAGGGCCACTCCACTGAGGCTCCAGCTTGCCTACTTCTCCAATGGGCTTGATTCTTTTCCATACCTTGTCCCCTACTTGGAAATGCTGGGGTATAACCTTCTGATTGTACTGGCGCCGCATCCTTTGTTGGTAAGCGGTCATGCGAACCGCAGCCTTGGCCCAAACCTCCTCAATCAGATCTAGCTCCGCCCGCCTTTTCTCCGCATTGTCTTCCCCGTATAGATGCCTCCGATCTGACTCACAGCCGACCTCCATGGGAACTACAGCTTCACTACCATATACTAGCTGGAAGGGAGTACATCCTGATCCTTCTTTGGGGGTGGTCCGAAGAGCCCACAAAACACCAGGCAGCTCATCCACCCAAGACCCGCCGACCTGATCTAACTTGGCCCTGAGCTCTTTCAGAATCTCTCTGTTAGCTACTTCGGCCTGGCCATTGCTCTGGGTATGCCACCGAAGTGAAGGCCTGTTTGATTCCAAATTCCTTGCACCAATCTCTGATAACCCGCCCTTGAAACTGCCGACCATTATCTGACACCAGCTTGTTCGGTATGCCATATCGACATAAGATATTCTGCCACAGGAACTTCTTCACTGCTTGCTAAGTAATCCGAGCTAAGGCCTCTGCCTCAATCCACTTAGAGAAATAATCCACTGCCACTAGCAAGAACTTCTTTTGACCGGCTGCCCTGGGGAACGGTCCTACTATGTCCATGCCCCACTGATCGAAGGGACAGGACACAGTGGAAGCTCTCAGCATCTCGACAGGTCGGTGCGACAGGTTCTGGTGCTTCTGACAAGAAAGGCAGGAAAAGGCCAGTCTCTCAGCATCCTTCTGGAGGGTCAGCCAAAAGTAACCTGCTAATAAAACTTCCGAGCCATGGACCGACCTCCTGAGTGGTTTCCGCAGGACCCCAGGTGTACTTCTCGTAGCACATAATCTGCATCTTCTTCTCCCAGGCATCTGAGCAGTGGTCGGGAGAAGGCTCGTTTGTACAGCGCATCTCCTACCAGAGTAAACCTGGCCGTCCTTATCTTGAATGTCTGAGCTTGCTCCGGGCTGACCGGAAGAGTCCCTTCCTTCAGATAAGTTATGAATGGGGCTCGCCAGTCTCCTTGTATTTCCGTCTCTGCTTCCCTCTCGACCTGGGCTACCAGCATAACTTGAGGTGATGGTCTGCGGAAGACCCAGGGATGGACCGAGCTGGCTAACCTGGCCAGTTCATCAGCTTTGGCATTATCTCCCCGAGGGATCTGTAAAATCTGAACTTCTTGGAACTCTGCTCGCAATTGCTTGTATGCCTCCATATAAGCTTGTAACTTTTCATCATTGACCTCTCGAACTGCCCGACCACCTGCTGAGTTACCAACTGGGAGTCGGAGTACAGGATAACCCGAGTAGCCCCCCCCCCCCCCCCCAATGCTTGGCTGCTTGCAGACCTGCCAGGAGAGCTTCATACTCTGCTTGGTTGTTGGTAGCCTGGTATTCCAAGCGCACGACCAGATGAAGGGGGTCTCCTTTAGGAGAGATCAATAAAACACCTACGCCACTCCCTGTCCGAGTGGCTGACCCATCCACGTATACCTTCCATATTCCTTCTTCTTCTTCGGTATGCAGCTCACTCAGGAAGTCAGCCAAGGCCTGAGCTTTAATTGCAGTCCGAGGTTGGTATTGGATATCGTACTCACTCAGTTCGGTCGTCCATTTAACCATCCGACCTGATATCTCAGGGTTAACTAACACCCTCCCGAGTGTGCTGTTGGTCAGCACTCGGATGGGATGAGCTAAGAAGTACGGTCGCAGTCGCCGAGCCATCAACACAAGGACATAGGCTAATTTTTCGAGTGTAGTATACCTGCACTCGGCTCCTTAAGCAAATGCCCAAAGAAATAGACCGGTTGCTGCTTGGTCTCCTTTTGGGTTACAAGCACAGCACTCACAGCTCCCTCAGTGGCAGATAAATAAACATACAATGTTCCCCTTCCTCAGGCTTAGCTAATACCGGCAGACTGATCAATTAAGTCTTCAACTCTTCAAAGGCCTGGTCACATTCAGCATCCCATTGGAACTTGGTGGCTTTACGCAGAATTTTGAAGAATGGCAGACTTCTATCAGTCGACCGGGAGATGAATCGGGATAAGGCAGTGATTCTTCCCGTCAAGCGCTGGACCTCAGTAGAGCTTTCACTTTGCCTGGATTAGACTCTATCCCCCGTTCGGTCAGGATATACCCGAGGAATTTACCACTCTTAGCTCCGAACAGGCATTTGGCTGGGTTAAGCTTGAGGCCATACTTCCTGAGAGTGCAGCAGGTCTCTTGCACATCTGCTATCAGGTCGGTGGCTCAGAGGGACTTGATGAGGATGTCATCCACGTACACTTCGACGTTCCTCCCGAGCTGCTCCTTGAAGACCTTGTTCATCAGCCTTTGATAGGTCGCCCCAGCATTCTTGAGTCCGAAGGGCATAACAGTGTAGCAATAAGTACCCTCCGCCGTGACAAAACTGACCTTCTCTTGATCATCCCGAGACAAGGGTACTTGGTGGTATCCCTGGTAGGCGTCCAACATACAGATGAGCTCACTCCCCGCGGTAGAGTCCACCATTTGGTCTATCCGAGGGAGAGGGTAGCAGTCCTTGGGACAGGCTTTGTTGAGATCCCTGAAATCAATACAGACCCTCCACTTGTCACCCGGCGTGGAGACCAACACCACGTTGGCTAGCCAGGCCGGGAATTGCACTTCTCGTACGTGTCCGGCTGTTAACAACCTCTCCACCTCAGCCTGAATAATCTTGTTCTGCTCAGGGCTGAAGTCTCTCTTTCTTTGCTTCACGGGTCGGGCGTCCGGGTAGACATGCAGCTTGTGCTCCATGACCTCGGGCCTGACCCCTTTCAGATCTTACTGAGACCAAGCGAATACATTTTGATTCTGAGCCAGGCATTCTATCAGTCATTGCCGGAGGTCGGATGGCAGCCCCGGAGCTATTCTTACCTTGCTCCCCTCTCGGTCGGGTGACAATTGGACCTCTTCCCTTTCTTCCCGTAGCTCAGCCCAAGGGGAGGACTGAGAGGACTTCACCATATTACAACTAGCCGGCGCAGCTCGGAAGGCCTTGCTTACTTCCACTCGGACGTCATCTACGTAACACCGGCGAGCGACCTTCTGATCTCCTTTAGCTTCCCCAACTTGATCACCTACTGGGAACTTGACTTTTAAGTAGAAAGTGGACACTACGACTCGGAACTCATTCAGCGTCGGTCGGCCCAGGATGGCATTGTAAGCTGAGGGGGCGTCCACTATCAGGAAAGTGGACCACCTGGTCCTTCTCAAGGGTTCCTCACCGAGTGATATGGCTAGCTTAATCTGACCCAGCGGTTGGACCTCATTTCCCGTGAATCCAAATAAGGGCGTGGCCACGGGTTGCAGCTCAGTCATCTCAATCTGGAGTTGCTCAAACGCCTTCAAATATAAGATATTCACGAAGCTCCCCGAATCTACAATGGCCCGGTGGACCTGATAATTAGCTATGATCGCAGTGATGACCAAAGCATCTTCGTGAGGCACTTCCACTCCCTGTAGATCCGAGGGGCCGAAACTGATCTGTGGCCCCTGAGCTTGGGCAGAACTGCAGCCCACTTGATAGATATCGAGGCGCCGGACTTGTGATTTCCGCGCTCGATTGGAGTCTCCATAGGTGGGTCCGCCTGAGATCACGTTGATAGACCCATATACAGCATTCTGCTGATTAGCTTGCTCTTCGCTGGCATTCCCAGGCTCTGCGGAACCGGGGGTCGGGAACAGTTGTCTGGCGGCAGGGGCGGTCGGTCGAGCGGGAGACTCGGATTGGCTCGGTGCCGCTCTTCCCCGGCCACGACCACCACCCGGATGAGCTCCTCTTGGACTTCCTCTACCAGTGCGACCCCGACCCGACCAGCTTGCCAGCAGTCTTGAAGGTCGTGGGTATGACTGTTATGAAAAGAGCAGTAGGGTTGCCACCTGGAGGGGAGGCAACCCTGGCCCACCTGTTGAACTATTCCCCATTCAGCTACTTGTCGGTGTCCCATAGCTCTGGGGCTTCTGAGAGGTCCTCTAGGGGGTACATTTCTCTGATGTTGCTGAGGATTCTCGGGCGCAGGCCTGACCTCCGGCCTTCTGGCAGCCTGTGCCTCTTCCACATCCACGTATTTGCTGGCTTACCCAAAAGGCTTTCAAAGTCTTTCGGAGGCTTCCGGATCAAGGATCTGAAGAACTCGCCCTCTTGTAAGCCCTAGGCGAAGGCACTGACCAACACCTCGGACGTAGCGGTGGGAACGTCCAGCGCAACCTGATTAAACCTCTTGATGTAGGCTTTTAAGGGCTCCTTGGAGCCCTGCTTCATGGTGAACAGGTTTAAGCTAGTTTTGTGATGTCTCTTGCTACTGGCAAAATGCTGCAGGAACAACCTTTTGAAATCAGAGAAGTCCTTGATCGATCCTTCTGGGAATCTGTCAAACCACCGCTGGGCTGGCCCGGCCAAGGTGGTCAGGAAGGCCCAGCACTTAACTCCATCCGGGTACTGATGTAGCATCGAAGCGTTCTCAAATTTCTTTAAATGCTCTTCCGGGTCCGTAGCCCCTCTATACTCGGGGATAGACAAGAGTCGAAAGCGTTTAGGAAGCGGCTCCTGTAGAATCTAGCTAGAAAAGGGGAACCCAGTATGCTCTCCCGGGGTCGGCACAAGGGGAGCCTTCCCTTTGTCAGCTCTGGCCCGACTGGAAGAAGCCTCGTGAGGATCGGATTGCCCGGCCCCCTCAGCTGGGCCGAATAAGGCCGGGTGGAAATGCGGGCTGGGGTCCAAACGAGTCCCTCCTTCATTGCCCCCTTGGGTCAAGGGCTCGGTCGGTCCCGCCCGGGTGGGTTGGGCGGCTGTTTGTTGCGCGGCTGCTAGCTTTCTGGCTCTGGCTTAGATTAGCAGATCCAAGTCTTCTTGTGAAAGAGTAACGGTCACTCGATTGGAGTCGCTCATCTTCGTCTTTCGATCAGGCGAGATTCCCACAGACGGCGCCAAATTTGATCCTGTCGACAAGCGAAGACCGGTTCTCGCTCGGATGACTCGGTCTGACCAAGACTACCCGGTCTGCTATAACCCGGGGATCGGGGTCAGGCTCAAATAAGACCAAAGCTCAAATCACTCGGCTCGGACCAAAATGAGGCTCACAATATGGTGGTGTGGTTCCAAAAGGGCAGCAAAATCCCCTCTACAGAACCAGATGGAGGGTTTATGTAGGGGAGAGGTAACTCTCTGCTGTGTCAGGGCTGACAAATCTCATTAAGAGAGGATCAATGACATATTGTGATAGTGATAGCCGTATTAATGCTGTGAGACTGTCACAGCCGCCTGACACTCTGCCTAATCTGTCTCTTCTGTCCCCCATTGACTCTTGGCTGATCTGTCAGACAATGATTATGCCAGGAGGGTTGTTCTCTGATTATTTGATAGAAACGACCTATAGTTGTTCGGCCCTCCTAGCGTGATCGCGAGTGCCTGACTCCGAGGATCGATCCTGAGTGTCCGACCTCGAGTGTCCCGACCTCAAGTATCCGACCCCGAGTATCCCGACCTCGGGGAACCGACCCCGAGTGTCCCGACCTCGAGTATCCGACCTTGGGCGACCTTCGACCCGGCCTATTTACTACGGGTCCAAAGTGGTAATCGAACCCGACCGAGCCCCTAATCCTTCTAATAAATCATTCACCCGGATCACAAGCCTTCCTCTCAAGTCTAGTCGAAGGAGGAGTTTAGTCCGACTGACTAGGCACCCTGCTCGGTCGGCTCACCTCCTTCTCGTCTTCCCGCGCGTCACATCGTACGGTTAATCTTTTTCTTTAAATGTCGTATCCTCAATCAAATCCCCATCTCTTCCGTTGATCAAGTCTGAGGTCATGATTTAGGAAGGTCAATGGGCAAACTTCTTCCACTCATCACCAACCTAGGTTGAGTGATATGGAGATTATAATATAAAGATTGTCTAATATAAAGATTGCCTAACCAAAAACTTCCCTTGTAGTAGATATTGTGCAGTAGTGGAGGTGTTGTCGAGTAGCTTCTACACGTTGTAACAACTCCTATCTGGTAGTTGCTTCCCATTGTAGTAGCTAATTAAAAGTAGCTACTATACCGTGGATGCGAAATGAAGATATTAATATGACAATGATCTATTGCACAGTATCGGCTACAAGGGATGTTTTTGATTAGGAAATCTACAAAATATTCCAATCGTGAATGACTTGTATCTTTAAGTTATGTAATATGAAACAATGTAATAAAATAGATTGGTTATGGAAGAAATTTTTATTAGTTTGATGATGTTCCTATTCCACATTTTTGACAAAGATTTAGCTTAAGTAAATAAAGTTGTTACGCTTAGTGAGTCCGTTTATAATTGCATTGAATAATAGGATCATTGGACGTTATAGCAACTACTATGGACAAGCTGCTACAACGTGTATATTGCGACTACAAACGTGTGCCTCTGTTGTAGCCTGTCATGGGCCAGATACTGTTTAGTAGCTCCTACTTCTTTAGTAGCTGCTACAACGTGTACGCAAAATGATATTGTGCAAGTATCATTTTTCCCTCTTCATTCCCATAGAGATAATTGATAACCCCTAAACCAGGTGAGCAAACATTTCAAAACAACATCGTTGGATGTAGCTCGGTGGCCGACAATGTTTTCGTCTATAAAGCTCACAGCGATGTCTGCGTTTCTCGTCCGAATCATCGCCTATATTGTGAGTATTTTGTTAAGAGTTTGGTGTTTTGATTAGTGACCTATAATTTAACGGTTGTGAATATTTAGATAATAGTAGGGCTTTCATTATTGTTTAAGATTTGAATGATGTTGACTGATTATAGGTCTGCGCTTTAAAGGTAAGCTTTGCCAGAATAGGGTTTAAAAAAAGTTTGTAATCTTGTAGTAGCTACTCGACATGAGTTGCTACGAGTGGTTAAACCCTAGTGACTACTACAACTTGGTTAAAACCAATTTGTTGCGATGTTGTATTAGTTACTAGACCATAACTACTACAACATAATTAGTAGCCACGTTGTAGTAGCTGTTGAGGCAATTTATGGTTCGTGAGGCCATGTATTTTGATGTTCAGACAAAGGGTTTAAGTTAGGTTCACATTTGTATTTGATATGTGTATTTGAGTGTGCAGGTTTGTAGGATACACATAGACTTAGCTTAACGGCTTCGGGTCTGGTGAAGGATAGCATGAGGACGAGCCGTGATCTTGTATGCATCCGAGGGACCGTGGACAAGGCAACAATAGTGAGCTGACGGATGCACACTTCGAGGTATATGCGAAGAATGACATGTAGAGACAAGTCGCGGGGTTGTATGCATCCGAGGGATGAGAGACAAAGTCGAAGAAGGCTCGAAGGCTCGAAGGCAAAAGGTAAGGCTGCAAAGGAAGAGTCAAGTGAGTCGTGGGAGTCCGAGTGCTGAGTGAACTGTACTCGGGAAAGGAAACCCTAGGGTTAGGATTTAGGCAGTCGACTGCTCCCGAGTTAGGATTTAGGCAGTTGACTGCTGCTGGGAGCAGTTGACTAGTAGAGCTCACAGAAAGATCAGTTAACTGATCTTCTGTACAGTAGACTGGTATCAGCTGGAATTTGAACGTTAGGCTGTAACGTTTGAATTTGGCTGGAGCAGTCGACTGGTGTTGGCACCTGACAGGTAACGGCTAGTTCATTCACAAGCTCTATTTAAGGGAGCCCGGTTTGGCTAGCTAGGGTTTACGAAATTGGAGTTGGTTAAAGGCCAATTAATAGTCTTTGTACTTAGAGGTCTTGTGCGAGTTATGGCGTGGTTTCTTCACCCACAAGAAGCTACGCGAGCTAGCCGAAGGCTTTCCGAGGAGTCATCCACGGATGGATCGGGATCGTCGACCTTACAGACTGTTGTGAAGTAGGAGCTTTATTTTCGAACCACGTTAAATTGGTTGGTGTTCTTCTTTGTTAGTTTAGTTTATTGTTATTCCGCTACACATACAACTTTGTAGGAAGAAATATGACTTGGGGGAATCAAGCTATTCACCCCCTCTAGCCGGCATCCGATCTTCTATAAGTGGTTTCAGAGCAAAGGTTCACTCTTGTTGGACTAATCGCCAAAGGAACAAAGAGCTAGACGAAATGGTGCTTGAAGAGAGAATTTGGACGACATCACCATTTCACCTCCATATAATCACGAGAGCTTCACTATTGGAGATTGTGGTTGAAGACATGGTTCAATATGGATTGAGATTTAATGATTGCCATCGAATAACCATATGAAGTCCCAAAAGACAAGCATGGGAAGAAGCTCCAACCAAGATATTTGACCAAGGAGCAACAAACACAATCAAAGGCAAATGAGAAGGTAATCTCAATATTAATTAGTATTTTGCCTAATGATGTGATTAGCTGTGTAGGTAAATACAAAAATACTCATGAGCTATGGTGCAAGATGATAGCTTTTCATGAAAATCCTACACAAGGACAAGAAGAGGCCAACGAGATGAGTTTAATGGTCCAAGAAGAGGAGAAGGATCAATCAGATGAAGAGATGAGCTCAACATCTGAGGAGGAGAAGAAAGAAGATGAAGAACTATCCACCTCCTCAAGTGAAGAAAAAATAGAAGAAGTCTTCACTTCAAGAATTGAGGGTGAGGAGAGACCATACCCAATACCGAAGCAAGAAGAAGCCTCCACCTCCACCAAAGAAAAATTCAAAGACCATATTATTTGCTTTGGGTGCAATGAGAAGGGACACTACAAGAACAAGTGTCCATTGGGTAAGAAAAAGGAGGTAAACCCTAAACCCAAGTCAATTCCTTTAAAATCTAACATGGGTTGTAGGGAAAAGAAGGAGAAGAAGCACATTAGACGCTTCACATGTAGTGAGCTAGGACACTACCACACCAAATGCTCAAAGAAAGGAGAATTTAAAAAGTTGAGCATTTGAGGAAATGAGAGAAGAAGGAGAAGAAAAAAAGCTCACATCAAGGGGGAGCTACAAGGGTAAGGGAGGTAATCTCTAATTTGAAATGTAATTCAAATTTAAATTTCTCCATGCATGCTAGAAATAATGCTTATTATTTACCCATGTAAAAATTTGATTTTAAATATCATGATAGAAGTAGGGTTAATATTGTAAATCATAACTCTAGAAGACTCATGTATCATGATAATACCATTAGACCTAAGGACCAATGCATTAATCCCAAAAAAGGGGAGATATATGCCTATAATGGGTAGGTCTAGGAATGTCCAAGGTGGACATGTTGATTCTAGGGTTAAGAATCTAGAAAGGGGAAATCAAGCTTTGAGGGCAAAGCTTGAGAAATTAGAGAAAATCTTAGATAGATTCACTATTGGATCTATGGATTTAGGTATGGTGTTGGGGAGCTAAAAATCCAACAATGATAGATCAAGTTTGGGATATCGATCTAGATCCTCAAATGCCAATGAAAAGATATATGCTGGAGTAGCATATAAGTATGGCAAAGAGGAGAATTCTAAGAATGGAAAGGGAGTGTCATTTAAGGGCAAAAAGACCTTAACTAAGGACAAGGTGTCCAAGATTAAAGGGAAGAAATGCTTAACCAAGGACAAAGTGTCTAAAGTTAGGAAATTGAAGTTTGTAGGCCAAGAGTTATCAGAGATACACCGGTGTGACCTTGTGATTATAGATGAGTCACCTAGGGAGGTGACTATGGTTAAGTGCTCAAGGGGGAGCTCTAAGAGTCAAACTGGGACCCATGGTCAATGGATCTCGAAAAGATATCTCTCGGAAGTCTAGATAGACCACGGAGTGTGTCAAAAGATTTGGAGACAGACTTGAGTCTCAGTCTTTGGGTTTGGCACATTGGGTTTATGTTTCATTCATGAAAATATGACATTGGGCCATGTTGCATTAAATTGGTTGTTGATGTATAGATCCCATATAAACCAATGCTAAGGATGCATTATCGTTTGGTATGAGCAGATACATCAAGAGGAAGCCAAAACTAGGACTTTAGATCAAGTTTCAATTGAACCTTTTAGATAGGTTTGGATTTTGTGTCAATCTTGGCATTGATGATAGATACATTTTTGAATGTATTTTCCCCAAGTAGGCACGGGTACCACAAACCTCTCCATAAAATTTAGAAATTTTTGAAGATTTGTGAAATTTCTGGTGTATTTCTGAATTTGAGAAAGAAATGTTGAAATAGGCTGATATAAGGGTATCAGTCGACTGGTGCAGAGGTCAGTCAACTGATAATTCTATAAGATTATTTTTCGACAAGGTCAGTCGACTGGTAACTATTTCAGTCGACTGATACAGGCTGAAATTATTTTCAACAAAGTTGAAAAGTGTCTTAATAATGTCATACATGTGTATAATCTTATGGGGATTATTACACAATGTTTATGATCATTAGAGGGTTAAGAATCCAATAATTGAGAAATTATTAGAGTTTTTTTTATGTGTGGCAAAGGAGAAGAAGTGTTAAATTTAAGTGAGAAACCAAACACGCTTTTGCAAGAAATCCTATCTCAAGGGGGAGCTTAGGTGAATGGGGAGCATTGTTGCTCATTTATTGGTGAAAAGGGGGGGGGACTTGTGATAGGTTCTTAAAAAGTCTTTGTAAGTCTAATATAGGGGGAGCCTTGTGATAGGTTCTTAAAAAGCCCGTTTGGTAAAAATCCTAACTCATGGGGAGTTTAGGTGTGGGGAAACCTTATGATAAGATTCCATGTATGTTTGGATATGCATTGGCGGTGTAAGTCCAAGATGTAGCCTTGGCAACATAAGTCCATTTGGTTATTAGCATGTTTATTTGCTATTTGTTTTTCTAAACTTAAATGTATTGCCAAACATCAAAAAAGGGGAGATTGTTGAGGCAATCTATGGTCCGTGAGACCATGTGCTTTGATATTTGGGCAAAGGATTTAAGTTAGGTTCACCCTTGTATTTGATATGTGTATTTGAGTGTGTAGGTTTGGATGATACACATAGACTTAGCTTGACGACTTTGGGTCCAGTGAAGGATGACATGAGGACGAGCCGTGAGCTTATATACATCCGAGGGATCGTGGACAAGGTAGCAACGATGAGCCGAGGGAAGCATACTTCGAGGTATACGTGAAGGATGGCATGTGGAGACAAGTCGCGGGCTTGAATGCATCCGAGGGATGAGAGCCAAAGTCGAATAAAGCTTGAAGGCAAGAGTTAAGACTGCAAAGGAAGAGTCAACTGAGTTGTGAGGGTTTGAGTGCTGAGTGAACTGTACTCAGGAAGGGAAACCCTAGGTTTAAGGTTTGGGCAGTCGACTGCTGCTGGGAGCAGTCAACTGGTAGAGCTTACAGAAAGATCAGTCTACTGATCTTCTGTGTAGTCGACTGGTGTCAGTTGGAATTCGAACGTTAAACTGTAACGTTCGAATTCGGCTGGAGCAGTCGACTGGTGTTGGCACCCGTCTAATGGTAACAGCTAGTTCAACCATAAGCTCTGTTAAAGGGAGCTTGGTTTGGCTGGCTAGGGTTGACAAAATTGGCTTTGGTTAAAGGCCAATTAGTAATCTTTGTGCTCAGAGGTCTTGTGCGAGTTGTGGCGAGATTTCTCCACCCACAAGGAGCTACGTGAGCTAGCCAGAGGCTTTCTAAGGAGTCATCCACCGATGGATCGGGATCGTCCACCTTACGAATTGTCGTGGAGTAGGAGTTTTATCTCCGAACCACGTTAAATTGGTTGTTGTTCTTCTTTGTTAGTTTAGTTTATTGTTATTCCTTTACACATACTAACTTTATAGGAAGAAATACGACTTGAGGGAATCGAGCTATTCACCACCCCTCTAGATGGCATCCGATCATCTACAGTAGCTACTATCCACGTTGTAGCAGCTAGTTCCCATTGTAATGTATCATCAAGATTATCAGTAAGATGTGATGTATTGGTTTGACAGAAATAAATGTCGACCCAGAGTACTTCTGCTTCTCATGCTTATCAAAAGAAATTGCAATGGAAAAAGTAATTACGCTCAGTTTAAGGGATTTATAAAATCAGTGGAAATAAACGATCGACGAATGGAGTTGCTAAATGGAAGCTCATTTGCTTGGGCCTTAGCCATGCCTTAACTCTAGAATTGATGTTTCACTCTCTAAAATAAATTTCACCAACTCCTCCCTTACATGCAACCTCTATAATTGATGAAATCACACCATTATAAACTTGAAAAATCTTAAACCCTTTACCTTTCAATATCCTTAACCCTAATCTTGAGTAGCCGCTACAAGTTATAGCAGTTATTGTCGATTAACTACTACATCTTATAGCAGCTAATGCCGATGCTGCTAACAAACCATACTAAATTAATGGCTAATTGATTTTGCAAATTAATAATTTTATAGGGACTCATCAATTAATTAGTGTCGCCCTACCTACTCCTGCATTGATCTCTCATGTCCATACAATGACCACTCATACCTATCGTAAACCATGCTTCGTGACCACAGGCAAAAATCAACTTTGTCAAAAGGGTATATGTGGCCTTGTGATACAAGTTCTATTCTCATATTGAATAGCTCCTCAGTTTTCCTATAAAACAGAGGGACCATCCTTTCATGACATCCAAAGGTGAACGAGTATGAGGTGTTGCCACCAAGACGTTCGGGGGTCAAATTCTGGTAAAACCTTGTGCCTGTCTTCTCTTATATGCTAGTCACTGTTCGGGCTAGTAGCCCTCCTGATTTACATCCATCATGTTGGCCCTGGGATGTATTGTCAGGAGCACTCGTCTCGAGCGAATCGCCTTATGCCGCCCAAGGTAAACGAGTAGCATAACTATGGCACCATCTTCCCAACACCAACTTGGTCATTGATTTCATGACATCCATTGTCTTTGTCTAAAATCTGGTACTGACTCTTCCTCCCAAAGTGGGAATTGTCACCAAGTCGGTAATGTTGCCTTCCATGGTGTATTGTAAGCTTTCATATGCATGTACAGATGCTGATTGGGGATTAGAAAGGAATATCTTTACTGTGAACACCATTCGTATCCCCGATCAACGTGCATTGATCACGTTTGACCACTCATGGTTTGTACTAGAGATACGTGGGTAATTCTAATAACCAATCATAACAAATTAGACCGGTCCTATTTGGTGTTATCTTCCCACACAACTTCCTTTAATCAAGGCTAATCGAACAGGGAGAACAAGGGATAGAGACTCTACACATGGTGTGATTATTATGTATTTGTTACGAGCAAGTTTCACGTTGTATACTACATAGTCTGAGTATGTCAAGATGGTGTGATTATTATATATTCATGTTAAACATTATGCTTGAAATATATTCTCACACTAGATGGTGTAAATATTTTGTTAAACAGACAATACTTGTAATATCACATCCCTTATGTTATAGCAGCTACGGGACAACAGCTGCTACAATATTAAATTGTCGTTGTAATGTAAATATGAATTGAAGCTACACTAACATAAAACTGGTGCTTTTCCATCTCTTCTTTCCAAAGAATTTATAAATAATATTTGAATAATTTTCTACTAAATAAGTCTTGTTGTCATTCTTTCTATCTAGTATTATAGTTTTGCTTGGAAATCTATTTTAAATTTTACGAATCAAGTTGTATTTGCACTACAGACAATAGCTCCTGCAACCATGTAACATCAGGTTCAAGTTGTAGCACCTACTATCAGGTAGCTGCTACAAGGCACTCGACAATAGCTGCTATAAAGTTGTAGCAATTGCTGTCAGATAGCTACTACAAGATGTAGCAGCTACTCAACAATAGTTGCTAGGTTCAAGTTGTAGTACCTACTGTTAGGTAGCTGCTATAAGATACTCAACAGTAGTTGCAACAAAGTTGTAGCAGCTCGACAGTAGCTATTATAATTTGCAGCAGCTACTTGACAGTAGCTTCTACAAAGTTATAATAGCTACTATCAGGTAGCTGATATACAACGTGAAAATACATATAATTTGCAATTACTTTCACCCTTCTGCAAATACTTCATGTAGCTGATATGATAACCTCATTATTCCATGATATATTATGATACTCGATAACATCATTTAATGAAAATCCTATAAATACTTACAAGCCCACCACAATGACACATAACCACAAGATCGATTTAACTCGTAGCACAGTATATTATGATAACCTCATCATTCCACTAATGCAAATTCCATCCCAATTCTTGGCTTTCGATCATCAACAACTTAGGGAATGTATAGTTGATTATCAAAACAGGTTTCTTCCATTGCTAAGGAATGACATATTAGTTCAATTTAAATTTAAAATTTCAATGGTATAATAAGAAAAATATGGACAAAATATATTATAGATAAAAAAATATAATTTGTGCTATTGGGCTATTCTGAAGGGCTTGAAGGCCAATTGAAAACCCCTAACAAACCATATCTCTAAACCCTAAAGACGAGGTGAAGAGTCAAATAAAATAACTTATGACAGGGTCAAAGATTCATAGGCAATAACTAGGCGTCGCGGTGAGGTTAATATACGATGCGACAGTAAGCGAATGAGAGGGCAAAACAAGTAAGATGGTTTGAAATTGTTTCAAATATGTCTCTTTTATGGGTTATAGTGGAAGCTATGTGCCCTGAAGGGTAATTACACCATTGCTTTCACCTTATAGGACACAACCCTACTAAATCCTAAAAATTCACAACCTAAAAAATATAGGACACTCATCAAAACACTAACCTCTAATGAAATACTCATGATATAGGCGAAGATTCGGAGGAGAAAAGCAACCATAATGGTGAGCTTGATAGATGAACGCACCGTTGGCCACAGGCACAGAGCACATACCTACTTCCAGGGAGGATGTTTTGAAATGTTTGCTTGCACAGTTTAGGGGTTATCACTTATTCACTTATCACTTTGGTAATGATGAGGGCAAAGGGTAATTCCACAAAATCATTTTGAGTTCACGTTGTAACAACTAGAGTTGAGTTAGCTACTACAATGTCAAAGGATTATTACATAAAGCAATTAAACTTGTAGTTGCTACATGTTGTAGCAGCTACTAAACTTGTAGCTGCTACAACGTGTAGAAGCTACTATGTTTAGTAGCTGCTATTACGTGTAGCAGCTACTAGTTGAGTTGCTGCACAATGTCTATAAGCGACCACTAGGTCCCCACGGGATGAACTGATGGCTAGTACATGAGACGTTGCCTCCAAGATGCCTGACCTGTCTTATGTACTAGTCATTGTTTGGGCTAGTAGCCTCGTGATTTACCTCCTCCATATTGGCTTCAGGAGGGGTTGACGGGGGTACTTGGGGCGAGCGACTCGCCTTGTGCCACCAATAGCTACAGTCACTTTGACGTTGTAGCGACTACTGTTGAGTAACTACTACAACTTGAAAGCAAAATTATATTATGAAATTACACTTGTATATATCTTCTACATATTGTAGCAGCTACTACTTGAGTAGCTTCTACAATGTGTATAACGGTAGCCACCACAAAGTGAAATTGATATGTATCTTGAAATTTCTTTTGTAGCTGCTACAACGTCTAGAAACTACATGTATAGTAGTTGCTACAACATGTAGTTGTAAAGCTCCTGCCAATTCGATGTTGTAGCAGCTAGTATCGAGTAGTTGCTACTGTTGGTGCCGGAAGCACCATATCGAACCTTGTTTTGATATTGGCAAAGGATTCAAAGTTAAGTACTATTTGTGATCTAATAAAGTTACTCAAGCTAAGTGTGCAGGAAAGTCCTAGTTAATCTAGGCAAGAAGTCCTGGCCGAGGGCTGGGCACCTAAGACGTAACCAATGGTTGGGCACTAAGTCCTGGCTGAGGGTTGGGCATCGAAGACTTGGTTCGAGGAATTGGGCACTAAGTCCTGGCCGAGGGCTGGGCACCGAAGACCTGGTTCGAGGAATTGGGCACTAAGTCCTGGTCACGGACTGGGCACGAAGACCTGGTGAGTAAAGCTGAGAAAAAGTCCAATCGGAGGAGCCGGTTGGCAAAAAGATAAATTCTCCTGAGAGGAGTAGGTGAGGACGCGTTCCTCGTCGAGGGAACAATAGGCGTCGGTTCGACCTAGGGTTCCATTTAGGAGAGCCGAAGTCAGAACCAAGACAGCTACGGCTGTAAATATTGACTAATATTCTTGCTTTGTTTTTTTTTGAACTAACCTTGGTTGCAGGGACCGAAGGAGTGTGTTTCTGCAGCTCAGAACGCCCCAAAGGAAAGGGGCAGGCAGCTGGGCTAGGCGCCCAAGGTCAAAGCCAAAACAGCAAGGAAGCAAGAACTGTATCGAAACCACACTAGGCTAGGCACCCAGGAGGTCCCGGGCGCCCAAGGTCAAAGCCAAAGAGGTAATCGAAGCAAATCAGCCACGAAGCCAGCGAACCAAGTCAAGCTAGGTGCCCAGGAGGTCCCAGGCGCCCCAGTCAGCTCCAGAGGTCGAGTCGAAAGGGATAAGTGTTGATCGAGCTGCGGATTGAGCTTTCCGCAGATGAAGGCACGTGTCAGGCGCCCCCAGGAGCATTATAAAAGGTTGCTCCTGGGGCGCTTGAGACGTCCAAAAGGGGGAGATTGTTGGTGCCAGAAGCACCATATCGAACCTTATTTTGATATTGGCAAAGGATGAAAGTTAAGTACTATTTGTGATCTAATAAAGTTACTCAAGTGTGCAGGAAAGTCTTAGTTAATCTAGGCAAGAAGTCCAGGCCGAGGGCTGGGCACCTAAGACCTGACCAAGGGTTGGGCACTAAGTCCTGGCCGAGGGCTAGGCACCGAAGACCTGGTTCGAGGAATTGGGCACTAAGTCCTGGCCGAGGGCTGGGCACCGAAGACTGGTTCGAGGAATTGGGCACTAAGTCCTGGTCACGGACTGGGCACGAAGACCTGGTGAGTAAAGCTGGGCAAAAGTCCAACCGGAGGAGCCGGTTGGCAAAAAGGTAAATTCTCCTGAGAGGAGTAGGTGAGGACGCGTTCCCCGTCGAGGGAACAATAGGCATCGGTTCGACCTAGGGTTCCATTTGGGAGACCCGAAGTCAAACCAAGACAGCTACGGCTGTAAATATTGACTAATATTCTTGCTTTATTTGTTTTGGAACTAACCTTAGTTGCAGGGTCCGAAGGAGTGTGTTTTTGCAGCTCAGAACGCCCTAAAGGAAAGGGGCAGACAACTAGGCTAGGCGCCCGGGAGGTCCTGGGCGCCCAAGGTCAAAGCCAAAATAGCAAGGAAGAAAGAACCGCATCGAAACCACACTGGGCTAGGTGCTCGGGAGGTCCTGGGTGCCCAAGGTCAAAGCCAAAGTGGTAATCGAAGCAAATCAACCACGAAGCCAGTGGACCAAGTCAAGCTAGGCGCCCAGGAGGTCCCAGGCGCCCCAGTCAGCTCCAGAGGCCGAGTCGAAAGGGATAAGCGCTGACCGAGCTACGGATTGAGTTTTCCGCAGATGAAGGCACGTATCAGGCACCACCGACGTCTCAGGCGCCCCCAGGAGAACTATAAAAGGGTGCTCGACCCCAAGGCTTCAGAACAATAACTTTCTAACGCTCGAAAGCTTTTCGTTCAAGCGCTCCACTCTGGCAGACTCCGACTTCGAGATTCCAGTGCTGACGACGACCCTCTTCTTCGAAGTAAGATCCACATCGGGCGTCGGTAACGAAAAATGTAGCTCTTTTCATTTACTGCAATATTCTTGTACTGAAATTTGTAAACCTTTTGCGCGATTATAGAATTGCTCAAAGTAAACGGTCAAGGTCCATGGGCCTTGGAGTAGGAGCCAACCGCGACTCCGAACCAAGTAAAATACTTGTGTTTTTGTGTGATTGTTTTGTTTCCGCTGCATTTACTCTTTCCTTAATCCGAAAAAAGTTTTAACGATATTCACACTCCCTCTATCATTTTTCTCGATCCAACAGCTACAACATGTAGCAGCAAATCTACCTTCGCTTTCACATTGTAGCAGTTACTGTCTAGTAGCTGCTATAACATATAATATAGTTTCGAATTCATGTTGTAGTTATATAGTTGTACTCGACAAAGTAAAATGTATCCAATTGAAATTGTAGAATAGCAATGACAATAATCCCAATAAGCTTGATATGTTCAAGAGTTTTAGGAATACAACAACTAGAAATATCATAGCTATTCTTCATCACTAATTTGTAGAGAATCTAATTGTTGATTTATCTCTTCCAATGCATCTTTCAGTTTTCTAATTTTCCAATCTTCATAACTTTTCATTGTGAGTTTAAACTTGATACTATATTTGAAGCTGCACAGGAATTTTATTTTCCTCTCGATGTGAAGGAGGTAGGTGCTAGATTTTTATCAAAATGTGCTTCAAATCTATTTTTGCATCCTCTTTAATCTTGAAGGACTGGTATATAGCGCCCTTAAAATTATTAGATTATCTTGATGCTTCTATCCAGGTGTCATAAACAGGCTGATGCCCAATAAAGACAATATCAATTTTCTCCTAGATTAAATACAGCGTTTAGAATCACAGAATCACATATAAAATATAGATTTAGATTAGAGGGAATTACAACTTAAAATTTGGGACTTATCATCAAACGAAATGTGGGAAATGATGTTTGCCTAGTTTTTTTGCAAATGATATAACCATAAAATTTATTTTTTATCAAAAAAAGGGGTTATTAATAAAAATCATTGTACATAAAGATAAATGTGTAGTAGATACTTTTGAATAAAGTAAGTTTTATATTGTAGCAGCTATGATTTCGTAGCTGCTACAACACAAGTTTCATGTTGTAGCAGCTATATTCCGACACCTACTACAACGAGTTAGTCCAGTGAGTTTGACGTTATAGCAGCTACTTTGAGGTAACTGCTATAGCATGTGTAAGCAGTAGTCCAGTGAGTCAGCTACAGTTCTGTAGTTGTTACAACACAAGTTTGATATTGTAGTAGCTATATTCCGGCACCTGCTACAACGAGCTAGTCCAGTGAGTTTAACGGTGTAGTAGCTACTTTGAGGTAGCTGCTACAACATGTATAAGTTATAGTAAGTCAGCTACGATTCCGTAGCTACTACTATTGGTGCAGTTTACACTAACGATTAAACTCAGGTTTTAATGTATGACAAAACGGTTATGTTTAGGTGTGTTGTTTATCTAACCTTGCTATCAAGTGTGTAGAATTGAAAGACTTAGGACCTGATACCAGATTGAAACTCAGGTTAGTTGAGGCCTGATAGGAAGTTCAGTTGGGTCTGCGAGGTCTGACATTTGGCTGAAGCCTTCTTGGTTGAGACCTGAAATGAAGTCCAGCTGGGTCCGCAGGACCTAACAGTTGGTTGAAGTTCAAATGGGGCATTTGGTAGGAAGACCTGCAGGGTCACGAAGTTGAGTCAATATGCAAATGATAAGTTAATGGAGGAGAGATCCGGTGAGGATGAGTCCCTGATGGGACTTTAGGCGTGATCTAGCTTAGAACCATTTTGAAGCTCTAAGCCGAGACCTTGACTAGATCCCGATCTTAGGAAGACAAGATCTAATTAATGCTAATTTTCTTTTATCTTGTTTTATATTTGTGTTAACTCTATTTTGCAGGATATATTTTATTTCTAAATAAACATTATTTTACAAGGTCTAAATTGTAAAAATTACCTCAGATGAACAGTGCTCGAGGCACCTCAGGTGGGGCTTGAGGCATCTCAGTTGGGATTAGAGGCGCCCTGAGTGGTTGAGGGCACCTCCACACAGTTAACACTAAATATAGAAGTTTCTGAGTTGAAGGCACCTCAGATTGGATCTAAGGCACCTCTGTTCCCAACTGAGGCATATCCTAGTGGATCGAAGGTACACTCACGTGGATAAGCTACGTAATTTTCGGAGTTGATCATACTAGGGATTTGAGGTGCCCTAGATGGAAACTAGGGTGCCCTGAATGACCTTTATAGGGGTTGTTCGACCAAAGGCTTCAATACAACTCATACACAAGCTACTCTGATCATTCTGCTACTTCGTCGACGCGCTGTTACAACTCTACTATGCCTGATGGCTACAAGTAGATCGACACCAACACTCGAGCTATTCCAAGTCACTTCTAGTGTTGGGTAGCGATTGTTTCTATTTTAATTTCATTATTGCAAATAGGGAAGTATAGGGTTGTTACACTTCCCAGTTTAACTTTGTATTCGACTACTCTACTGGGGATTTTCTAGTAGAGAAATTAGTGTATTACCCATTAGATAGGTCTAGCAGACTTGGGGTCTTGGAGTAGAAGCCACCAAAGGCTTCGAACCAACTAAAACCCATTCGTATACTATTCTTGTGTTTTGAGTTTTATCGCTTAATTTTCCGTTGCACACTTGATTTGTTAAATTCGAAAAAGCAATTTTGTTTTCAAAAGACACATGATTCACCCCCTCCCCCCTCTCATGTGCAACAATCCTACAAGTTGTATTAAAGCCCGAACTGCCAGAAGGTCTAACTGTCGATTGTGCACAAAAGCTATGATCTAATCGAGCAATGTGAGTATAATATTGACCTTGAACAATGGAAGTGAGGGATCCCTTATCCGGTTCAAGAGGATTTGACACTAGGTACGAAGTCCTAGTTGCGGCTAAGCAAGAAAGTCCTAGTAGGTCGAGTATACCGAGGGGCAGGAAGACCTGGTGGGTCGAGGATTGAACATCAAACGGATAAACCTTCTGTTTGAGAGAGCCTGTTTGAGGGGCAGGGTAGGGGGATTGTTAGGTTTGCAAGGTTGCAAACAAAATCCCACATGGGAAAGATCATGGCTTATAAGGGAAAGATATCTCCATTAGTATGAAGCCTTTTGGATAGAGCCAAGAGCAAAACCATGAGAAAAAAAATGATTAACGAGGTTTTTCCAACCTCGGGCACCGACCCGGCCTCACGGAAGTTTTCCACCGGCCGCTAGGGTAAATCTAGAAGCGCTCATGGTGGCGATCTAGAAGCCCAGCGTCCCAGGGTTCGCGCCACATTTGGAGGAAAAATTCCTGCAAATAGCCGTAGTTGGGGATCGAACCCGGATGCTTGGGATAGCAACTAGTCGCTCTATCACTGCACCATAGCCCCGGAGGTACAAAACCATGAGAGCATAGACTCAAAATGGACAATATTATACCATTGTGGAGATATCAAAATTCTTTCAGACCTAACAATTGATATCAGAGATTCGTTCGCTCTAAATCGGTGCAACCATTGTAAGAGTAGGGGAATTTTTTTCCATTATCGATTTTAACTTTTTTTTTTTTTGTAGAAGTCTAAAATTGATGCAATCACATCTTGTTAGACATATTTTTATTTGTGATTTGGCTTTTGCTCGAAGTTGGTGCAAATTTTGAAAAGATATTTTTCAAAATAAATTTCTAAAATATGTTAAAAAATTTCTAAGGCATATTAACTAGCATTTTCAGAAAATTGTTTAAAAATAAATTTTTAAGATCAAAGAAAAAAAATTAAGGCAACTTTCAAACATGAATTTAAGGCATTTTCAAAAGATAAGTTTTCAAAAATGATCTTCCAATCATTTTCAAAGATATTTTTTCAAAAATGATTTTCTAAAAAGAATGATTTTCAAAAATGATTTTTCAGGCCATAAAAAATTATTTTCAAAAATTAATTTCTTAGAAAAAATATTTTCAAAAATTTCTAAGGTATTTTAAGAGTTTTTTAACGAAAACATACTTTCAAAAAAAAATCTAAGGCATTTTCCAATAAGAACAATATTTCTGAGGCCAAAAGAAAATATCTTTCAAAATTTCTAAGGCACTTTTTAAAATAAATCTATGGCATTTTCAAACTAGATTTAAGAATAAATTTCTAAGCCATTTTCAAAAGAATTTTCAAGAGTATTTTCAAAAAAATATTTCAAAGGAGATTTTCAAAACTATTTTCTAAGTTCATTCTCCAAGTTTAAAATTATTTTGAAACTTTAATAAGAAATATTGTTGGCAATTTTCAAAAGAAGAGTTTCAACATTTAAAGACATAGCTTCAAATATGTGTAATCCTAATTTTGAAACAATTTTGAAAATTATATTTGATCTTTTAATCATGACTGAATCTGACACACACTTAGGATTTCTTTTTAACCACAAGATAAACTTCTTATTGTATCTTAGGGATAGATCCAAAATTTAAAAAAAAATAATGAAGTTATTTCTTTCAAGATAATTTTAAGGCATTCAGATATTTTAAAAACATACATTTTTCAAAATAATAAAAAATAATTTTTGATTTTTTTTCAAAAATAGATCCTCTGCTTTAACTTGATATTTCTTGATACCATAATAAAAAAATGAGTTTTGAAAAATATAATTTTCGAAAGGCCTAAGTTTTTTAAGACGTTAATTTTTGAAGAAAATAAGTTTTTGAAAATCAATATAAGTCTTTTTGAAACCAATAACATCATTTTAAAGGTAGTTCTAAAAGATAACTTTTATTAAGGTTGATTAAGTTATGATAAAGCTTAATTTAGTTTGATTAACTTAAGGTTGAGTTTAATTAAGGTTGATTAACTTAAGGTTGAGTTTAATTAAGGTTAAGGATGAATTAAGTCAAATTTTAATTGAGGTTAAGGTTGAATTAAGTCAAATTTTAATTGAGATTAAAGTTGAATGATTCTATCAATAAATTCAAATTAAGTTATCCTTATTCATCTCATTCGGTCTAGATTTTTCAACCAATATAATCCTATAATTTTGTGAAATGAGTTAGTTTGTTATTCAGGATTTTTTTAGCTTGATTTGGATTAAGTATATCTTTGGGTCCCCAAGCAAGCTACCTTTCTAATTGTGATGAGTTACTTGGACATCATTAGAAGTATCCACATGCCTTAGATAGAACTTTCCAATTGATCTGACCCAAAAAACTTAGTACTAATCCTTAATTTTTATCAAGGTAAGATTAGGCCATGAGTTGTCTATTTTTGAGGTGCTAACTAATTTGGTGTCTCCCTTGAATCAATAAATCTTTGATTTTATTTGAATTTAACTCATTTTAAATTAATCTCAATTATTTTTAAAAGATTAGTGGATTAATTTTTGGGTTAATTAATTGATTTTAGTGTGTTCGATATTTGTTAATTCAATTATTAATTGATTTTGATTTAATAATTAATATTTCAAGTTTGAATTAATTAAGTTGGTTAAATTATCTCTCTTAAGAAAGTTTTGAATCGTTATTTGAAAGAATATGTTTAATATTCAAATTTTAATTAATTTTTAATTTCAAATTTGTTGGATTACCTTTGTTTTAAACATTATCTTTATTATTAATTTTGAATTTTAAATTTGATAGATTAAATTTGAGTTTATCATATTCTTTATCTTTATCTTTAGATTTATATTTTCTTTATCCTTTAAGTTTGAATTAATAATGGTAGAGTTAATTTTATCAGAAATTTTATCTTTTGAATTTGTTTTATTTAGATAATTATTGTTTGAGTTGTTGTAATTATTACGATGATAATTTATTTTTTTTTAAATTTGAAATTTTCTTTTTAAGACTTAATCTCAAATTTTTAGGATTAGAGTTAATCAAATTTGTGATTATTCGGATTTATTAAATTTGAATTGTTGATAAGATTTGATTTAGTTAAATTATCCATATTAAATGAATTAGAATTAATTAACTAGAGTTGAATTATTTAATTTGGATTTACCTATGCTTTGGATTTTTATGTTATCTAAGTTATTAAATATTTTATTAAGAAAGTCATTAATCTAATCTAAATCTAAATTGACTTTGTCATTTTTAGATTTCAAGTTTGAATTTCTTTTAATGTTTGACTTGATTAGAATACTATGTCGTTTTAAAATTTTAAGATTTTTATTAATTAATTTATTTAATTTTAAATTTGATGTATTAATTAAATCTGAGTTAATCGAATTATTTAAATTGATTTGGTCAATGTTTTGTTTGACCAAGTCAAGGTTGATATCGATCTGATTAAAAACTTGATTAAAATCTAAATTTTCAGCACTATTCTTGGGGTAATTTTGAAAATATTTAAGTTATCATGCATGTTATTTAAATTGCTATTAACAGGGATATTTTGGTAAATTTTACTAACCTCAAACACAACCCCAAATTATGTAGGCTTTTCTATTGATTCCAACTTGTGTTTGGATTCGACACTGACTTGATCCTCCTCCACAACTAGGAGTTCCATGAATTTGGTCTTGTCTAGTTCTTCTGAGTCTGACTCTATAGATTCAAACTTGGATTTGAACTCAAGTTCAACTTGGTCTTCTAGCTTCGTTCGGTTCTCGTGAAACTCGATCAACCGAGTCTAAAGTTCATATGCATTCATGTACTTATCCAATCTGTGTAAAACTTTGTTAGGTAAAACTTTACAAATTAACTCAATTACTTTATGATTTAACCTCGAGTTTTGAGATGGATACCCCAATATCAACATGTTGTCAAAATCTTTACTTCCCAAGAAGCACTCCATTGCTCACCTCTAGTAGTTAAATCCTCTTGATCGTATGACGGAGGTTCATGGATGTTTCGTCCTTCTTTTTGGGTCATTAAGATTCTTGCACACAAAAATTGAGAAAAAAATGTCCTAAGACTAAGTCTTAGATTAGTAGTGTGGGAGAAAGAAAACTGAAAAAAAAACTCAAGTGGTGATGCACCAACTTTGAGCAAAAGCTGAATCACAAATAAAAATTTATCTAAAAAGAGGTGATTGCACCAATTTTAGACTTTTACAAAAATGCTAAAATCGATAACTAAAAAAAACCTGCTCTTATGGTAGTTGCACCGATTCAGAGCAAACGAGACTCTGATACTACTTGTTAGGTCTGAAAGAATTTAAATGTCCCCACAATAGTGTAATATTGTCCACTTTGAGCATAAACTCTCATGGTTTTGCTCTTTAACTCTACCCAAAAGGTCTCATACCAATAAAGATATCTTTCCCTTATAAACCCTTGATATTTTCCACGTGGAACTTTGTTTGCAACGTTACAAACCCATCAATACCCCCTTAAATGAAGAACCACAGGGCTCCTTCAAACGGAAAGCCTATCCGTTTGACGTTCAATCCTCGACCCACCAAGTCTTCGTGCCCCTCTGTTCACCTTACCTACTTGGACTTCCTTGTCCGCAACTAGGACTTCCTATCTGGTATCTGGTCCTCTTGATCCAAACATAGGAGCTCCACTTTCCTTGTTCGAGGTCAATATTTTACTCACAAGATTTGATTAGATCATAATTCTTGTACACAGTTGGCAGTTAAACCATCTGGCAATCTGAGCTCTAATACTAATTGTTTGGTTCGAAAGAATTTAGATATCTCCATAATAGAGTAATATTGTCTACTTTGAGTCTAAATTCTCATGGTTTGCTCTTGTGCTGATCTACCCAATAGGCTTCATACCAATGGAGATATCTTTCCCTTATAAGTCCATGATCTTTCCCATGTGAGACTTTATTTGTAACCTTACAAATCCAACAATCCCCCTCCCTATCAAACTCATGACCACAGGACTCCCTCAAGCGGAAAGTCTATTCGTTTGACGTCCAATCCTCGACCTACCAAGTCTTCCTACCCCTCAGTCCACCCGACCTATTAGGGCTTCCTGCCAAGTCTCAACCAACCTGGACTTCAGTCTGGTGTCAAGTCCTAAGTCTTTCGATCATGCACACTTGGTAATAAGGTTAGACAAACAACACACCTAACTTTAACTCTTTTGTCATACATCAAAACCTGTGTTTGATCGTTAGTGCAAACTATATCAACGATCATCTCCTTTTTGATGTAATCACAACCAAGGTTAAAGTTAGAAAAATAGATAATGACAACAACATAATGAGTAACATAAGTAAGCATGATAATGCAAGAATAATGTTGTTAGGTAAAACTTTACGAATTAACTCAATTACCTTATTGTTTAATCTCGAGTTTTGAGATGGATATCTCAAAATCAACACGTTGTCGAAATCTTTACTTCCCAAGAAGCATTCCATTGCTCGTCTCCAATAGTTGAAATCCTCTTGGTCGTATGATGGAGGTTCATGGATGCTAAGTACTTCTTTTTGGGACATTTAGATTCTTGCACACAAAATTGAGAAAGAAAAATGTCCCAAGACTAAGTCTTGGATTAGTAGTGTGGGAAAAAGAAAATCGAAAAAAATGACTTGAGTGATGTTGCACCAATTTTGAGCAAAACCTGAATCACAAATAAAAATCTATCTAAAAAGAGGTGATTACACCAATTTTAGACTTTTACAAAAAGCTAAAACCTATAACGGAAACAAAATCCCCCCCCCCCCACCGCTCGTACGGTGGTTGCACTAATTCAGAGTGAATGAGGCTCTGATACCATTGGTTAGATCCAAAAGATTTTAGATATCTCCGTAATGGTATAATATTATTCATTTTGAACCTAAGTTCTCATGGCTTTGCTCTTGGGCTCTACACAAAATATCTCATTCTAATGGAGATATCTTTCTCTTATAAGCCCATGATCTTTTCCATGTGGGACTTTGTTTGCAATCATGCAAACCCAATAATCCTCGCCCCCTCAAATGAAGGACCACAAGGAGCGGCTCCCTCAAACAAAATATCTATCCGTTTGACATCTGATCCTCGACCCACTAGGTCTTCTTGCCTCTCGGTCCACCCGACTTACTAGGACTTCCTTGCCTAGCCGCAACTAGGACATTTTCCTATGTCTAATCTTCTTGATCCAGACACAGAAGCCCCCACTTCCTTTATTCAAGTTTTATATTTAACTCACATGACTCGATTAGATTATAGCTCTGTGCATGGTTGACAGTTAGACCTCCTAGCATATATATTCTAGCACCTGCTAGAACTAGCTAGTCAAGTGAGTTTGACATTGTAGCAGCTGATTTGAGGTAGCTGCTACAACGTGTATAAGCAGTAGTCCAGTGAGTTATTTACGGTTTCGTAGCTGCTACAATACAAATTTGGCATTGTAGCAATTATATTCTAGCACCTGCTACAAAGAGCTAGTCTAGTGAGTTTGACGTCCAAGTAACTACTTTGAGGTAGCTGTTATAATTTTATAAATAGTAGTCCAATGAGTTTGATGTTGTAGCAGCTACAACGTGTATAAGCAGTAGTCCTATGACTTTGACATTGTAACAACTACTTTGAGGCAGTTGCTACAACGTGTAGCAGTAGAATTACTTTTTCATTCTATGATAACTTCATTCTCTAGCATAATTACTGTTGAGCAACTTCTAACACTTGTAGTAGTTACTTTGGAGTAGGGCTTGTACGTTTTAACATTACACATCTAGCACCTAAACCCTAATAACAAATTCTCAAGGTAGGACCGAAGGCCTTACAATTGAGAATGGAGGGGTGGGAGTGAAATCTTCTGAAAGACGATGACGAAGGACCAAGAGCGATGGAAGACACCGGAGATAAAGGAGAGAGGTAGATGGACGAAAGAGCACCATGAGCGATAGGAAAGATGTGAAATGGAGGGAAATTTTAGATTTGGTAAAGACGAGTGAGGTTTTGGGTTTTTAATGGAGCATGAAAGGGGAGAAAGAATAAAAAGAATTTTTTTTAATACAAAAAATTCATGTTCTGGGGAGAGAATGGCAGGACTTTTTTATCACTACGAAATTGACTTGGCAGCGCCACGTGAGCATGTCACTCATGAAGCATCAAGAAAGATAAAATTTCTGTGTGTATGTGTGTATATATTGTAGGATCGGTGCCGTTGATAGAGAGGGGGTGAATATCAACTTGAAAAATTCTTCAGAAGTACGTCAGAAAACTCCCGTTAATCGTCTTTCTATCAGGTTAGTATGCAGTGGAAAATAATAAAACAAGAAAGACAAACCACAATTGACACGCGGGTTTTACTTGATTCCCAACCCCCCAGGGTCAGTCCGTCAAAGGCCTAAGCACTCAATCGTGAGTCCACTAATGGTCTCATTTCCGGAATTTCTAGAGGCAGAGAAACCCGTCTTACAGTTATGTTTACAAGCAAGGAATAAAAGAAATTAATACGTAAATAAAAAGCAAACCAAAACAACTCGGTCAACTCTGGAAGTCCGAAGCACCGCACGCTTCTTCCTGGAGCCTCCTTGGTCGCAGAGCTTCGACTTGAGCACTTTTTCTTTACAGAGAATGCTTAGATTGATGTGGAAATGGTATTTAGCATTGAGGGGTCGAACCCCTTTATATAGTAGTGTCCAGGGCGCCTGTGATGTCTTGGGTGCCTGCCATGTAGCGGTCAAAGCTTCATCCGTCGCACCGAACTCGCAGCGTGGATAAGCCTTCTTTCCCAGGCGCCTAGGAAGCCACAGGCTCCTGGCTTGCCAGGTGCCTGGGAGTGAGCTGCCCCAACTGGGGCACCCTACAAGCTTGGGGCGCCTGATTCAAGTCAGGCGCCCTGGATGACATTCCCAGGCAGCTTTGCTTTGTGTTTCGTTCTCCTATCTTACCTCCAACTCCAGGTACCTGCAAGACAACAAAACACACAACAAAACAAATATTCTTAGCCTTAACAAATGGTTATAACTTTGGATTTCACCCGAAACCCTAAGTCGAACCGAAGCCTAATGTTCCCTTTCCCGGGGAATGCGTCCTCACCTACAAGACCAATTAATCCATGTGGGTTACACGGATTCGGATTTCCAGTCAAATAGGGACAAGAGTAAGTCTACCTCAGGGTTTGTGTTTACTTTAGGAGGTGGAGCCATAGTTTGGAGGAGTGTCAAATAGAAATACGTGGCAGACTATACTATGGAAGCTGAATATGTGGCAGCCTCAGAGGCAACCAAGGAAGCTGTATGGCTCAGGAACTTTATGATGGACTTGGATGTGATTCCTAGTTTGCCCAGATCTATCACAATCTATTGTGATAACAGTGGTGCAGTTGTAAACTTGAAGGAACCACAAGCCCATAAGGCGAGTAAACACATAGAGCGCAAGTACCACCTGATACGAGAAATCGTAAAGCGAGGAGAAGTAGATGTCGCCAAGATTGCATTGGAAGACAACCTGGCGGATCCTTTCACTAAGGACCTTCCGGCAAGAGCTTTTGATCAGCATGTGGAGGATATGGGAGTCAGATATATGGCAGTATGAAGACAGCAGAGTCTTTGAGTATAAGTGGGAAATTGTTAGGATGTATACTAAAAGACTTGTCTTTTTATATATGAACATCCACATTTTGAAAGAGAATCACAACAACACAATTGCATGTTTAAATTAGTATATGCATAACAGTCTCATACTCTGCATTGTAGATAACATGGTGTGTGGTAACACACAGAAGCAGAGTCTTTGAGTATAAGTGGGAAATTGTTAGGATGTATACTAAAAGACTTGTCTTTTTATATATGAACATCCACATTTTGAAAGAGAATCACAACAACACAATTGCATGTTTAAATTAGTATATGCATAACAGTCTCATACTCTGCATTGTAGATAACATGGTGTGTGGTAACACACAGAATATCATGTTATCAGTCCCTTGCATAGTATAAGTAAAGGCTCACAACCGAAATGGAGTTGGACAAACCATCGGGATGGTTGTAGTGTAATTAGGTGTGGTTTGTCTTGACCATAGAATTGCACTAGTGTGCTTTATGTGCATTGAGTAGGACCAAAATAGAGGTCATCCAATTTATACTGACTTTATAATTGGATTGGACCTCGGATTATTATGGAATATAATCTCTAAATCCCGATATAATAACGGGCACGTGTAGTTAGTATTTTATTTATTTGTTTTACCAATGGGTGAGATTTATTCTACTAAATCGATAGACCCGGTAAGTTGAGAAATAATATTAATTATATGGTGTGCCGTTGATTATTGATAGAACCCGTGTCCTGGTGAGTCGGGATGATGATGCCCCCTTGATGAGCTCATAAGGTTCATCATGTTAAACCCTGTAGGTGGATTTGATCCGACATGATGATAAGGTTGAGTGATACTAGTCAAGGAGTTAGAAGTTGATTAATTAAAATTATCAGTAATTTAAATTAATCGACGGGCATTTGATATCTTAAACACGGGGAGATGGATGTACTCATAATAGGTGGAGCCCATATGAAAATATGAGGGTTGGTGAGGAAGTTAAATGGAGATCCTTTACACGCTGTTTGAAAACCCATGGAATTCAAGTCCATCTATGAATTGAATTGAATTCCATGATTTGGAAGTAACTTAAGTGAAGGAATTGAATTCCTATGGGAATTGAAATCCAACAAAACTAAGAAATTCAATTCCATCCCAAATAGGTGTGATTTGGTGTGGGAATTGAATTCCAACAAATGAAAATACTAAAATAACCTCACATAAATATAATGTTTGATTCCTAATCTATCAATGAAAGGTAAAATAGTAAAAGCAATCAAATTTATTTAGTTTTAGACTCATTCCAAACAAAGGAATTGGATTCAATTCCTTTGTTTACCAACTCATTCCAAACATAAGAATTGAATTCAATTCCCGCTGGAATTCAATTCTTGATGGATTTCAATTCAATTCCATTGCTTAAAAACTTTCCAAATGGGGTGTTAGTGGAATGAATCTTTATTAATGGATCGGATTTGGATCCATTAGCGGGCCAAGACTCAACTCCTCCTCATGATCCCTATCGTAGCCCTATAAATACCCCATGGTGGCATGAAACCAAAGATCCAATGGAAACACAAGAAAACCCTAAGTTTCTCCTCTCCTCTCTCACTCTCTCTCTCTCCCTCTCTCGGCGTCGACTGCAGTTTTCTCCAAGGGAAAGAAGGTTGCTTCAGTTGGAGAGAAAGCAATTTTCTGATTGGAGAAAAGCTCTTAGTGTCGGTTGCAACTTCTCCAAGCCATAATCGCGTGAGCAGAACCTTCTGCCTCTGTGGAGAAACATGCGTGAGAGGCTCAGTGATGATAGCCCAATATCAAGTGTCACGAATGAGCCTCAAATTTAGATATTTATAAATTAAAAACCCTAGCTCACAAAATTGAAACGTAGTACAGGGGGCTCAAGTCGTATTTTTCCAAGGACTAGTTGTGAATGTTTAACTCAAGCTTGAAAATTGTCGTCGTTTAATGATTTGGGTTTTCTAATAAAATGGGGGTTTTTGCGATAAGAGATGAAATAACAATTTGGAACGAAATAGACTGAACTAAGTAGAAATGAATTAGGAAATTGCGGAAACTAAACTTAACCTATTTAACAACTGAGCAATTAAATTGCAAAACTATGGAATTAAAATTTAATATCTAATTGCAGGAAACTAATGGCATGAAACTAATTGCAGAATAAAGAAAACTAGAACAAAACATGGCTTAGAACTTGACTTGAAGTTTAATGGAAATAAACTAGAGCAATTTGAAGAAATACATGTTTAAAACCAAAATTATCCTAAATTGAACATCAAATCAGTTCATCCTCAAGACTTCCCTTTGCCGTCACACAAAGGATGAGTTAAAAACCCTCTGAACTCAAAAACCAATGAAGAAAACCTCCTTTGATCAGTTCGCAATGAATTGGAATGAACTGCTCTTCCTGAGCGGTCACGAGACCGATCAGGTCCTCTTCTGATCGGATTGGGGACCGATCAGAAGCACCTCTGTCCGATCACAGCGATCGGTCAGTAGCTGAAATCACCCGCAATCTCCTCCTTCTTGACACGCTGAGTGACGATCGAGCTAGGAAACTCTCAGTAGCCTTCAGAGAACCCCTCCACATGCTCCGATTGCTCCGCTTGATGAAGACAATAGCGATCGATCGGAATCGACAGTGGGCAGAGTACCGGCGAAACCCTCACCTGCGCTCCTTCAGCTACGAGATTTCGTTAGCAAACTGAACAAGGAAATTACCTCGATGATTCAAAACCTTGAGAACAAACAAATTTGATGTGGTCGCGCGATCTGAGAAGAAAACTGTGAAGAAAACGATGATGAACAGAGAAAACTATGCTACTCTGTGAACTGGCGACGACGCGACGACCTCAGCTGCACGGAGAAGTTTCTGATTTTAAATCCTCCATTTGAATTTGGACGACTGTGATCATCCTCGCCTCATCTGACGGTCAGATCAAATCATATCAAGCCCAAACTCTCCAGATCTCAATCAAGGGTTAGGATCTGCTCCTCCTTAGGTTGGATCAATCAAATCTGCAACGGATGGCTCAGATTGCCCTGATCATTGAATGGACCGCTTAGACTCTCTTAAGCTTGATCCAACGGCTGGATGATCTCTGATTTGGATCAAAACTTCAGATCTTGATCTATGGTCTTGATTAACTCTATCTTGAGCTCGGATTGATCAGAAGTTGACAGATGACTCAGATTTAGCCATTTCTTGATCGGACGATCCATATTAATCCGATGCTTGATCATCTTGATTCGGATCCAATTCTGACTCAAGTTTGATCCAATCTGATCTAGGTCCATGATCACTTGAAGCCTACAAAATTAGATTCAAATTTAATGCCCAAAATATCTCAAATATACAAAGATTTGAATCAAAAGCTAAAATAGAGATAATTCATGAAACCTAATGTAAATACAAACTTAAGCATATAAAAAGAGATCAAAACATGGATTTGAAAGCCTAATTTGATCAACAAAATGGTAATTATCACCCAGCGTGAGTGGAGATTAATTCCATGCGTGAGTGGAGATTAATCCCATGCGTGAGTGGAGGAGGAGTAATTTAAGTTGCTCATGCAACTTTCTCCAAGGGAGCAAGTTGTGAGCAATTTTCTCCAAGCTTCGTGCTGCTCGTGGACAGCAACTCACAGCTCGGGCATTGGCGGTGGAGGAGAGGAGTAGTAGGGTTTGTGTTTGGATTATCTTCTTCCTTGGAGTGGCCAGCGACATCCCTTTGGCTAGGGCTTGGTTGGCGCAAGGAGAAGGGATCAACTTGGTGACCATGGTTCTTGGTAGATCGTCGTCCACATGACGTCCAAGAGGGGAGGGTCATGCGGTAGAAGACTACAAGGTAAAGGAAGATATAAATTTCTTCCTTGGCTCCTTGGTTTTCTTATCATTTCATGTGGCTTATTTTGATTAATTATCATGTTTAATTAATGGTTGATAATTAATTATTGGACCCCGATAATAATCACAAAGACCGGCGATCCACTCGTCGTCTTTTTCGCGGTCAATCGGTTAGGCGAATTACAAGGCTTGATCTTTGAGATTTGCTAAGTTGTAATTCGAATCGATTGATACGATGATGAGATGGTCGTTTGGGAGATGAGTGATAATCACCATTTTATTGATTATTTTAATTGCTAAAATCCATGTTTGACCCATGTTTTTATTGCTTAATTATGATTTTACCCTAGGTTTTGGAACTTTATCTTATTTTGGACTTAATTGCAAAATTACACAATTTTTGGATTATTTGGCCACTAATTTTCTGATATATTTTTGTAGGCATTAAAGGATCCTGGACCTAGGGCATATTGGGTCAAACCTGAGTCGGATGTGAACCGGATCGAATTATCAAGCCTACGATTAATCCGGGCCGTCCGATTCAAGAGCGGCTAGATCTGAGCCATCCAGGACGATCTGAAGCAATCCGAGCTAGGGTTAGGGTTGATCAAGCTCTATGATCAAGATCTGAAGGTTTCATTCCAATCAGAGCTCAATCAACCGTTGGATCAAGCAAGGAGGGCTCAAGAGCGTTCATTCACAGATAGAGTTGATCTGGACCATCCGTTGCATATCTGGAGGATCCGAGCTATCACGAGGCAGATCCTGACCCCAGATCATCATCATAAAAGTTTGGCTCCAATCAGAGCAAGATCAGCCGTTGGATTTCATCCGATCAATCTGGACCGTCCATTGATGGCTATTTAATCAAAAAATCGCCGCAGCCTTCTCCTTTGTCGCGTCTCCGCCGCAGCTCCGTCTTCGTTTTGTTCTTCACTGTTCTTAGCTAGATTTCTTCCATTCAAGGGGCGCGACCACCTCATCTATTCATCTAGATCAAGTCGAGGTCATTGGGGAGAGTAATCGGTGGAGTTTTTTAGCTTGGAATTGTGCAAGAACAGGGCTGCTTGAGGGTTTCGGCAGTTTTGTATTTGATACCTTCGATTTCGGTTTTGACAAGAATTACATCAATCCAAGCCATCTGGAGGGGTTCTCGGACAAGCTTGGAACATTCCCGCACCTTCATTTCAATCAGACAAGGCCAAATTGAAGAATTCGAATGGGTTTTCCTCCTTGAACAGTTTTGAGCTAAATGCAGCCACTCGATTCAGTTCCTCAGTGAATTACTGAGCCTAGGGGTTCGAAGCCAGCCCTTGCGTGACGAACAAGGAGACTTTGAGCTAGGGAAGATTGGGGTTTAGATTTCCTTGGTTAATTTCAGTTTTCTTAGTTGTAATTTAAAGTCTACTGTCTGTTCTGTTTTTGTATTGGTTTCAGATTCGTTACTTTGTTTAATGCAATTGTTTTGCTTAAATTAGGCTTGGTTTATGCTAGTTTAATAGCTAGAGAATGTGTTTAGTGGATAGTTGTTTTTAATTCTAGTTGTTTTCAGTTTCTTTACTTGAGTATCAGCTGTGCCATTTTTCTTTCCTTGCGTATCAGTCCATTTTTCCTGCAATTACATTTCAGTTTCAGAGATTTTCAATTCGTTTCACTTTCAGTGAGTTAATTCAGTTAGTTTAAGTTTGCTTAGATCTTAGCCTCATTTCTGAATCTTGTCTAGCTTGGTAAGGCCAAAAATTCAGTTTGTTTTCCCAGCTAATTCCTGTGTATCAACTCTGCATCAAATTGTTTCAATTTCTGCAGCTGTATTGTGAAGTGCTGAAATTCCTTGTTGCCTTTAGTTGTTTACGAATTGATTCTGAACCGTGGTTTTCGTCTGCACATTACATTGCAATTTGTTCAATCCTATTGTGTTTGGTTTGTTGTTGAATTGTTGCATTGGAATTGTACTGCTTTTCTGTACACAGTTTCATTCAGGCATCAATTCTGCATTCATGCATTCAGTATCTGCAAACATCTGAAATTGCAGCTGTTTGATTGGTCAGCAACGAGCTTTGGAATTCTTCCAGCTCATGTACAATACTTCGCTTATAGCTTTACCTTCCAGCTGAATTGGTCAAGTTACCTTTGAATTGGCAGTTTGCGATTTCTGAATTTAGTAGCAGAATTCAGCACATAAACACTTCCCTTGTGTATCAAGTTGCTTCATTCTTTTACTATGTTTCAAGTGAAATTCCAGCCCTAGTTTGTGCCAAGTTGTATGCAAACTCTAGTGTGTTATAAGGATTGAAATCAGCCTGTTTTTCATCCAGCTTTTCATTGAATTTCAGTATTATTTCTGCATCTCAGTTTGAAATTCTGCACCTCTAATTGAATGAAGTTTCGGCATTGGGTGGTGTCAAAAATTAACAAGACTTTTGGAGTACCATTACATTCGGAACAGGGTGTTTTGCATCAAGTGGTTTCTGAATTTTAAATCCTACTATTGCTCAAGTTTACATTTCCTGCACTTAACATCAATTCTGCACATCAACTTTAGATGCATGCATTTTGTATCAATTAAGCCTCGGTAATGACTTTGTATCAATTGTCTATAGAATGTTCAGCCCTTAGTTGTTTTGAATGGCAAACAATATCAACATTAGGAACAATTTGATATCATCCTGATTTCCTGAGTTTTGCAAATTACATAGTCGATTTAATTGCTCAGTGGGTGAGTTACTAATTGCTATCACATTGTTGATTCATTGGCTTATTAGCTAAGCCCTCTATTTTCATTGCAAACCATATTCTAATTGAAACCCAATCACATTTGAAACCCAAATTCACAAACGACACCTAAATACAAGCGCGAATCAAACAACGTCAACTAGCCCCGAGAAAAATACGACCTGTGGCCCCTATATTACATTTTCATATTTTTGATTGTAAAAGGGTTTCCAGCATTTCATTCATTTATAAATTCTAAATTTGATAGACCCAATTTCGTGACAATATTTAATATATCATTTGGGTCTTGTCAAATTTTTGGCGCCGTTGCCGGGGAACTGTTTGTTGATTTGTTTGATTTTTGCTTGTATACTTTTGGACATATCATTGGGTTCTGCTTTATTGTGTTTTATTTCTGTATACGGTTGCTGTCATTTTTTCTTGTTTGTTTTGTGACAGGGGTGCAGGTTAAAAATGTTTCCATCTACTTACCAGCAGCCGTGTCAACAATTCCAACAAAATCAGCAACCAAATCAAGATTTCCAACATTCCTGTGCAAATTTTCAACAACCAAATCAGTTTTTTCAGCCTAATTGTCAGCCAAGTCAGCCCTTCCAATTTCAGCAGCCAAGTCAACCAAATTTCCAACAATTTCAGGAAGGGCAGCCACAATTTCAGAGTTTCGATCAACAAATTCAGCAATTTCAGCTACCATGTCAACAATTTCAGCCACCACAACCATTTCAACCGCAACTACAACAATTTCAGCCGGATTTTCAGCCAAGTCTATCAAATTTCCAGAATTTTCAGAATGGGCAGCCACTATTGCAAAATTTTCAGCCCAATCAACCAAATTTTCAGCAAGAGTTTCAGCCCCAGTTTCAGCAATTTCAGCCTTCTAATCCGAATTTCCAGCCTACATTTCAGCAAGATCCACCTCAAAACCAGCCATTTTATCAGCCTTCACAGCCCATGAATCAGAATTTTCAGCCCTACGGTCAAGGGTTTCAAAATCAGAGTTTTCAGCCCTCACCACCTAATTTTCCACCTCAAAATCAGAACTTTCATCCCTACAACTCCCAGCAAAGTTTCCAAGAATATCAGCCCTTTAATCAGCCTCAACAACCATGTTTTCAACCAATTCAGCAAGCTCAAAATTTTCAGCCTACTTCATCCTTTCAAGGTCAGTCAAGGAGCTATGCTAACGAAGGAGGCTATGGGAGTTCTAGTGCAGGAAATGTGCTCCAACAGAAGGTCGAGGAAATGTTGCAACAAATTAGGCAACAACAAAGATTGGAGGAGATTTATCAACAAGTTGTACAATATCATCAAAGGCAAGCCCAAAAATCAGAACAATCCCTCGGAGTTGATTTTATATCAGTTCAAGGTGACCCTAGCGCATGGCCAAGTCCTTCTTCAAGTAATCTTGCACATTTGATAGAAGAAGAAGAAGATGACGTACTCATCAAATATTGGGCACCTACAGCATGCATTCCTCAGGAGACTCCTATTCAAAATCCAATTCCAAATTTTTCAGCTCCAGAAGAAGAAACTGAAGCTCCACAGGACCATTCTAGTCTTTTATTTTGTGATGATAGTGTTATTAGTGGTCCTAATTTTTCTGATGTTGTTGTTGCAGATATTACAGGAGAAGCACACAGAGGAGATGATTCCATAGGTGTAGGGGATTGCACTAAGCCCCAGGGACCACCACAAGATTTAGATGATGAACCAGAAAGTGTAGGGACTTGCATGGTGGAAGCAAGCACCCAAGGATCACCAGTTGATTGTCCACCAGAGCCTGAGGCTGAAGAGGAGCTTGAACATGACCAGGAGGAGACCACAGATACATCTACTATTATAGAACCTTCAGGTATTATCCAGCACGCTCAGGTAAGTATTTCTCCTCTTTCTTCAGAAAAATGCAGTGAGGTACCTAGTGCTGATTTTATTAGTTCTGATGAATTTATTGATATACCTTGTGTAGAAATTGTTTGTGAAAATCCAATAGAGGTACCAAACATTGATTTCCTTGGTCATAATGTATTACTTGATACATCTCTTGTTGATATGAATAGCGAAATAATTTTAGAGGCACCCATAATTGATGTTGTTTGTTATGATGAATTTCTTGATACATCTTGTGTGAATATGGATAGTGAAATTTTTTTAGAAGTGACTGAAATGGATGTTATTTATTTTGATGAGTCTCTTGTTATGTCTTATGCTGAAAATGAATGTGAAAAACTTTTGGAGATACCTGAGATTGATTTGATTGGCTGTGACACATTGCTTGATACATTCTTGATAGGAAATAATTATGAAATTTCTATTGATGTGCCAGAAATTGATTTCTTTATTTGTGATGAGCTCCTGGATGTAAATTTTGTAGAAAATGATTTTGAAAATTTTATTGAGGCACCACAAATTGATTTAATTGGACATGATGCAGTTTTGGATTCATTTTATGCAGAGACTGATATCATTTTATTTCTTTCTGACCCTGAACACTTGAGAGAGGTATTACATTGTTTTGCAGGGTCCAGAAGACTTCAGGAGTGGGTGCTCCAACTGAACAGACTCCAGCCTCCTGGAAGGACTTCTGAAGGGCATCAAGAAGGAGGAGATGATCTGACTTTAATTAAAAGCACTCCATCCCTTGAATGGCTCTTGAACCTGAATCGCCTGAGGCCACCAGAGCAAATTTTTGTGAAGTTTAAGTGTGGGGGAGTTCCAAATCTCCCAGCCACTCAGACTCCTCCACTACCAAGATGGAGGCTACTTCTGGATAGACTCCGTCCACCAGAATAAAAGGGAGTTTGTTTCTTTTTGTATTTTCTTTTATTTCATTTTTTTCATTTTCATGCTTCCTAGAATTAGAATTTTCCTTTGATCTGAGTCATTGTAAATACCATGTCTTTTCTTTTAGCACTTTTTCTTGCATGAGTAGAAATAAAAGTATCCCTCTAGGTTATCTCCATAGCATTTTAGAATCTCTTAGAAAATAAATTAAATTTGGTTGTTAAGACTTAAGGTTTGAGCTAATGGATGAAATCTTGGATGCTTGAGTACTACTTGCTTTAGATTCTTAATTGAGGACTTGGGATGAATTATTTTGACCTAGTGAGACTTAGCCTTATTTTTGTGACACACTTATGTTATTGTACTCTAGAACTTGCTTAGGTTCTTTCAAAATCATATTTCAATGATTGGATCACATCTATAGAGGCTAATCCATTTGTTTTCCTTTCCACATCAATTTTTAGCAATAATCATGTTTATCATATTTGTCCTTACTTATTTCCTTCTCTTACCTTCACTTTTCTTTGGACTTGGTGTTTGATATGTTTCTAATGCTATTTTGCCCGAGACGGACAAAGATTCAAGTGTGGGGGAGTGACTAAAGTTTTGGATGCATTTCAACTCGAAATTTTTTTTTTTTCATGTGCCAAGTGAGTAATGTTTGGTGCCAAGAATGAGCAAGAAGGATGGAAGCCATGGGAGACTTAGATTCTTTACTACATTTTGAAGATCAAAGTGGCAAACAAAGAAAAAAAATCTGCACCATAAAAAAAAATCAGTGCCAAAAAGGAAGGATGAGATAAAAGAAGGAAAAAATGGAAGTGTATCAACTCACCTAGTGAAGCATTTAACTCTTCATTACTATGTGATGTATTTATTTTGGGAATCAGAGTTTAGTAATGACTATGCCGTAGAGCTGAAATGGAGAGTAAAACAGAAAAAAAAAATTTCAGAAAACAAAATCAAGTCAAGTTGGCACGCAAGAAGAAGTGAAGCTGTGAACAAATCAGATTTAATGCAAAACTTTTTTGCTAACTGATGGGAAGGAAGTAGAGGATGCAAGAATGAAGAACCTAGCTATTCTAGATGCTGAATTCTGCTGCCGAGTAGCTGCTGAAATCAGAGAAGGAAAATACAGAAAAAGAAAAAAAATCTGGAAATTGCAGCAGAGAAGAAAAAAAATCTGGAAAATTCAGCAGAGACAATATGAATTTGCAGCTGTACCGAAACTGAATTGAGATGCAAGGGATGCTGAGATCAGATAAATCTGAAACCAAGCAAATCTGAGATCATTGCAGAGCAAATCAGTGCCAAAAAACAGTATGCAGATAAATGATACAAGCTGAACTTCTGAGCTGCTGATCACAAGCTGGAAATCTGAGAAGTTTGACTTGGAGCTGATAAATGATACAAGCTGAAGTCAAAACAAGCTGCAAAGTGCTGTAAACATTCTGTGAAGGGCTGTTGATCATTTGGCAAGATAAAAAGAAATGAGAAGAATGCAGTTTTTCTCAACTAAAGGATGAATTGGTTTCCCTAGAGCATGCATTTGAAGCTCACGGCAGGTTTGAGTGGAGGCAAGTTCTGAACAAAGATTTGGGAAGCATGAGCAAAATAAGATTGAGCAAAATGGAAACCAAGAATAGAAGTGGCAGCTGACCATAAAAATAACAGTTTGAGAAAAGAAAAGAAAAAGAGAGAAATAAAGTGGCACACAACAAGTGAACTTTGGCACCATGAAATCAAGTGAAGTTTCTCACATCCAAATCAAATTCTTTGCTCCATTACATTCTGAATTCACTAGAGAGAAAGAAAGAAAAAAAAAATCTGAGAAAAGAGTGAAAGAAGCAAGGTTGGCACAAAAATTGAAACTTGGCACATTGAGATCAAATGGAGTTATTTTTCATCCAAATCAAAGGAATTACTCAAGATTTACTTCACCACACTTTTGGATATCACTAGAGGACTGTAAAGAGGGGCAAAGCACATTGGAAATATTTTTGAGCAACCAAGTCCTCCACTCCATCAAAATTTTCTATTTTCTTAGTCTTTATTTCATTTCTCACCATTTTTCATGTTTTCCTTTGTTTTTATAGTTGTTGATTCCAATCATGAATAATGATGGAGAGTAGATAATAAGCAAGCCTATGGTAGTGCAAGAAACATGTGTGTAAGAGTGAGCTCCACTTCCATTATCGAGTTAGAACTTAAGAAGAGAGCCACCAAATTTTTCCTTGAAAGGCTAGTGATTTAAATTCATCTCAATGACTCATGATGGATGAAAAGGCTAAGTTGTTGATTTAAGGACAAGATACTAATCCATAGAGCTTAGATTTATGAGAATTGATAATCCTAGGTAATTTCTTTTCATTTGTTTCTAATTATGCTTTAGAAAACCTAAGGGATACATATTTAGTTGTTTCGCGAGACGCTCAAGGTTAAGTGTGGGGGAGTTGATAAGCACCATTTTATTGATTATTTTAATTGCTAAAATCCATGTTTGACCCATGTTTTTATTGCTTAATTATGATTTTACCCTAGGTTTTGGAACTTTATCTTATTTTGGACTTAATTGCAAAATTATTTCGCTATCCATAACAAGAGATGTATCAAGTAATGCATTATGAACAAGGAAATCAATATTTGGTACCTCTATTAGATTTTCACAAACAATCTCTACACAAGGTATATCAATAAACTCATCAGAATCAATAACATCAGCACTAGGTACCTCACTGCATTTTTCTGAAGAAAGAGGAGAAATACTTACCTGAGCTTGCTGGATAATACCTGAAGGTTCTATAATAGTAGATGTATCTGTGGTCTCCTCCTGGTCAAGTTCATGCTCCTCTTCAGCCTCAGGCTCTGGTGGACATTCAACTGGTGATCCTTGGGTGCTTGCTTCCACCATGCAAGTCCCTACACTTCCTGGTTCGTTATCTAAATCTTGTGGTGGTCCCTGGGGCTTTGTGCAATCCCCTACACCTATGGAATCATCTCCTCTGCATGCTTCTTCTGTAATATCTGCAACAACAGTGTCAGAAAAATTAGGACCATCAATAATACTATCATCAGAAAATAAAAGTCTAGAATGGTCCTGTGGAGCTTCAATTTCTTCTTCTGGAGCTGAAAAATTTGGAATTGGATTTTGAATAGGAGTCTCCTGAGGAATGCATGCTCTAGGTGCCCAGACTTTAATGTATTCTTCTTCTTCTTCTTCTAAAATTGCAAGATCCATTAAAGAAAGATTTGGCCCTGCACTAGGGTCACCTTGAACTTGCATTTGATTCATTTGACTAGCAATTTGTCCACCGCCTCTTTCTATGTCTTGAAGCCTTTGCTGCTGTTGATGATATTGTACAACTAGTTGATAAATCTCCTCAATTCTTTGTTGTTGTGCCTCATTCTCATTAAGATTCTCAAAGCCTCCTTGGTTAGCATAGCTCCTTGACTGATTTTGAAAGGATGAAGTAGGCTGAAAATTTTGAGCTTGCTGATTTGGTTGAAAACATGGCTGTTGAGGCTGATTAAAGGGCTGATATTCTTGACAGCTATCAGAGGTTATGGAGAGCAGATATTCTTGGAAACTTTGCTGGGAGTTGTAGCCTTGAAAGTTCTGATTTTGGTGTGGAAAATTCTGTGGCACTTGCTGAAATTGTTGTGGTGGCTGAAATTGTTGTAGTTGCTGAATTTGAGGCTGACAAAACTGATATGGTTGCTCAAATTGGGGCTGATAGCTCTGAAATTGTGGCTGCCCCTGCTGAAACTGTTGAAAATTTTGAAATGATAGTTGATCTTGTGGCTGAAAAAATTGACTTGGTTGCTGAAAAGGCTCGAATTGTTGTAATGGTGGCTGGTAAGTAGATGAAGGCCTGTTGATTATTTGTTGATTCAAATGATTCAACCAAAATTTCAACTCTGACAGTGCACTTTTGATCTCTTTACAGTCCTCTGGTGAAAACATTTTGATCTTACAGCCCTGTCACAAATCAAACAAGAAAAATGACAGCAACCATATATAAAAGATAAAGCAATCAGAACAAAATCAAAAGATAGAATTATCAAGCACCACTACATTCCCTGGCAACGGCGCCAAATTTGATAACCGTTTTTGTCGCGTTACGGTTTCAAATACAATTTAAGTACCGAATTCCTCTAAACTAATGTAGCATAGAGTAACTCGGGTCGTCTCCCAACGAATGTAGTTGGTGCAAGATAATTCTCAGAATCGTATCTTATTGCTTTTGGGTTTTGAATATGAAACTGGGTTTTGGATTTGAGAGCTATGACTACGAAATGAATAGCAGAGCAAGTATGAAATCTAGACTAATTAAGGAAAGACAAGACAGGTGCGGAAATCTAGTTTATCCTGATTATAATTGCAGTAAAGAAAAGACAACTTGAAATGAAGCATTAATGAAACTAAACATGGAACGAAACCTACAGCATTAAAGAAATCTAATCTCCTAACTTAATTGCATTAAACTGAAGACAAGAAACCTAAAGCATTGGAAAGAGCAACACAAAATCAAAGTAAGCAACTAAAAAAAACATTACAATTGACAAAAATCATTCTAAGAGGCATTTAACCAAACACAAGTTGAGCATGTTCTAAATGGCATCAAGTGTGTTCAATGTAAATTGGGGAAAACCCATCAGTTACAAGTATTTAACAATCAACACGTAGCATTCAACAATTAAGAAAAAAAATGAAAATAATCAACAAGCAACACTTAAATTGAAAGGAGGATCTGCTGTGAGGAAGTTGAAACTGCCGAATGCTGCAATTGCTACCAAGAACTGATGAATCTGGCAACTGGATCTGAAGATCTGCTAATGGATCTGATGTGAAGCTGCTGAAAAGAAATGGGAAGCGAATTGTGCTACTGCCCGTAGCTGTTGAAGAAGAGGAACTGTGAAGGAAATCTGCTGCTAACTGAATTGCTGAAAGAAGTTGCTGATGAAAGAACTGCCGACTACTTGAATTGCTGTGAAGAGAGAAAACAACAAACCACATGAAACCAATTGCTGTGAAGAAGAGAACAGATATGCTATGGAGAACTTGTGAAAAATTGGATTCAGAAAAGCTGCTGGGATTGAAAAACTATGAAGATGAAATAGCTGCCGAATCTAATGAAGCTGGATGAAAAAGGAATTGCAGAGGAATAACTATGAAGAATCAACTGCTAGTATTGAAAAAAAAACTTGCTGTAAAGGGAAACAAATGAAAGCATTGCAGTAAGAGATTGATCGCCGGCGGTGGATCGGGATGGCTGCGACGCTGCGTGCGGCTAAAGCTCGGAACCCCCAAAGCCTAGCTGTGGTCGCCGGTGATGAAAATGGAAGAAAGACTGTGAAGGAAGGCGGATGGAGTCGACTAGAGCTCGGAACCCCCAAAGCCTAGCTTCGTCCGGTGGCGTGCGGTGAAGGAAGATGGATGGCGTCTCTCCGAACCCCGAAAGAGAACCTTTACTCTCTTCTCTCCGAACCCCGAAAGAGAAGAGGTGGACGTGGATCGTTGAGACGAGAGCCCCTCGTCTCGGTTGATCGGAGCTCCGGCCGACTAGGGTTCGGAACCCCCTTGCCCTAGCCTTGCGGCGACGATGAAGAAAGAAGGAGGAGAGGGATCGCCGCTGGCCTGCGTGTGGAGTCGATGCCCTAGCTTCGCGATTCTTCCCTTTTTGATCCCCGGCTGCGCGTGGATTCGGTCAGCCAAGCCACAGCTCGAGTTCGATTCCTGGGTTCAGTCAATCAGTGTGGTTCAGCCAAACCAAGCAGTTGATTCAATCAGTCAAGCCTTGAGTCCGGTCCAGCTTTGGTTCAGTCCTGGGTTCAATCCAACTTGGGTTCAATCAGCACTTGGTTCAGTCAAACAGCTCAGCCAAGCCAGCTTTAGTTGGTTCAGCTCTGGTTCAGTCTAGTTCAGTCTAGTTCGAGTTCAGTCAAGCCAACTCTTGGGTTCAGTCCTAGCTTGGGTTCAGCCCAGAACTCACAGCTCATTAGTAACGGACGGCTGAGATCGATTCGGCTTCATCCAACGGTCAGATCTCTTCCGATCTGAACCAAACTTCACAGATTCCAATCAATGGTCCTGATCTACCTGTCCCCAGCTCGGATTTACCAGATCAGTGGCGGATGGTCCAGATCTTCTCTTTTCTTGAACGGATGGTCTAGAACATCTTAAGCTCGATCCAACGGTCAGATCACTTCCGATTTGGCTGAAATTTTCAGATCTTGGTCTCTGGTCATGATTGATTCTATCTTGGACTCGGATCGACCAGAAGTTGACCAATGGCTCAGATCTAGCCGTTCTCTAGAATGGACGGCTCCTATCAATCCGATGCTCGATCCCTTTGATCTGGATCCAATGCTGACTCAAGTCTGACCCAATTTGATCTAGGTCCATGATCAATTGAAGCCTACAAAATAGTATTCAAATTTAGTGCCAAAAATATGCCAAATATACACAGATTTGAATTAAATGCCAAAATGAAGGGAATACATGAAACCTAATACAAATGCAAACTCAAGCATATAAAATGTGGATCAAACATGGATTTTAGAGCCTAAAATAATCAGCAAAAATGGTGGTTATCAACTCCCCCACACTTATTCTTGGGCGTCTTGCACAAGTAAATAAAACTAAAAGAAAATAGCATATCTCCCAAACATTACATCCCCTATCAATACCTTAAGAAATAATAAAAGAAAGTTACTTAGGATCATCAAGTCTCAAGCATCCATGTAGTTATGGTTCCAAATCTCACATAAGCCAAAAGCATGGTAATTTCATCAACTTGAATAAACTAAGCATGACAAAAACCTCACAAAATGGATATATGCACTGATGCTCACAAAAATTAACATATATGAAAGTGGAGTTCTCTCAAAGCATTCATGACATTGCACTACCATATGCTTGCTTATCTTCTACTTCTCCACTACTATAATATAAGTACACAAATCAAGAGGGCTTTTCAATGAATGATAATTAACCCAAGTGCTACAAGAAAACAAGAATGATAGATAACAAAGAAGATCATAGAGAGCATGAAAGAATATCAAAGAGAATATGAGAGCATTGGGGTAATTAACATGATGTATACACTCAAATAATAGGCCAAAATAAACAACTCAATCAAGCCTCCAACACTCAAAATTATCCTTTCACATTCTCAATACACTACACATCAACAATTTATAACATCTCTCAAAATGCATGTAGAGATTACAACATAACTCTTGAGATTCTCAAATAAAGATATCAAATGAGTACACATCAAGAAAATATTCCTTTTTGTTCATCACTAACAAAATCTCGAATGCTTGAAGAATTTTTTTTTTTTCACATAGAGAGATTTTTTTTTTCATTCTTTTCTCTCTTTTTCTTTCACTTTTTTTTTTGCATCTTTACTTTCCTTTTTCTATCTCTCTCTTTTTTTCTTTTTTTTTTTTCATAGAGAGATTTTCTTTTTCTTTTTTTTTTTCAAAGAGAGATTTTTTTTTTCACACAAGCATTCGTCCATATACACTTGTCTCCCCCCCACACTTAAAATTTGACCGTCTCGAGCAAGATAGTAAAGCATGATAACATCTAAAACTCACAATAATAGAAGCTGATAATAGAGAAATAAAAATGTAACTCATCATGCAATCACCTTATGCTCTCATCGCATGCTCCAAGGAAGAATAAAATAATAAAGATATGACAGTGAAAATGTAATGACAATGAAAAGATCTGATAAAGTGGAGACAATGAAATATGAAAACAATAGGTGAAATGCCCAATAGTGATAATAACAAAGGAGAGGAAAACTAAAAGTTCAACAAGAAAGATTGCCTCCATCATATTCATGTAAGCTTATGCTATTGTAATTTCAAAAAGAATCAAAGCAAGTTCTAGAGTGTCAAGTATCATAAATGCTATCACACATAAGAGGATTAAGGATAGGCATGGCAACATCCTCACTAGGTGAACAATAAAACTGTCATGCTTAATCTAACAAGATAGAGTCTATCACCACAACAAATGACTAAATGCAATTAATATCCCCAAGCATACCAAGGAAACCAAAACTCGATAATCAGACTTAACTATCTTTTATGATTCTCAAAGCATAATAAAGGAACATGTAAGGAGATACAACTCGAAATCAAACAAGATTTATTCAAAGCCAAACAAAATGTAGAATGAAAAAGCAAAACATGAATGCAAAGTATAAAAGTAAACAAACATGTGAGTATAACATAAAGAAAAACAAGAAAAGTAAAGTAAAGGAACAAACTCCCCTTTATTCTGGTGGACGGAGCCTATCAAGCAGTAGCCTCCATCTTGGTAGTGGAGGAGTCTGGGTGACTGAGTAATTTGGGACTCCCCCACACTTAAACTTTACAAAAAATTGCTCTGGTGGCCTAAGTCGATTCAGGTTTAAAATCCATGAAAGGGTTGGAGTGCTTCGAATTATAGTAAAATCATCTCCTCCTTCTTGATTCTTTTCAGAAATCCTTCCAGGAGGCTGAAGTCTGTTCAGTTGGAGCACCCACTCCTGAAGTCTTCTGGACCCTGCAAAAACATGTAATACCTCTCTCAAGCGTGCAGGGTCAGAAAGAAATGATATAAATTCAATCTCTGAATGAAATGTATCCAAAATTGCATCATATCCAATTAAATCAATTTCTGATATCTCAATGAAATTTTCAAAATCATGTTCTACAAAATTTGCATCCAGGAACTCATCACAAATAAAGAAATCAATTTCTGGCTCATCAATAGAAAGTTCACAATTATTTTCCATCCAGGGTGTATCATGCAATGTGTCACAGCCAATCAAATCAATATCAGATATCTCCATGAGTTTTTCACATTCAACCTCAGCATATGACATAGCAAGCGATTCATCAAAATAAATAACATCAAATTCAGGCACTTCTAAAAAATTTTCACTAGACATATCCACAAAAGATGTATCTAAAGATTCATCATAACAAACTACATCAATTATGGGTGCCTCTAAAATTATTTCGCTATCCATAACAAGAGATGTATCAAGTAATGCATTATGAACAAGGAAATCAATATTTGGTACCTCTATTAGATTTTCACAAACAATCTCTACACAAGGTATATCAATAAACTCATCAGAATCAATAACATCAGCACTAGGTACCTCACTGCATTTTTCTGAAGAAAGAGGAGAAATACTTACCTGAGCTTGCTGGATAATACCTGAAGGTTCTATAATAGTAGATGTATCTGTGGTCTCCTCCTGGTCAAGTTCATGCTCCTCTTCAGCCTCAGGCTCTGGTGGACATTCAACTGGTGATCCTTGGGTGCTTGCTTCCACCATGCAAGTCCCTACACTTCCTGGTTCGTTATCTAAATCTTGTGGTGGTCCCTGGGGCTTTGTGCAATCCCCTACACCTATGGAATCATCTCCTCTGCATGCTTCTTCTGTAATATCTGCAACAACAGTGTCAGAAAAATTAGGACCATCAATAATACTATCATCAGAAAATAAAAGTCTAGAATGGTCCTGTGGAGCTTCAATTTCTTCTTCTGGAGCTGAAAAATTTGGAATTGGATTTTGAATAGGAGTCTCCTGAGGAATGCATGCTCTAGGTGCCCAGACTTTAATGTATTCTTCTTCTTCTTCTTCTAAAATTGCAAGATCCATTAAAGAAAGATTTGGCCCTGCACTAGGGTCACCTTGAACTTGCATTTGATTCATTTGACTAGCAATTTGTCCACCGCCTCTTTCTATGTCTTGAAGCCTTTGCTGCTGTTGATGATATTGTACAACTAGTTGATAAATCTCCTCAATTCTTTGTTGTTGTGCCTCATTCTCATTAAGATTCTCAAAGCCTCCTTGGTTAGCATAGCTCCTTGACTGATTTTGAAAGGATGAAGTAGGCTGAAAATTTTGAGCTTGCTGATTTGGTTGAAAACATGGCTGTTGAGGCTGATTAAAGGGCTGATATTCTTGGCAGCTATCAGAGGTTATGGAGAGCAGATATTCTTGGAAACTTTGCTGGGAGTTGTAGCCTTGAAAGTTCTGATTTTGGTGTGGAAAATTCTGTGGCACTTGCTGAAATTGTTGTGGTGGCTGAAATTGTTGTAGTTGCTGAATTTGAGGCTGACAAAACTGATATGGTTGCTCAAATTGGGGCTGATAGCTCTGAAATTGTGGCTGCCCCTGCTGAAACTGTTGAAAATTTTGAAATGATAGTTGATCTTGTGGCTGAAAAAATTGACTTGGTTGCTGAAAAGGCTCGAATTGTTGTAATGGTGGCTGGTAAGTAGATGAAGGCCTGTTGATTATTTGTTGATTCAAATGATTCAACCAAAATTTCAACTCTGACAGTGCACTTTTGATCTCTTTACAGTCCTCTGGTGAAAACATTTTGATCTTACAGCCCTGTCACAAATCAAACAAGAAAAATGACAGCAACCATATATAAAAGATAAAGCAATCAGAACAAAATCAAAAGATAGAATTATCAAGCACCACTACATTCCCCGGCAACGGCGCCAAATTTGATAACCGTTTTTGTCGCGTTACGGTTTCAAATACAATTTAAGTACCGAATTCCTCTAAACTAATGTAGCATAGAGTAACTCGGGTCGTCTCCCAACGAATGTAGTTGGTGCAAGATAATTCTCAGAATCGTATCTTATTGCTTTTGGGTTTTGAATATGAAACTGGGTTTTGGATTTGAGAGCTATGACTACGAAATGAATAGCAGAGCAAGTATGAAATCTAGACTAATTAAGGAAAGACAAGACAGGTGCGGAAATCTAGTTTATCCTGATTATAATTGCAGTAAAGAAAAGACAACTTGAAATGAAGCATTAATGAAACTAAACATGGAACGAAACCTACAGCATTAAAGAAATCTAATCTCCTAACTTAATTGCATTAAACTGAAGACAAGAAACCTAAAGCATTGGAAAGAGCAACACAAAATCAAAGTAAGCAACTAAAAAAAACATTACAATTGACAAAAATCATTCTAAGAGGCATTTAACCAAACACAAGTTGAGCATGTTCTAAATGGCATCAAGTGTGTTCAATGTAAATTGGGGAAAACCCATCAGTTACAAGTATTTAACAATCAACACGTAGCATTCAGCAATTAAGAAAAAAAATGAAAATAATCAACAAGCAACACTTAAATTGAAAGGAGGATCTGCTGTGAGGAAGTTGAAACTGCCGAATGCTGCAATTGCTACCAAGAACTGATGAATCTGGCTACTGGATCTGAAGATCTGCTAATGGATCTGATGTGAAGCTGCTGAAAAGAAATGGGAAGCGAATTGTGCTATTGCCCGTAGCTGTTGAAGAAGAGGAACTGTGAAGGAAATCTGCTGCTAACTGAATTGCTGAAAGAAGTTGCTGATGAAAGAACTGCCGACTACTTGAATTGCTGTGAAGAGAGAAAACAACAAACCACATGAAACCAATTGCTGTGAAGAAGAGAACAGATATGCTATGGAGAACTTGTGAAAAATTGGATTCAGAAAAGCTGCTGGGATTGAAAAACTATGAAGATGAAATAGCTGCCGAATCTAATGAAGCTGGATGAAAAAGGAACTGCAGAGGAATAACTATGAAGAATCAACTGCTAGTATTGAAAAAAAACTTGCTGTAAAGGGAAACAAATGAAAGCATTGCAGTAAGAGATTGATCGTCGGCGGTGGATCGGGATGGCTGCGACGCTGCGTGCGGCTAAAGCTCGGAACCCCCAAAGCCTAGCTGTGGTCGCCGGTGATGAAAATGGAAGAAAGACTGTGAAGGAAGGCGGATGGAGTCGACTAGAGCTCGGAACCCCCAAAGCCTAGCTTCGTCCGGTGGCGTGCGGTGAAGGAAGATGGATGGCGTCTCTCCGAACCCCGAAAGAGAACCTTTACTCTCTTCTCTCCGAACCCCGAAAGAGAAGAGGTGGACGTGGATAGTTGAGACGAGAGCCCCTCGTCTCGGTTGATCGGAGCTCCGGCCGACTAGGGTTCGGAACCCCCTTGCCCTAGCCTTGCGGCGACGATGAAGAAAGAAGGAGGAGAGGGATCGCCACTGGCCTGCGTGTGGAGTCGATGCCCTAGCTTCGCGATTCTTCCCTTTTTGATCCCCGGCTGCGCGTGGATTCGGTCAGCCAAGCCACAGCTCGAGTTCGATTCCTGGGTTCAGTCAATCAGTGTGGTTCAGCCAAACCAAGCAGTTGATTCAATCAGTCAAGCCTTGAGTCCGGTCCAGCTTTGGTTCAGTCCTGGGTTCAATCCAACTTGGGTTCAATCAGCACTTGGTTCAGTCAAACAGCTCAGCCAAGCCAGCTTCAGTTGGTTCAGCTCTGGTTCAGTCTAGTTCAGTCTAGTTCGAGTTCAGTCAAGCCAACTCTTGGGTTCAGTCCTAGCTTGGGTTCAGCCCAGAACTCACAGCTCATTAGTAACGGACGGCTGAGATCGATTCGGCTTCATCCAACGGTCAGATCTCTTCCGATCTGAACCAAACTTCACAGATTCCAATCAATGGTCCTGATCTACCTGTCCCCAGCTCGGATTTACCAGATCAGTGGCGGATGGTCCAGATCTTCTCTTTTCTTGAACGGATGGTCTAGAACATCTTAAGCTCGATCCAACGGTCAGATCACTTCCGATTTGGCTGAAATTTTCAGATCTTGGTCTCTGGTCATGATTGATTCTATCTTGGACTCGGATCGACCAGAAGTTGACCAATGGCTCAGATCTAGCCGTTCTCTAGAATGGACGGCTCCTATCAATCCGATGCTCGATCCCTTTGATCTGGATCCAATGCTGACTCAAGTCTGACCCAATTTGATCTAGGTCCATGATCAATTGAAGCCTACAAAATAGTATTCAAATTTAGTGCCAAAAATATCCCAAATATACACAGATTTGAATTAAATGCCAAAATGAAGGGAATACATGAAACCTAATACAAATGCAAACTCAAGCATATAAAATGTGGATCAAACATGGATTTTAGAGCCTAAAATAATCAGCAAAAATGGTGGTTATCAGGGTTTGAAGCCAGCCCTTGCGTGACGAACAAGGAGACTTTGAGCTAGGGAAGATTGGGGTTTAGATTTCCTTGGTTAATTTCAGTTTTCTTAGTTGTAATTTAAAGTCTACTGTCTGTTCTGTTTTTGGATTGGTTTCAGATTTGTTACTTTGTTTAATGCAATTGTTTTGCTTAAATTAGGCTTGGTTTATGCTAGTTTAATAGCTAGAGAATGTGTTTAGTGGATAGTTGTTTTTAATTCTAGTTGTTTTCAGTTTCTTTACTTGAGTATCAGCTGTGCCATTTTTCTTTCCTTGCGTATCAGTCCATTTTTCCTGCAATTACATTTCAGTTTCAGAGATTTTCAATTCGTTTCACTTTCAGTGAGTTAATTCAGTTAGTTTAAGTTTGCTTAGATCTTAGCCTCATTTCTGAATCTTGTCTAGCTTGGTAAGGCCAAAAATTCAGTTTGTTTTCCCAGCTAATTCCTGTGTATCAACTCTGCATCAAATTGTTTCAATTTCTGCAGCTGTATTGTGAAGTGCTGAAATTCCTTGTTGCCTTTAGTTGTTTACGAATTGATTCTGAACCGTGGTTTTCGTCTGCACATTATATTGCAGTTTGTTCAATCCTATTGTGTTTGGTTTGTTGTTGAATTGTTGCATTGGAATTGTACTGCTTTTCTGTACACAGTTTCATTCAGGCATCAATTCTGCATTCATGCATTCAGTATCTGCAAACATCTGAAATTGCAGCTGTTTGATTGGTCAGCAACGAGCTTTGGAATTCTTCCAGCTCATGTACAATACTTCGCTTATAGCTTTACCTTCCAGCTGAATTGGTCAAGTTACCTTTGAATTGGCAGTTTGCGATTTCTGAATTTAGTAGCAGAATTCAGCACATAAACACTTCCCTTGTGTATCAAGTTGCTTCATTCTTTTACTATGTTTCAAGTGAAATTCCAGCCCTAGTTTGTGCCAAGTTGTATGCAAACTCTAGTGTGTTATAAGGATTGAAATCAGCCTGTTTTTCATCCAGCTTTTCATTGAATTTCAGTATTATTTCTGCATCTCAGTTTGAAATTCTGCACCTCTAATTGAATGAAGTTTCGGCATTGGGTGGTGTCAAAAATTAACAAGACTTTTGGAGTACCATTACATTCGGAACAGGGTGTTTTGCATCAAGTGGTTTCTGAATTTTAAATCCTACTATTGCTCAAGTTTACATTTCCTGCACTTAACATCAATTCTGCACATCAACTTTAGATGCATGCATTTTGTATCAATTAAGCCTCGGTAATGACTTTGTATCAATTGTCTATAGAATGTTCAGCCCTTAGTTGTTTTGAATGGCAAACAATATCAACATTAGGAACAATTTGATATCATCCTGATTTCCCGAGTTTTGCAAATTACATAGTCGATTTAATTGCTCAGCGGGTGAGTTACTAATTGCTATCACATTGTTGATTCATTGGCTTATTAGCTAAGCCCTCTATTTTCATTACAAACCATATTCTAATTGAAACCCAATCACATTTGAAACCCAAATTCACAAACGACACCTAAATACAAGCGCGAATCAAACAACGTCAACTAGCCCCGAGAAAAATACGACCTGTGGCCCCTATATTACATTTTCATACTTTTGATTGAAAAGGGTTTCCAGCATTTCATTCATTTATAAATTCTAAATTTGATAGACCCAATTTCGTGACAATATTTAATATATCATTTGGGTCTTGTCAATGAGTCTCCATTCAGATTAATTTTTAATCCGTAGACATGGAGAGGTCTCTCAAGAACAACCGAGTATTCGCTTAAGAAACCCGCCAAGCCATACCCATCAATATATACATAGTATAGTTGTTTGTAGTTTAGTTTCTTTGTATGTTCCTTTGGTTTGCTTGTTGTTTCAGTTCTCTTGCAAATTGCTTAGTGTAGTCTTTGTCTTGTTTTTATTGGATTTCATCAGATGTACATTACATTGAGTTGTCTTGTTTTTAAGTGGATACTCTTGTATTCCATTTTTCTATTTATGCTATCAGTTGATTAGTGCTAGTACGTCAAGTGAATGACTTTTCTCTATCTTCACCAATATGAAATGAGTATTACTTTATTGAAATATTTGAGGATGGTCTAGTTTTTGGATTTCTTTTCACTTTGCCTATTTCGAATAGTAGATACTTGATAAATAGTCATAATTCATAAAACTTGTGAGTACATGTGTCCCATAGTGATTTTTCAAACTGCATTTTAGTTACTGGATGTTGATCTGATAATTAAAACTCACCTAAAAAAACTTATCCTTATCATGCATGTATAGACTTGCATTTGTGTTAGTGCTACACTTGTAGAGCACCAAAAGAAAACATTTGAATTGAATAAGGGATTAAAAAATAGTATCGTGAGTGGAAACTAGTCATTTACCTCTTTGAGATAGAGTTAGGTTACTAGGAAAATAAAGACTAGGCTTCCCTTGATTCCTGAGCACGCCTTTGAGACCATGGACAGTTTGAAAAAGATGAACCAAGTGTGTGGCAGGTAAACTCCTATCGCCGAAATTATGAGGAATTAGTTAGATGATGACTTGACTAGGTATTATGGTTGATACTTGAAGAAATATAGCACTGAGCACGGAAAACTTCTTAGGTCTTACTTGAATTTATTTTTATATCATGCTCATTAATGAAAGTGTTAGATAGAGTTAGGTCAAATTCACTAGGGATTATAATGCACTACAACTGATATATAAGTACAATGCGGAGTGATTGCTTGACGACAAGCAAAAGTTCAAGTCAGAGGTGTGATGATCGCAGATTAGACATGCTTTTATCATTTCATTTATGCTCATGACTTGCATTTCATGATTCTATTTGATATGAGCTTCTGCCCCTTCTTAGCTTGTTATCAACTTAATTATTTCTCTTTGTTCGAAAATCTGATTTTTACGTGTTTGTATTGACAGGATGCGTTTTGAAGTGAGAAGGAAGCACAAATGGAGCAGAACGCGAGTTGGAGTCGGAAGCAACCCCCACACGCCTAGGTTGTGTGACCCTACATGGTCGTGAGGGGGTCTTGGGCAGTCCACATGGCACGGTCGTGCCTCCTCTACCACAGCTTGCACGGCTAGGCCGTACCCCCTAGCACAGCCCATACGGACACTTCCCAGTCAGTTCCATGGTCGGGTCGTGCCCCCAAGCACGGCCCGTGCTGCTTGCGCTGCACCCCACACGGCACGGCCATGTGGTATCACATGACCGTGCTGCCTTGTAGGGTTGGGGTTGTGCTCCCCCTATAAAAGGGGTCTTCCTCTCCTTTTCTTGGGGAGGAAGTTTCTTCCTTTGGAAGAGCCACCTTTGAGCCACCCTTAATCTCCTACGACTCATCGACGATCCAAGGACCTCTCCGACACCATCCACATCTCCCGAGGCTTAAGATTGGATCCGAAAACTACACTCTGACGGCTAAGCATTTCCTTCTCTCTTCTCTTTGATTGAGTTGTGAAATATTTATTTCCTTCTCTTTGGTGTTCGATCTCATGTCTTGTGAGTAGATCCTCCATGTTCTAGGGCTTAGGCAGTAATTGTAATGTATTATTGATAAAAACCCCCATGAATTTACTAGTACCTTGTGTTGATGATATACTTATGCATGATTCTTTTTGATTAAATGCTTATGTAAAGTGTTTATGCTTCAATCTCTTGAGTGTACATTTTTATGTTGTGTTTGATGGAAGGGATGTGAGGAATGGTCTCCATCGAGGGGAAATGCTCAAGGTTATATGCTCGGGGAGCCCTATGTGACAAGGGTAATCTTTAACCAGACAACTTTGAGCGTTAACTGAAGATGGAGACTATTTCCATACAAGGATAGATCTAACTGACGCTTATTGGGCCCCACTTATGTAACCTAAAATGTATGCCCAAGGAGTCTTAGGTGAAAGGGTAATCCTTTAACCGAGCATTCTAGGTTACTAAGGGAAGATACTCTAGTGTGTCATTCATTAGTCAAACCGATAATTAGTTAGGCTTCCTATAATGCATGAATATAGAAACCAAGGCACTAGTTATACATGGGACATCAGTAACCATCCTGATGAAACCTAGATCCTGAACACTTTTCCCACATAGTTTTCCTCACTTGATCTTCTAGCTCTCTTTCTCTCTTTCTATCCTCTCTCACTCTAGCCCTCATTCACTAGTTTGGAACTACTCACACTCAGTTAGTTTAGCCAATTTTCCTTACAACCTCCCTAGTGTTTGCCAACTTAGTCCATGTGGGGACGATATCTTTTATATTACTTGTGATATATATTCTCATGCACTTGTGGGTACACATCAACACTTCGAATCATCAGAAACGCCTCAAGTCCCATAGCTGGCAACGCTACCGCCTACATGTGAGGCGCCTCAACTCTATCTGAGGCGCCTACACATTTAGACACAAGAATCAAAACACATAAGACTTAACTTAACTTGGTTGGCGAATATCAAAACTAGTCTAGAATACTTAAAAATATTATACCTTAAATCCTAAATCTTTTTTTTAAAATAACACTATGTGCTCATGGATAAGTGTGTTACATAGCATTTTCATATATATACTAAAATGTTATGTTGCACATCTATCCATGAGTACATAGTATTATTTTTTAAAAGAAAATTAGTTTATATATATATATATATATATATATATATATATATATATATATATATATAATATATATATATATATATATATATATATATATACGATTTTGATATGCTACGGACCGCCCGCATTCGGACCGTGTACGTGGCACCTGCTTGATCGGTCAAGGACATCCCTGACCAATCAGACAATTCCTGATTGGTTAGGGATGTCCCTGACCGATCAGGAAGTTGCCTGATCGGTCAACCTGATCGATCCGCCATTACCCAGTACCGACGGGTTCACCGCTGTCCGACGGGTTCACCGTTACCCCTAGGGTTCACCGCACCCCCTAGGGTTATAGTTTTGTTCGAGGGTGGCGGCCGAAGGCCGCCGATGGTGTCCGATCAACGATCGGCCACCACGCAGCGAGTTGCCTGACCGATCAAGCAACTGCCTGATCGGTCTGGCGCTTGGTCCGCACGCGGTCCACACCGTGCGATCCGCAACAGATCATTCCTCTATATATATATATATATCCACCTCAGGTGTGGCTGTCCACATGGGTTAACTACCATGCGAGCATCCCCCCCTTAGGCGTGCACACGGTGCATACACCAAGGATGGGAGAGTAAGATTACTATATATATATATATATATATATAGAGAGAGAGAGAGAGAGAGAGATAGATGTTAAAATATGGACATGTAGATGTGTACTCGTCGGTGACCAATGTAATTTTTCTTTTTCTTTTTTATTTATTTTTTTAGCTTGTGATTACGTCATTTAGGATTTTATTTTTAGAGTTTAGGGGTTGAGTTATAGTATTAAGTGTAAGAAAATTTTCAAATTGAAAAATATTTGAGATTTATACAGTGTTTGCACGATAAAGTCTTTAGAGTAATTCAATCCTAAACCTTAAAGACAAAATTCTTAATGGCATAATCACAAGTTAAAAAAATAAAAAATAAAAACAAACTTTTTATGTTGTGCCCCTTCCTTCATGAACGTCTATGTTGCGTGCCTTGGGAGGGGGGATGCAACATATATACACATAGACCCTTCCCACACTCGGGTGCATGCCCTAGATTTGACTGAGAGAAGGTGCTCATGTGGTGGCGTTGTCAATCACACACGGGGGTGCACATGATGAGGTGGGTAGGGTAATTGCCCTTCCCCAATGAGCGAAGGATCAAAATCCGAGATTGGCGAGGTGTAAATCCTTGCATCTAGCATAACTCACCTGTCCCATCCATATTATCTCTTAGTCGCATAATTTATCCTCCTCGTGATGGTCCTGGATGGGTTGACAAGAGTGTTGGGACGAGCTTAATCATGTTTAATTTGCCCAATACATAAATTAATATTTATATTTATCAATTAAATGAAAAGAAAATAAGGCAAAAAACAAATGGGCCCTTATCATTTGCATTTTCGTCAAATGGGTGTCCCATTTCTCATTAAAGTTAAATGAGTGCTCATCTATGTCTCTGTTAAAGTGACCTCCCCAAAATACCTTTGCATTATTTAATCATTTGGTCACGTAGAAACTAACAACTAACTTTTACAATTATAGATATTAATATCTAGGTGGCAAAAGACGATTCGCTCATCCTCGCCATCCCATCCCAGGGCCAATACGAAAGAGATAAATCACGAGGGCTATGAGCCATCATGTAGAATCTAACATCTACCAAAAAGGTGAAACGCTCACCCCAGCGCCCCAGGACCAACACGGATGAGGTAAATCACGATTATCACTGGTGTGGTGAGGCGCCTGGGGTCGAGGGAATTAATGCCAGCAGACCAGGGTTTTATCCCCGTGCGTAACTGGCGACCCTCGAACCTATGACCTCGACTAAATCGGTCAGGCGCTTACCATCCGATTCAGCCCGTGGGGACTGTAAAATCTAACATCTAGCTTTTACAACATGTAGTATCTAACATCTAGCTTCTACAACGTGTAGAAGCTAACAAGATTCTACACCTGCTAGCTTCTTCAACCGAGATTTATTTCATTTTGATTTTATTTATTTGAGTGATATTCTAATTAAAATATTATATCAACCAGAAACATAAATGATTGAGATTTCATATACGTATTACATTTCAAATAAAATTATCTAATAATAATCGGCCAAGTAAATGCTAACATTTAGTTTCTATAATGTCCAAAAACTAGTTGCTAACTTTAGTTGCTAATTTCAAAGGTAACTTTGTATGATCTTGATTTTACTTCTTTGAGTGATAATCTTATTAAAATAATATTTTAACAAATAAACTAAATGATGGAGATTTCATGACACTCAGTTACATTCCAAATTAACATATAATCAAGCTGGTAGAAATTATCATGTACAATGTACAATAATTATCTGTTAACTTTTATAATATGCAGCAGTTAAACCGGTAGTTCTTATACTGGTAGAAATTAGTTTGTAGATTTTATAATAACGTAAAATTAAAAAATATTTTTAGGATAAAATTATTAGGCACGTAAGGACGACAATATGACTTTAATTAAAAATAAGAGATCCATCAGTTGAAAACGCAAACGATGGACGCTCTTTTCGTTTTTTCCAAAAAAAAATAAAATAAAATTCTGCTCTCGCAATGCATTCCTTTTTTTTTATTTATAAGAGATATTCAGATTTATACCCGACTAATCCGTTTAATTGACCGACCGACCTTACTTCATAGTCTTCAACGAAAATCTCCACCGATTAACGAGGGTAAATCGTAAGATAGAGATACATGATATCTTCACCACTAATGATATCGATATCCAATAGCCCGACCACATAGTAATATGTGACAATTTTTTCATCAGCATACTGCATCTCGCAATTTAATTTTTTAAACTAAACATATTAAATTAAAATTAAAAAATTTTAATTTTATAGTTTTTTATTTGTTATATTATATAAATATGTCCTGAGCAATCTCTTGGAGATGTAATTGAGTTTTTAGCAAATGTTTTTTTTTATATAAATATATTTTATTCATATGATAGAATATGAAGGTTACTGAACTTTATTCTTATTCCATATTCAAAAAAACGTATATAGAATATTTTTTATCCACGGGTAGAAACTATCCGTAGGCAGAAAGTATGACATTCTACCCTGCTGCCGTTTGACACACGTCCTCACAGCATCATTTCTGGGGTTTTGTGTCGCGCTCAGTCATTTAAACCCTAACGTCCTGCTCTCGTCTCCGCCCTCCCAAGAAGCTCACGATGTCCTCCTCTCCTCCCCGCCCTCCCAAGAAGCTCAAGATGTCCTCTTCCTCCGCCACCTCCGACGCAGACGACGCCCCTTCGTCCACCCCCGGCGAACCCCAGCGGCGCTACAAGCGTAGCATGATGGCCATCTTCTTCGGCTACTGCGGCGCGGGGTACCAGGGCATGCAGAAGAACCCCGGCGCCCGAACCATCGAGGGAGACCTCGAGGAGGCCCTCTTCCTCGCCGGTGCTATCCCTGCTGCCGACCGCGGCCTCTCGCGCCGCTACGATTGGGCCCGATCTGCTCGCACCGACAAGGGCGTCAGCGCTGCTGCTCAGGTCGTCTCGGGCCGCTTCTATGTCGATCCGCCTGGCTTCGTTGCCCGCCTCAACGCCCACCTCCCTGACCAGATCACCGTGTTCGGCTTCAAGCGAGTCACCGACTCCTTCAGCGCCAAGAAATTCTGTGATCAGCGACGGTACGTCTACCTTCTTCCCGTGTTTTCCCTTGACCCTAGCGCACATCCGGATCGGGAGTCCGTCATCGCGAGCATCGGATCTGACAACGAGCTCACACGCTGCATAGAGTGCTCAGAGAGGGGACGCAAGAGACGTACTTCCATGGATCGCTTTTCTCAGGGATCTAAGCAGGAAGAAAGGCCTGATTCTGAGCAAGTTGCTTCATTAAAACATGGTGCTGTCAAAATTGAGGATGGTAAATTTGAGTCAACTAAGCTAGAAAAACCTGATATTGCAAGGGTTGGGGCTAGTGATGATCAGTTTCTAGTCGTGAAGCTAGAAACTGCTGATTCTGTATCAATCGAAGGTGCCATTGATCCGGAAACTATAACAGAGCTTAGGGCTTCCAATGTGGATGAATGTGGTAATTCAAGCAATAGGGATTTCTTCTTGGAAGAGAAATCCACAGTGGAGACTGTAGTTCATGAAGAATCCATTAAACAACTGAGTGCCAAAACCAAGTTCTGTTATGATGATGAACAGAAAGCGAGATTCAATCGAATCCTACAGCAATATGTAGGGACTCATAACTTCCTTAACTTCACGAATAGAAGGGCTGAAGTTCCCTCTGCTTGTCGAGACATCATATCCTTCCATGCAAATAGTGTCATTTGTATTGACGGGATTGAGTTTGTGAAGTGTGAAGTTGTAGGGCAGAGCTTCATGCTCCATCAGATCAGGAAGATGATCGGCCTTGCAGTTGCAGTGATGAGAAATTGTGCACCTGAATCGATTATAGATGTTGCCTTAAAAGAGTATGAACTCCTTTTATCCCATAGTGTGTAGGGAACTTCTATCTCCAGGTTTTGGCTGATTCATTTATCTTTTGCATTGTTCAGGGATGTAGGTGTCAAGGTTCCAACGGCTCCTGAAGTCGGACTATACCTGGACGAATGTATATTCACTTCCTATGATAAGCAATGGAAGAACTCACATGAGCCACTGACCATGGATGCATATGCTGAAGAAGCTGAAGATTTTAAAATGAAGTATATATACCCTCACATCGCCTCCATGGAGCACAAAGAAGGCACCGTTGCGCTCTGGCTTCACTCGTTGAACCATCGTAACTATCAAGATCTCTGTGCCAGCAGTGGCTGTGCTGTTCCTCATGGGAAACATGTTGATGATGATGATGTTGATGATGAGCTTTATTTCTCATCAAGAAAACTTTTTTCTAAGTTCTTATAGCATGGATCGTAGAGGAATTTTAATACCTTAATGATTTCCATCTTCTGTTTCAGGATAAGCATTAGTGGTTACTTCAGCTTTATTAGATGCATGATGCACCAAGATTAACTCCCAAGTTCCTTTGTTCGCATTTTGATTTTGCTTGAGTTTGATGGATTTGATGTTGATGCATGGATATCGAGTTAGCATTTGTTTGCTCACTGTAAACTGTGTTAGCTCAGTGGCTAATCCTATGAATCTGAGTTTCTGTGGGTTTTGCTGTTTCTATCGAATTAGTCGTCGGTACTTCCATTTGTGGTTGCAAAGTTTGTTCATGCCAATGAGCTGTCGAAGTTAGATGAGCTGCAATGACTGGCGATGCTTGTTTCTTCCGTGAATTTGTATAACCATGGGATTCATTGTAAGTCTTCCTTCTCTCCTTTTCCTATTCATTTTTCTTCTTCAATCTTCAACGCATGATTCTCCTGTGAACCCTAGAAGTCATAGAAGTCTTCTTCTTCGCCGTTTTTGTTGTTGTTGTAGAACCCTAGGGCTTGCTTAGGTCGTTCTCGTTTCTTCTTGTCCTTGGCACATGTTCTTTGACAAACTTGTAGAACCCTAGGTGATCCTGTCGCAAAGTGAGTTGGACGCCCTTACAGCTGAGTAAGCCTCCGGGGAGAGCGAGGTCGATGAGGTGGTCTAACGAGCTGGATCGCCTATGGCCTGCAAGACAAAGAACGTTAGAATCCCTCGGGAAAAGTCCCCGGCCGAACACTTCGACGGTCAAGTCAGTACTCGACGGTGGCGATGGAAAGCAATAGAACAGTATGAAATTGTACTATCGCGCGTACCTGAGAAATGCGGAGTGAGGAGACTTATATAGCGGGGGAAGCTGACAGCTCCTGCCCCGCCTGCCACCTGTTGTCCCATAGCGAGGACAAGGTAATGCATGCCCAGAGGTGGCAGGATAAAGTAGCGCATGCTGTATTAAGGAAAGGGGCACTGTCAACTTAAAGGTTGGCGCCGTTGGACGCCGCTCGGCCTGACATCAGGGTATGTGAGCTTGGTACGGGGGGATAGGATATGGCAGGGAAATCAATACCTCGGCGAGATATCCGTCACTTGGTACCAGGATGGCTTCAGTCCTGGCCTATCCCGTATAGCTTCTGGTATCCTGGTGTCAGGGAGTGGTTGTGCCGATTGAGGCACTAGGTGTAGAGGCCGACTGAGGGTCTGTGAGGGTGCCGACTGGGGGCACTGAGGGATGAGACCGACCGAGGGCTTGTGAGGGTGCTGACTGGGGGCACTAGATATAGAGGCCGACTGAGGGCCTGTGCGGGTGCCAACTGGAGGCACTGAGGGATGAGGCCGACTGAGAGCCTGTGAGGGTGCCGACTGGGGGTACTAGATGTAAAGGCCGACTGAGGGCCTATGCGGGTGCCAACTGGGGGCACTGAGGGATGAGGCCGACTGAGGGCCTGTGAGGGTGCCGACTGGGGCACTAGATGTAGAGGCCGACTGAGGGCCTGTGCGGGTGCCTACTGGGGGCACTAAGTGACGCCTCCTCCGATTTGGGCTTATCCCTGGAGCGTGGGCCGCCACGCATCGGCAGGGAGCCGAATCTGGATGAGTCTTATAGCATGAACATCTGGCTTGGGGTTGGCTGATACTAAAAAGCGTGGGCCACCACACGTAAGTTTAAGGACCTAAACCCGCTCAACACCCATCTGACGGGCCTCTATAGCCCACTATCCCTCTTCCTTCTGACTGGGCGCCAGGCTGCCGAGCCAGACTACACGCGAGCTGGTCCGGGATCATTAGGATTTGCATAGTCCTCATCTTCTTCGTCTTGATGTTCATCAGATGTTCCTCGGGTGACCTTGTAGATCCCTAGGACTTCGCGTACTCTTCTTATGCTTTTAATTTTTGCCTTACGAAACTTTCTTGCACGAATTACTCGATTATGTTTCAATCACAATGATAATGGCATGATTTGTAAATAAGACAAATACAATTGCTCAACGATTGTTTTATAATGTCTAAGATTATGTATAAACCATACTAATAATAGCTCCAAATTTTTACTATAGGCAGCCTTTAGGCGCGTGTTCATATATTGAGGTTGAACATATATAGTGAAAGGAACAAAGAATAAACTAAGAATTAGTATGGATGTATTGATACTATACGACGATCATTACAAACGAATCATCTATAGTACATAAGAAATTAATTCACAATTTTAATCCTAAATAAATCTAATTTAACAAGGATGGATTGTATAACCCTAAATAATTCTAAAAAATCAATTTACTACTTTAAACATCATAGTGTGAGATAAATGGAAAGATCTTAAAAGAGTTTCAAGTCGATCCAAAGTGAAGCGAAATTTTCTATATGGTGATGTGTTTTTTTTAAAGATGATGAACCTACAATCCACACGAAATGAATGAATGAATTAATTTTAGTCAAAATTAGTATAAGATCATTTTATGTTAAGTTTTGAATTTAGATACATAGGTGTATTCTAAAAGACATTTTAAATCATGCTTTTAAAGAATATGCCTCAAAATTACTTTTCGGTCTTCCTTAACCATTGCCGCCAATGCTGTCTCCTTCTCCACCTCCACAATATCTTCTTTGATAGAAAAAAGGATAGTCTAGTGCACGAAGATTCTATCAGTGTCGAGTTTCGAGGAAGAATTGGATCACTTTAGGTCTATTATACGCAAATTTTATCTTGCATTTTGCAAGAGACCTACTCAAATTTGTGATCTCAAAGTTAAATGATAATAATTTTATCATTGTGCTAAAGCTTTTTTTTCACGATAAGACAAATAATTGTTGGGGTGGCTAGAGAGATTTAGAGATAAGATGAGCATGGAAGAAAAAACAATGGGGTTTTACATGGCCTAAGAAATTCAAGCAAGCATGCTTCCCAATAAGCAATAGAGTCATTATAAAGATGATATTTTATAATCATGTCGGATTGATAAATCTAGGATTGATATAAAATTAATTCCTACATGTATGATTAATTCTCCTAATTATATTCACGTCCTCAAACATCAATTTGACCCAATATATTGAGAGTAGTGATTTTTTTAACACAAATTAAAATTTTCAAACAATCAAATTCGTGTTTAAAAAATTATTGCTCTCAATATATTAATCAAATTGAAGTTTGAGGGCATGAATATAATCAGGAAAACTAATCATACATATAGAAACTAATTTCATATTAATTCGAGATCATTTAATATATTAACCGATTTTATCTAAAATCAATTTTAATTAAAAATAATAAATCAGTCAAATGATTTTTAAAATCAGTCGACTGATTAAAATTTTGCAGCTTGCAAGCGATGTAGTAGGAAATCTATTCGACTCATTAGTCGATTGATTAAAATTAGTCGACTGTCATCAATCGACTAATTAAGGGTAAAATAAAAAATAAATACGTGATTTGATAATTTTGAAACTACTTTACGTAATTTGAGTATTTCATAAAGTTATATGCGTTGTTCAGTAAATTGTTGATATATATTTTATAATTTATGAATAATTTCGTTATTTTTTTAAAATAAATTTATATAATCATGAAAGCATGACTCACTTATTGATAAATTTAAATCACAGTGACAATTTAATGAAGATTCACACAATTTTAATTCTTCTATTTTCTACTCCAACACGCCAATTTTCACACTTTTTTAAAATTCCTAATTATAAACTGAATAAAAATAGATATATAATAAGATATACATGCAGCCTAAAAGTTTCAAACAGTAGCAAGGAAATTCTGAAAAGCTTTCACTAATAAATGCACCAAAAAATAACTTACTTCAAATGTTGCTACTAGATGACCACTAATTGAGATGTCTCTAAATATTGCTGGAGCTACAAACTTGGAGTCATGGACCAAAATGTTCCATGTCTGGAGAAATTTCCAATCCTCTTAGAAGACTTCTTGCCGTCTCACTCTCCTGCAAGATCAGTAACGTCGTAAGAAGAAGTTATCGCATATTTTGAAAATTGAAAAACAAATAAAATAAAATAAGTCAATCCTTTCTTAGTTTGGTATTTCCAGTACATCCTACTCGAATAATGAAAGTGCATACCGGACCAGTATAATCCAAGAGCCTCCTGCAATAGTACTCTGCTTCTTGGAATCTCTTCTTAGTTTGGTAATACTTGGCGAGGTAAAACATTGCTTCAACCATGTTAGGCCCTTGTCTCTCTTCAGCTTCCATCCTGTCGAGATCTTTCTTGTAGAAAAATGCAGCCCGTTCAGAATGCCCAAGAGCCTCATGCAGCTTCGCAAGCTGAAGTAGGGCGATCCCTTCGCTGTCGTTACAGTTTGCAGCTCTTTTGAAGCATTTGATGGCTTCATTCAGCATCTGAAGTGGTGCGCTTTCATACAAATGAGCCATTGCGATCCAAGGCCTAGAGTCGTTAGGCTGCAAGTATGATGATTTCCGAAAATAGTAAAGGGCATAGAAAGGCATACTCATCACCTCATAGGTTTGCCCCAAACCATACCACGCACGGTAATCTCTAGGATTTATTTCAATGGCCCTGCGGTAGGCATCAGTCGCAGCTGGTGTGTTTTTCATCTCAACATATTCATGGCCCATTAGAGTCCAAGCTGAAAGGAATTTTCTGTTAAGTTTAACTGCCCTTCTGAAGTATAAAACTGATTTCTCATGTTGTCCCTTCAAACTGTAATAATTTGCTATGATGCAGCAAGACTCAGGCCTATATTTGTCTGTCAAAGACACCCTATGGGCAAGGAAACTCAGAGGAGAAAAAGATTCTTTCGCGTAAAGTAAATTCGAATAGACATCCATTGATTCCACACGGTGAGGATCTTTACTGAGAAGGTCTTCAAAGATTAGTTCAGCATCATCAAGCTCCCTTAAGCAATACAGAACTGTTGCAATTTGAGACTGAATATAGTTGCTAGACTGGAAAACCCCTAACAAGCGCTCATATCTTTTCAAAGCTTCTTCATGCATCTTCAGTTCCTGATATGCACTGGCAAGAAAAAAGTCCTTCATCCAGTGGTTTTTTAGATTCAAATTGTTCAAAGTGTCAGCAGTAGTGCAAAGGGCTTGAAGTTCCAACCAAGCACTCCAATTCCATGGAAAGCAGTTAACAGACTCCACAAGCACTTTCATAGCAGCATTCTCACAACCTTTATCTTTGAGGATGATGCCATACAAGTATAAACCAAATGAATCAATGCTGCCAGCTCTCCTTAACGAAGATAGTTCCCTCTCTAAAGAAATCAACTCTCTGTTTACAGCATCACTCTTGCCCAAGGATCCCTCAAGTTCAAACATCTCCTCCTCCTTGCGCTTTTCTCCTGCCTATGGAACAGAAAATTGGAAAATGCTTAATGGTTATGACTATAATGGTAGAACAGTATAAAAGCCTCCAGCCAGTGTGTTGTAAAAAATATCAGGTGCTTTATGGCACTAAGGTTGTGTTAGTAGGAGCCCCAGAGCCAATTATGTGACGATTGACTAGAGACTTTTTGTATTATATTCTATCAGTAATAAAGGCATGTTTGGTTATTATACTTACTTTATATTTGTGTCAAATAACTAAGTATAATAATGTCCTTGGGTAGTAGGTTCTTATCTACATCATATCGATTGGTTGAATCGATAGTGAGATGATGTAGATAACACTATACTAAATTATTCCTAGTCAAGCATTAATATTCAAGGACAATATTAATGTATGAAGACTAGCATGTAGGTCAATTGATGACTTAAGCTCACAAATCATGAATATGTGATATTAAGTTGACACATGGGTATACATTAGAGAATGTATACTGAATTGACCTGCCATGAGAAAATTTCATAGATTGTCATATGAGTGTCATAAACTTTCTCATGTGACTATTAGTAGGAAAAGTCCTTAGACCTGAAATCACTACGGTTCCCTACATAAGGAGTTATGTACTTTGATATCGTCAAACGTCACCTGTAACATGGTGGACTATAAAGGCGATAACTGGGTATGTAATAAATTATGCAGAGGGATGTAAGTGATGAAGATGGAATCTATCCCTCACATATGACGGGAGTGATATCTGTGGACCCCTTGATTGAGTAGGATTACTATAACGCATGGTCATGCTCAAATGAGACAATATGAGATATTGAGCTCATTTGTTTGAGTGAATCCACTCGAGGATCAAGAAACACAAAGATTGATCGAGGATGACACGGGTTTAGACTCAAGTGAATCCAATTGGATTATGGGATTGAGTCTAATTTGAGTTAGACTCATCTAGATTAGATTCAACCACTTAATTATGAATAATATTCATTAAATGGTTTAATGAAAATTATTTAAGAGGAAGGCTAAGAGATATTCTATTCATTAGATGAATAGAATATTAAGAGTCTCAAGGGATACCAAAAGGCTTGGTATTCATTGGGTTTTATTAGCATTAAGATGAGAGAAGCTCAAGGGTCAAAGACCCTTGGTATTCATTAGATGAGTATAAATAGCCCCTCTTGTCAAAGGTTAGAGAGAGTACTTCTCTTCTTCTTCTTTCTTCCTCCTTGTCCAAAACTCCCTAGTGGAGGTTCTTGTGCTTTGTGAACCATCCCAAGTTGCTAGCACAACTAAGGTGGTTCCTCTCCGAGGCAAAGATCATGTTCGTGTGGATACGCATAGAGGCACGAACACTTGAACGTGCAAGAGATCCGGCATATCTCGGATAAACGGAATAAGCGAAGGGCACGCGCCAAAAGTATACCTATACGATAGGGTTTTTGTAATTCACTTTGTATGAGTTTTCTTTCGCATGGATCGCTCAAGGGATCTTATTTCCACTGTAAATTTTAAATATTTTTTGCCCATAGATCCCTACAGGTTGCACTAACGATGAGAAAAAGGAAAGTATATGTTGCATACAAATCATTCTAAAAAAGGTGGGGATTTCTACAATCCTCCTTAAGACAGATCAACATTGTTGATCATTCCCATCTTGCTCATGAAATCTTCAATACTTGCTTTTTGAAGACCCTTTACAAGAATGTCAGTTGTTTGCTCTCTGGTAGTAATATATGTCATCTATACAGTCCCATTATCATTTTTTTTTCTTTGTGAATGGTAGACAACCTCTAGATTTTTTTTCTGGTCATGTTGAATAAGGTCACAGGCTAGATACTTACAGTTGCCTTGTTTATAGCTTTATGGGAGAGATACTAGGGAGTTTTAGCTGATTTAGAAGCCTCCCTAGTCATAATCGTTCACATATATTGTGATCCAATGCCTGAAATTCAGCCTCTATGTTGCTTCTCACAATTACAAACTATTTCTTACTTCTCCATGTCATAAGATTACCCTAAGCATTGGTACAATAACCTAAAGTTGATCTACGCAAAGAAGAACCTGCCCAGTCATCCTGTTATCACTTTTCTTAAAAAAATCAAACCCTTTCCAAGTGTTCTTTACATTTCCAAGAGCACTCTTTAGATCCCTCAAAACTCTATACACCACATCATGTGTTTGTATTGGGTGACTACAATAACCCAAAGTTGATCATCTATGCAAAGAAGAATCTGCCCAGTCATCCTGTTATCATTTTTCTTTAAAAAAAAAACAAACCCTTTCCGAGTGTTCTTTAGATTTCCAAGAGCGAAGATCCCTCAAAATTCTATACACCACATCATGTGTTTGAATTGGGTGAGTGCATAAATTAGCTAACCACACTGATTGCAAAAACAATGTGAAGTCGTGTTGGGGATAAGTAAATTAGATTACCCACTAGCCTCTAGTACTACTTTCAATCAACCTTGCAAGCACCCTCCAAGTCCAAGGCTAACTTAATATTAAGCCCCATAGGTACATCATGTTGGAACCGGGTGCATGTTGACATGGATACGGATTCGTAATTTTAAAATTTAATTACGTGCAGCGGAAGGTTTAGCATAAATAATTTCTCAAATTATTTTAATCACGTATCTAGCATGCAACCTTATGTTGTGGAGACATGATCATAAATTAAAATTTTGTAGAAAGTAAACTAATTTACTTGATACCTCGCGTAACTTGAAGTAAGGGACGAGATCCAACCGTAGCGTCCCTTGGAAGCTCCG
>JAGFNQ010003623.1:863073-888409 GCA_024364735.1 Boesenbergia rotunda | reverse complement strand
AACTTTGATTTTTTTTTTTTGACTTTGGCATATTTGTTTATGATGGCTATGATTTCACTGGAAATTTCAATAGAAAGTTTTTATTACTAGGTTGACGGGATAGCCAGAATCTCCATCTACACTTGAACTAACCAATTTGTGAAATTGATGAAGAAGGATGCAAGAAACAAAGCACCACATCAAACTAACCTACTTTAGAAATATAAAACTGACAAACTTCCACAAAGGATGTAAAAAGTCAGATGGACTCCTAGTTGCTTCTTTTCCAAATAGATGGTACCATCAAATTGAACAAGAACAATGGTCTATGCATTTCATCAGACAACATGAGGAACAAACTACAAATACCAAACGAGCTCAGTAACTAGTGGGAGGGGAGTTAGAGCAAAGCATACCAAGTAGAGGGAATAGCAGCGGAAGAAAACGGCCTTCTTCCCAGTTTGATCTTCGAGAACGTCGACGGCCCGCCGGTACTCGCGGCAGTCAAAGTATGACTTGGCCAGAAGGTAGCGATCATTGCTGCCGCCATCGAAGCCATCATCGGCAGGTAGAGGCGTGCTGACATAAGATACGCCGGCTTGGGGCGTGACAGCGGCCTCGGCTGACGCGGGAGCTGAAGAGTCAGAGCGGACGCAGCGGCGACAGGAGGCATCGGGGTGCAGGTGGGAGAAGGAGCGGAAGCCACTGGTTGCGGAGGTAGAGGGGCCAGCACTGCACGGGCGGAGACAGCTGACGAGGATGCCGAATGGGAACGCCCAGATCTACGAGGAGTTCCAACGCCCTACCGGGGAGCGGAAAGAGGGTTAGAGATTACGATAGTATCGAGGAAATCAAGGATAGGGATCGAGAACCATTTGGCGGCACAGTAGAGGCCGCGATCACTGAGATGGCGGGCGGCGGATCGAAGCTCCACTCGGTAGTTCTCTTTGGAACTCATTCCGATCTCAAATTTCGCCGGCGTGCGGAGTGTCAACGCCGATTGCGTCGTCGCAGCAGACGGCGGCGGGGTGGGGATTTAGTTCGGGTGGGAGGGAAGAGAGAGTTTTCTTGATTTTCTTGACTCAGAATTTTAATTTTTTATTAAAAAATATAGGGGCAAATAAGAGGCCTCCCAAGTCTTACCAATTACCATTCCTTACAAAAAAACCGTCATAAAAAAAAAATCAAATAAATCTGTCGTGATTTTATTTTAAAAATATCTCTGATAACGACCACTAATAATTTTTATAATATGATCCAAAAGTTGATAAATGAAATGATCATACTCAGTGATGTGACTAAAAAATTGATGAGGAAAAAGAACTAGAAGAAATTTCAGAGAACGTTAAAAAAGTATCGGAATGGTTTTCGACGATCCTATTTCGACGTTCAAGTCGGTAAGTTTTTCAGGAAAAAGGAAGTAGTATATTTGTGAAAAAAATATGAGAATCTGACATTTTCAAGAGTCCTTAATTACCTTTTATTATGTCCTTCGACCGTTTTCCTTTTTGGGATCTTGATGATATTTAATGTAGTCGTAATGTTAGTATTCACATAACGGCCAGTGCTTATTAAAGCATACGACAATTCCCCCTTTCTTCTCATTCGATATATTGATGGCGCCCCCAAATGTATTAAATGTTCCCCCTAATGGATAACCCTTGTACTGAGCACTTAATGAAGCTTACCTTGACTGAAAGGAAGTTAACCCTATCGACCGGCAACTACCTAGGCACCCTCGACCGGGGAGCACATTCTATGCCAATTATATCAAAGTTACTCGTCCTTTACGATTAACGCATAATCAAGATCCCAATCGGGAACCATGGTTCCCAACCGGGGGCTAGCATCAAGCTCCCGACCGAGACGTCATTCGGCTACACGGACGAATCTACATGGACATCCTCATAACACCTTTTGGCCCACGTGGCAGCACGTGACTGACTTCCTAATCACAAGTACCCCCTCAAGTCCAATTGAAAGAATTAATCTGACTGGTTAGGTCAGCGTCAGAATGACAGGAGCAAGCCACGTCAGCAAATCACGCAAATGGGAAAGACATTAAATGTGCCCTGACAATAAATTACCCTGAGGATTAGAAATGATTCTAGCATTTAATGTTGCGCATACCGGAAAAGATAGCCGGCAGAGATCAGTTGTCAATCTGCCATTGGGCACGCTCCACCCCTACATTCCTTAATGGCGAGTATCAAGCATTAATGGTCGAGTATCCAGCATTAATGACAAGTAGAGAGAAAGGCACTTGCGTCGAACAGGTAGCTGCTACGTAGTGTGCATCATCATCCAAAAGTCATACCCACAACCGTCATATCAATCAGCGACCGCTTCGCTCCCATACCTTGATAAGCCAACTAGTGACTTAGGGCCCGGGCCACATTCCCGCTTTGATTTTCTTGTCACGATCCCCAAGGAGATCTGAGCCGCCACTCTAGGGGAGTCACGTGTCACTCATCCAACCATTTGATAATTAGGGTGAGCCCTATAAATAGGCTAAGTGAGAAGAGCACGCCGCTCCTAACATCCCAACCTCCTCCTCCAAGTGCTCTTTCTTACTCTTCACATCCAAGCTTTTTAGTTTCTGACTTGGTCTCACTCTTCGCGTCCAAGCTTTCCATCTTCCAACTCTATTCTGTAAGTTTCCCTTCTCTACTGTAACTCATGGCTTCAGAACTTATGTTCCTATCCCCCTTGTATGAGGCTTTATCTTCTACGGTGTAGAGAGACCACATGTTAGATTTCCGATTTGAATATGGGATCATAAGAGACTATAAGATTAGGGTCCCCTGAGGTGGCCAAGTGGCCAACTCCCCTGCGCCCCCCCCCCCCCCCCAAGGTTCCACACATTCTTCCCAAGGTCAAATAGAATATGACCTTAGATTCCCAATTCCTTCCTTCTTCCAAGAAATATCTAGGTATTTCGGTATCCCTTTTCACCAAATGACTCCAAACGCTTTTGCCCAAATGAGCGACGTCACCCTCATTTTTAAGTTGTATGATATTCCCTTAACTCCTCTGTTTTTCTATTACTTTTTCCATCCCAAACAATCTAGATTAGGGTCATGCCCAATCCAACTTGAAATTTCTGAGTCGTCTACCTTCCTCCTACAAGGGATGGATGAATTAGTTCTTTCACATAAGCCTTCCCGAGTAACTCAACTTATCGACGGGGTGGATAGTTGAGATGCCGACACCACCCCATCTCGGTAGGTATCAAAAGAGCCCAGGTTTCCTCCGGGCTCAAACAATCTTGGAAGGCATGGAATATGATGCCCCCAGAATAATCCGCACAGAAGGGTTACTCTACCGGGCAGGCCTCAGCGCCAATGCCGCTAAGCTAGAACTTGATCTTAGTAAGAAATTTTACTTTCCCATATTCTATAAATACTAACTGATGATTCTCTTATATGTTGCAGAAGAAACGATGTTGAACATCTCCGTGACCAAGCTCATGAAGTAGGACAAGGCCAACATAGTGGCCTTGCTAACACCTGAAGTCTCGGAAGAGCACAACGTGTAGGATTGGTGGCGTCGATAGAGGGGGTGAATATCGACTTGTACTTTCTTTCTTCTTTGAGTTGTTTGTTCGTTCAACTTCGTAACAGAGTCGTTAATAGCAGCGGAATAAAAGATAAAGCGAAAACACACAACACAAGCAAACGGTATTTACTTAGTTTCCAACCCCCTAGGATCAGTACGTCCAAGGCCTAATTACGGGTAGCGTCCATCCACTAGTGGTCTCCTTTCCGGAAGTTTTTCGGAGGCGGAAAAAATTGTCTTACAGTTTTTGGTACAAGCACAATAATGATAATGAAATGAACACAACTTGTAAGTAAATGCAAACCAAAAAATGACGATCTCGACCAATCTGAAAGTCCGAAGCGTTGCACACTTCCTCCTGGAGCCTCCTTAGTCGCAGAGCTTTGTCTTTAGTACTTTTTCTTCATAGGAAATGAGTAAACGAATGAAAAGATTGATGTACTGAACTGAGGGAGCGAGCCCCCTTATACAGCCCATCCGGGCGCCCTAGAGCCCATAGAGGCACCTCAAAGGTGGTCGAATATGATGCAGCCAGCGAACATCACGCAGGGGATAAAATCTGCCTTCTTGGGCCCCTGGGGCAATGAGGCGCCTAGGATGATGGGGGTGCCTCACCATGAGGGCGCCTGGAATGATGGGGGCGCCCGGAAGCCCCTTTTCCAGGCCTTATTTGTTTGCGTTTGCTCTCCTATCTTGCCTCCAACTCTAGGTTCCTACAAGACAAACAAACACAAGACAAACAAATAATTCTATAAGTCTGATTGACAGCTAGAGCTGTCTGGTTCTGACTTTGGATTTCAAATGAAATCCTAAGTCGAATCGACGCCTACTGTTTCCTTTTTTTGGGGAATGCGTCCTCACCTATTCTACTCTGGAGAAGTTACCTTTTGTCAACCGGAACCTCCGATTGGACTTTTGCTTGGGCTCCGAGACTCCCACATCTCGAGATGTCCGATCCTCGACTCGTCTCTACTTCTGTCCGTAGTCCTCGCTCGACTAAGTCTTCTGCCCGATCCTCGACCAGGACTTCGTGCCCAATTCCTCGAACCAGGACTTCGGTGCCCAACCCTTGGCCAGGTTTTTGTGCCCAATTATCCGAACCAGAACTTCGATGCCCAACCCTCGGCCAGGTCTTCATGCCCAATTCTCCGAACTAGGACTTCGGTGTCCAACCCTCGGCTAGGTCTTTGTGCCTAAATCCATGACCAGGACATCGTGCCCAACCCTCGGCCAGGACTTCGTGCCCAACTTTACTTACTAGGACTTCGGTGCCTTGACAAAGACTTCTTTGCTAGTCATCTTAACCTTGACTAGCAGGGAGGTTGAGCCATGTTAAGGGTAAACACCACATTAAGGGTGCCTTCATTGCTTGCTCCTGAGCAGGGAGGTTGAGTCACATTGAGGGCGCCTTCATAGCTAGCTCCCAAGCAGGGAGGCTGAGTCACGTTAAGGGAAATGCCTCGTTAAGGGCAACTTCACAGCTTGCTTCTGAGCAGGGAGGTTGAGCCACGTTAAGAGCAAATGCCATGTTAAGGGCGCCTTCACAGCTTGCTCCCGAGCAGGGAGGTTAAGCAACATTAAAGACAAACGCCACATTAAGGGGGACTTCACAGCTAGCTCCCGAGCAGGGAGGTTGAGACACATTAAGGGCAAACGCTACGTTAAGGGAGCCTTAATAGCTTGCTCCCGAGCAGGGAGGGGGTTGAGCCACGTTAAGGGCAAACACCACATTAAGGGAGCCTTAACAGCTTGCTCCCGAGCAGGGAGGTTGAGCCACGTTAAGGGTAAACACCACATTAAGGGAACCTTAACAGCTTGCTCTCGAGCAAGGAGGTTGAGCCACTTTAAGGATGCCTTCACAGCTAGCTCCCGAGCAGGGAGGCTGAGCCATGTTAAGAGAAAATGCCTCGTTAAGGGCGCCTTCTGTAAAAATACGGTGATTCGAGAATTCAGACCAGAAAATTTTTCATGATTCTTCCGGATAGAGTCTAGGGTTCCGGTCCTACGGGAGGAGCCCAAGGGGTTTTTATTGTAAAAAACTTAAAACTTATCAAGGGTTTCGTGAAAGAAAACCTAAAGTGAGGGTCTAGATTAGATTGTTGGAAATTTAGAGGGGCATCTTGTATATAATTCGGAAATTTGAGGACTAGGATATAATTAAACAGACTTCAGGGACTTAAATGCAAATGTTGCATCACTAATAAAATCCCTAGCCCTTTCGCCTTCGCCCAAAAAGTCGGCGTCGCATGCGAGCCTCTGCCGATGCCCTACCCATCCTTGCGACCAGCCTCGCTGACTCGTGCACCAGCATCGCCGACGCCCTTCTTCCTCCTCTTTCCCCTTCTTTGATCCTCCTTGCCGAGATCCAGCCCTCTCCCTAAGCCGACCATTGCCCTCCCTTCATCTACAACTAGATCGGAGACGCGATAGCCATCGATAATGAGGGGATTGTCGATCGGCGTTTTCTTCATGCGTCGCCAGCGTGGATCCATCACTCTACCTATGTACGAGCCAGGGGTGGTGATGGAGTAGCCACCAATCCCACGATAGTTGTTGGGTGTCCTGCTTCTCATCCCTCATGTCTTCCATCGCGAACAATGGCAATCACACAGAGGTAAGAACTGTTGTTGATGATCTGTGGTGTGATTAGATAGATCGTTTTAGGTTACATGAGTTTGGTTGGAGCTCTTGTAGTATTTGTTAAGAATTTTGGTTTATGCGTTGAGTTGGGAATTGGAGTTGTAGTTCTCTGATCGTGGGATGGATGTTGATCTTTGGGTCTGATCTTGGATTTTAGTATTGTGATTGAATTGGAGTTTTAGGTTTGATACGGTTTTGAGTTCAGATTCTGTGCCATGGGATTTTAGTTTTGATGTCTACTGATCAAATTGGTTCATGCGTGATTGGAGGTGTTGCTATGTTCTGCCGTGAGCTCTTCCTGGTGCTTTGGGTTGATTGGTATTAGGGTGATCTTGGATGGTTCTGTTGGATTGGATCTTGTTTAGGGTTGGGCTAAACCTAAGTTTGAACCCAATCACGAAAATTTGTGCCTATCATCTAATTAAAGATAATTAGATGAAAAAGGTGATTAGGCTAATCCTGATACGATTTAGGGATTTGTTTAACTACTTAATAGTTGTGATGATAACTATTTAATATGTCTGCTGATACAGGACACAGAGTTGTTGCGGATTATTCAGACAGTGTGCTCTCTTCACTTTTGGATTCCTACATCGGAGGCGAGTATCTCTGACTTTTCTTTTAGATTTGTCACAGATATATATATAATTGATATGCTTGTTTAGCAATAGAGTAATAGATTGTGGCAAGACCCTTATATTTGTTTTGATGATGTTGTTTGTGTCACAATTGACGTGTGATACTTATACCTTTAGGACTTAGGTTATGATGCATTACTTACGAACCTTGCATATCATGTTGATATAGGTGAATTAGATAGTGGATGCTGTTTTGACCAGTGGTATGCATCATCGTGCATTGTGCATCACTGTCGATCAGGGGCCCCTTTTGGGTGAGCTAGGTCGGCAGCCATACTGACCTACCCATACGGTCACTCATAGGTTAGTGGTTGACGGAGTATTGGGTAGTGTGCTCTGTGCTGCTTCACTCATGCACTCATTGGTTAGTGAATCGGAGCGTGGTAGCAGGCAGATGTCCCTCCTTGAGTTGTCCAGATACCAGGAGATGAGAGGGAGAGGTCTCTCCCCCATTATATACATGGGGTAAGGGTAACACTCAAACAGAGATGTCCTCCACAGATGCCCTTAGGCAGATAGAGACATCGCTAGGATAGGCCTTGGAGTAGGGGTGTTACACCGGCAGCATTCCGTCTACTCGATCGCTCAGGAGTAGTGATGGCAGAGTATGTACGGCAGTCACAGCCCTACGTCGGAGGGTGGCCTCCGCTGAGCTTCCTCCCGTACATAGGTGACGATGTCTGACCGACGGCAGGGGTGACCATGTCATTGCACTTTGTGTGTTCGTTTATTTTGCCCTTACTTGTGCTTGTTTATGCTTGATGTTGTATATGATTGACATGCACTTACAGGAGACCCTTATATCTGGTCTTGGCGACTCTGCTACTTTGGTATGGTAGTTGTTAAATCCGACACTTTTATCTTGCTCTGGTAAATTATTCGAGAAAATTCCTAAAGTTCCGAGAGTTTCCAGGCCCATAGATGGAATTTCGGGAATCAGAATTAAATATCAAGAGGGGCTAAATGCATAAATATCGAAATTAGGGTCAGAGAGTGGAATGGCAGAAATGGGAGGACTAAAGTGAAAAGTGGCAATCCATAAAAGAAAGCCCGATGCCCTATTTCCTTTTTCTCGTCCACCGCCCGATCACAACAGCACCTCCCTCTCGTCCCTTTTCTTCTCGCGTGCCCTAACCCACAGCTCACCCGACGACAACGCTCTTCCCCTCTCCTTCTCATCTGCGCCACAGACGCCGCATCGGGTGTCCCTTCTTCCTCGATATTGTGAGGTGTCTTAGCCGCAGCCGCACATCGACGTTCTTCTCCTTTTTCCCCTCTTCCGGTCGCAACCGAAGCCGTTGTTGGATCCTTTGCCTTCCACCTGTCCGGCGAGCCCCTTCCTCGGGAAATCTAGCAAGCATCTGAGCACCCAATCCTCCCTTACCAAACCACCTAGCGGGCGTGAGTTGGGGATTTCCCCCACTGCGATTTGAGTTGCCGATCCCAATCTGAGCGGAGTGCCCTGCGGGAGCTGAGTGGAATCTCTGCCGGCAATCTATTGGAGGTAAGGAATAGAAACGGTAATGGTAGTGGTGTTTGTTTCTATTCTGTGAATTGAATTGGAAATGGTTCTTGTTTCCTCTACAAGGTTGGGGGTCATTGCGAGATTTGGTAGGGATCTCTTGAAACTGAACCGAAGGGTGAGAAGCCAGTCGTTGGTTTAGACCTAGAGGAAGGTTTCTGCCATGAACTCCCTATGGCGAGCTCACTGTTCAGGTATTTGGCTCCTTGGTTCTGTTTGAAACTTTATATAGGATTTCTGACGAGAATTTGGAGTTGATGGATCTTGCGTATACATGATTTCGGTTGTGAAATTTCCCTGTGCCTTCTTTGAGAACTTACCTTGTGAAGGCTTCTGTTTCATAGCGGATCTGATGTCGTGAGTGAGGCTGACTCTATGCCATATACTTTGATTTGGAGCTGGGAAAGGAATTGCTTCGAATCTCCAAGGAGTTAAGGTAAGGGTTGCTATCTGGCCTAGTGTTTAGATGAATTGAGAATTCAAAATAGAGTTTCTTGGATGTGTAAATTGGATTCTAGGTTAAGGTTGTGGATGCATCAGTGTGATCCTTAACTCATTGTGGGATTGAGATAGGTTCTCTCTTATGAAATGATACATTGAGTTTTAGATTTAATCCCTCATGTTGTCCATTCTCAGACTATAGATCTTGGTATTTGTATTTGGGGTTAGCCTAAACTTAAATCTTAATTATGTGGTTTAATTAAGAACCGATCAGTTAATTGGATAAAATTAACTGAAATAGGAAATGATTAGGTTAACCCGAGTATGGTTTATGGATTTATTAGCTAGCTATCATTTGTGTAATAGTTAATTAAATATGCCCTTGATACAGGAGCTTGATTGGATTATTGACGGGTGGTTCTTTCTGCTTGATACGGACTTCACCTATTTGGAGGCGGGTACTTCTTGCTTGTATTCTGTAGTCCACTTTATCTTTGTACATGGCTAGTTATTTATGCAGTAGGCTGATATTGACCTTTATCTGCTACCGTTTTGTTATCCTGCTTGATACTTATGCTTGACCTTGGATATGATCTACATTTACTTCTATACAGTCTCGTTTATTTGTTATCTGACTCTGTATAGCATTGGTATGAGCATGAGTATGTGGATATAGTTTAGCCTACCATTGTATGGTTGCATTGGTTGATTCTGGTCATACTTGCACGTGTGTCTAGATATGGACTGATTGGGTTATTGTGGTATGTCACCTGATATCTGCATTGGTTGGTTTTATTCATACATGCACGTGTATCTGTATATAGGATTGATTGGGTTATGATGCGTACATATGACCTATGCATACTAGGTTGAGTTATGTGTCGATGACCTGGTAGGGGTTGCATGTGTTAGTCATGCATCATACTTACACTGTTGCATGCCGGCGATCAGCGACTCCCTTATGGTTGATCCTAATCGTCTTCCGGTACATGATATGAACACACGACCACTCATGGGTTAGTGGATACCGCTGGGTGTGTGCATTTGCTCTGTACTACTCCGCTCGTCCGCTCATGGGTAGTGGTTTCGGAGCGTGGTAGCAGGCAGGGATCCCTTCTCTTTCCATAGACCAGAGAAGATGAGAGAGATATCTCCCCCATATACACATGGGGCGGAGTGTTTACTCCACCAGCATCCTGTTCATTCGGTCACTCAGGAGCAGTGATGGCAGAGTGCTGACAGTGTCACGGCTTTACCCACTCGGCCGACACAGTATCGCCTGTCTCAGTGGCTTGACTGGAGTTAGGGGGTGACCATGACATTGTATCATGTGCATATGATGCATTTGTGCATTGATTGTGTTTGCTACATTTACTTGCTGCGCTTGTTTGACATGGACATACAGGAGTTCTTTTGGTATGGATTGTTGACCCTGCACTTGCTCGTATGGTACGAGTCCTATTATGATCATGATAGACTGATTTCTGGTATGTACAGTCCTTTATTATTTCAGTTATGCATGCTTCTGATATTATTATGGAGATTGTATCCTGTTGTTTCTATATAGCTGCTTTAGCTACTTTTCAGCCATGCATATCTTTCTATATACCCGCGAGTCCACTTGGACTCACCACCCGTCGTAATATTTTTGTTTTCAGGTTGATAGCTCGCCGGAGGAGCCCAGTTGCCAGTCCCGGGTCCCCACGACTCCATTTGGATGGATGCTTCCGCTGGTTTTGTTTTCTTTGATAGTATAGTCTACGTTTTGTATTTGTTTCATATATCGTGGGCTTGTATTGGATTTATTCGTACAGTATTATATTTTTGATTCCTCTGTTGGACTTTGTGCTTGTGGTTTTCCTACGCACCTGCCCAGGGGGCAGCTCAGGTGAGTATTACAGAGTTTTAGCATTTCGATATGTTCAGTTTCATATATTATATATCTGTTTTGAGGCCTGAGACCAATTTATAAACTGCGTGTGTTGTGTGTTTGTGTAAATTGTCCGTCGGACAGGGGAGATGCTGTCCGATTTTATATTGGATCAGCGGCTCCAATGATCTCGGGGCGTGACAATTTATTTTGGTATCAGAGCTTAGGTTGCGAGATACCTCAGGTATTTACGGATTTTTCGATGTTTATCTGCTACCAATTTATTTTGGTATCAGAGCCCAGGTTGCCGGATACCTTAGGGACTTATGGATTTAGGTTTGCGTTGCATATTGGATTTATGGATTTGTCGGAGTTAAATCTGATACCTACCCGGTAAGTGTTGGAGCTCGGGTTAGATGAGTCTACCCGAGTACATTTCGGATTTTTGGAGTCGTTTTCACGACGTGATTTGTACTCCGGGACTTGGCGGCAACGGGACATCTCCAGGTGGCAAAAGGTATATTTTTCTGGTACTATCTTAGCTTAGTACTCAGTATTAGATTTTGGATTGGTTAGTCTATCCCAGCTTGGTGGGATCTTATATTCATACTGAATGGATAGATATTGTAGACTTGGTTCTAGTTGGATTGACATGTTGTCAATCTATTTTATTCATGATTGTTCATGGGAGCGACTAGTCGACACGTTGTGAATGAGATCTTGGACTGGGGAATGTTAATTCTCTAGTAACATCGACTGTAGAGTCGGAAAGTCAAGGTCGAATCTGTCGATAACCTTTTAAAGGTTAAGGATTTTAGTTTTCCAGACTTTACTATTTATTGTACGTGTTCTAGCTATTATTAGCTGAGCGAGAACTAGAGTTGCCTACCATAGTTGGCTCGATCAGGGTAGGATCATCTTACCCTAGTTCAAAGTGTTTCAGACTTTGGGTTGTTCGTGCCTGGTTAGGTGACCTGGAAGGCACGTTTAGGGTATATAATCTACATTGATGTAGTAGGGTGACATAATCTACATACTATCATCGTTAGTAGAGAAGTGATACATCCTATTCCATGGGAATTTTGATCATGGATCACCTGTACCTAGTTGATGACCTAGAAGGTACAGTTTGATGGGTGACTTGAGCCGATACAGAAAAGTCTGGAGTTAATTGCTTGACACCTACAAGTTACCACGTATACTTGGTTTGGATAACCAAGGCGGTACCTTCGTACTTATGATTTGCGCTGAGGCGAATCACTTACGAGGCTAGACCACCTCTGGGTGGAAAATGCCGAAGACGACCTTCATGAAATAAAGAATCACTTCGTGATTATGATAAGATACTCTTGAGAGGTAGAGTATCTCTATTTCATTGCTATGGAGTTAACCTCAGTTGGTTTTCAACCTTGAGTGGAGGAATTGAAGAGTTTGGGGTCGAGGCGATGGTCGATCGACTCGCTCTTCACTACGTTATTTTGTGAGGGATTTGACTCATAGATTGGACGTATGTGGTTGAATAATCTTGATGTGACATTGGGATATATGATCGACAAGAGTGCAGAGGATGTGAAGTTAGCTGTGTCCTTACCTTCCGGAAAGGTACTGGACATTATCCAGAAGGTCAAAGGATGTCCACTGGTATTTCAGTGGTTATACCGCCACTGTGGATTTACTAGTTCTCGAAAGGATAGAGTTGATATCACCTCTTCCTTATGTGTGTTGAGAGGTGGATTGAGATTTATGAATCTCCATGACTTGTTGGTACTCGAGGTAGTGGAATTCGACGTCATTCTCAGCAGAGTTTGGCTTACAGTGTACCATCCCACCGGGGATTGCCGAACGAGGGTGGTTACCTTTCAGCCTCCGGACCAACCCTCGTGGGATTTCACCAGCATCCGAGACGACGACATATCTGTTATTACTGGCTCCAGGCACAGAGATTGTTATCACTGGGCTGTCAGGGTTATCTGTTATCGATGATTAGCGTGGATGACAGCAGTTGTTCTTCTCTTCCGGACATTCCAGTTGTTTCGGAGTTCCCAGATGTCTTTCGAGAGGAGCTACCGGGTCTTCCTCCCAGGAGACAGATAGAGTTCACTATAGAGCTGATTTCGGGGACTGCGCCGGCATCTAAGGCTCCTTATCGCGTGGCACCGAAAGAGTTGGACGAGCTGAAGGTCCAACTCCAGGAGTTATTAGACCTAGGGTTCATCAGACCAAGCGTATCTCCTTGGGGTTCACCGGGTCTGTTTGTCAAGAAGAAGGACGGTTCTTTGAGGTTATGCATCGACTACAGACAGTTGAATGCAGTAACCATCAAGAACAAGTACCTGTTGCCATGGATAGAGGATTTGTTTGATCAGCTCAGAGACACCACAGTGTATTCTAAGATTGATCTGCGGTCCGGATATCATCTGCTGAGGGTTAGAGACTCAGATGTTCAGAAGACAGCTTTCCGCACTAGATATGGGCACTATGAGTTCTTGGTAATGCCATTTGGGCTTACCAACGCTCCAGCGGTATTCATGGATTTGATGAACCGCATATTCTTTGAGTATCTAGATCAGTTTGTGATTGTCTTCATTGATGACATCTTGATCTATTCGCGTTCCGAGGAGGAGCATGCGCAGCATCTTCGCATAGTTTTGGAGACCCTCCGACGGGAGCACTTATTTGCGAAGTTCAGCAAATGTGCATTCTGGCTATCCTCAGTCGGTTTTCTGGGGCATGTGGTTTCCAGCCGTGGTATTTCAGTAGACCCCCAGAAGATCGAGGCTGTCACCAGTTGGGAGCAGCCGAAGTCGGTTCAGGAGGTTCGGAGTTTCTTGGGATTAGCCGGCTACTACCGACGATTTGTTGAGGGTTTCTCGAGCATAGCTATGCCGCTAACACGCCTTACCAGGAAAGGCGTGAAGTTCACATGGTCAGAGGCTTGTGAGGCTAGTTTCCAGGAGCTGAAGCAGAGATTAGTATCGGCACCCGTCCTCGTTCTTCCATCAGGAGAGGACGGATTTGTGCTTTATACGGATGCGTCCTATCAGGGATTGGGCGCTGTTCTGATGCAGCACGGGCGGGTAGTGTCTTATGCTTCTCGACAGCTGAAAGAGCATGAGAAGAACTACCCAGTTCATGATTTAGAGTTGGCAGCGATTATTTTTGCTCTGAAGATTTGGAGGCACCATTTGTATGGGATCACATTTGAGATATTCACAGATCATAAGAGCCTCAAGTACCTATTCACGCAGAAGGAGCTCAACCTCCGACAGAGGAGGTGGATGGAGTTCCTGAAGGATTATGATTGTCCCATTAGCTACCACCCTGGGAAAGCTAATGTCGTTGCTGATGCCTTGAGTAGGAAGTCCAGAGGGGTACTGGCCTACCACCGAGTTCTGGTTACCGAGATCATCCAGAGTTTCTCAGAGTTGGGTCTAGAGGAGCAGGGTCAGACTGAGAGGGGTATTCTGCCGACTATTGTTGCTCAGTCTTCCATCCGGACGAGGATCAGAGAGGCTCAGGTGAGCGATCAGCATCTGCAGTTCCTCGGCAGTCGAGCAGCCACAGAGCAGCAGTCTGATTTCACACGAGACAACGCGGGTGTCTTGTATTTTCGCGGGAGACTTTGTGTACCCGAGGGCCACCCCTATTTTGGAGGAGCTATTACAGGAGCACATCGCTCCCGATTTGCTATCCATCCGGGGGCCACTCGCATGTATCGGGATCTAAGACGTTCCTACTGGTGGAACGGAATAAAGCGAGATATTGTTGACTTCGTAGCCCGATGCCTGGTATGCCAGCAGGTTAAGGCAGAGCACCAGAGACCTACTGGGCTACTTCAGAGTATTCCCATTCCCGAGTGAAAGTGGGAACACATTACTATGGATTTTGTGGTGGGGTTGCTTAGGACCAGATGAGGCCTTGACTCGATTTGGGTGATCGTTGATCGATTGACCAAATCCGCGCACTTTCTAGCTACTCGGAGGACTGATTCATTGGATAGATTAGCAGAGCTGTATTGCAGAGAGATCATCAGATTGCATGGCATACCGTTGAGTATCATCTCTGACCGAGATCCGTGTTTCACTTCACGTTTCTGGCAGAGTCTGCAGAAGGCCATGGGTACCGAGCTCAGATTTAGTACCGCCTTCCATCCACAGACCGATGGTCAGTCAGAGCGTACCATCCAGACCTTGGAGGACTTACTACGAGCCTGTGTTATGGATTTCGGAGGTAGTTGGGAGGATCATCTATATCTTGTCGAGTTCGCTTACAACAACAGCTATCATGCGGCTATTCAGATGGCACCGTATGAGGCGTTGTATGGTAGGCCTTGTCGGACACCCATCCTTTGGGAGGAGGTTGGGGAATTGCAGATGTTAGGACCTCAGAGAGCTCAGCACGAGGCAGAGTTAGTCCGTACTATCAGACGTAGGATATCTGAGGCGCAGGATCGTCAGAAGAGCTATGCCGACCGGAGACGGAGACCTCTAGAGTTCTCCGTTGGTGATCATGTGTTTCTGCGAGTTTCACCCATGAAAGGGGTGAAACGATTCGGTCTTCGAGGGAAGCTTGCACCACGTTACATCGGCCCGTTCCAGATTCTGGAGAGAGTTGGAGCAGTTGCTTATCGTTTGGCTCTTCCACCATCCATTACCGGCGTACATGATGTATTTCACGTATCCATGCTGAGAAGATACGTACCAGACCCTTCCCACGTGCTATCAGATGTCTTGGTTCCACTTCAGTCTGACGCGATTTACGAGAAGATTCCTGTACGGATTTTGGGTCACCGAGAGCGTCAGTTGCGGAACAAGACAATCCGGCTGGTTAAAGTCGGATGGCAGCATCACTCAGATGAGGAGGCTACCTGGGAGCTTGAGGATGTCATCCGAGCTCGTTACCCCCACCTGTTCACTTGAGGTATGTATAATTAGTTACTGTTCAGTATTGGTAGATACATACTTATGGATAGTGTTTACTATAGTGAATAACGAAATTTGGGGATCAAATTTTTATTAGTGGGGGAGGATATTAAATCCGACACTTTTATCTTGCTCTGGTAAATTATTCGAGAAAATTCCTAAAGTTCCGAGACTTTCCAGGCCCATAGATGGAATTTCGGGAATCAGAATTAAATATCAGGAGGGGCTAAATGCATAAATATCGAAATTAGGGTCAGAGAGTGGAATGGCCGAAATGGGAGGACTAAAGTGAAAAGTGGCAATCCATAAAAGAAAGCCTGATGCCCTATTTCCTTTTTCTCGTCCACCGCCGGATCACAATAGCACCTCCCTCTCGTCCCTTTTCTTCTCGCGTGCCCTAACCCACAGCTCACCCGACGACAACGCTCTTCCCCTCTCCTTCTCATCTGCGCCGCAGATGCCGCATCGGGTGTCCCTTCTTCCTCGATATTGTGAGGTATCTTAGCCGCAGCCGCACATCGACGTTCTTCTCCTTTTTCCCCTCTTCCGGTCGCAACCGAAGCCGTTGTTGGATCCTTTGCCTTCCACTTGTCCGGCGAGCCCCTTCCTCGGGAAATCTAGCAAGCATCTGAGCACCCAATCCTCCCTTACCAAACCACCTAGCGGGCGTGAGTTGGGGATTTCCCCCACTGCGATTTGAGTTGCCGATCCCAATTTGAGCGGAGTGCCCTGCGGGAGCTGAGTGGAATCTCTGCCGGCAATCTATTGGAGGTAAGGAATAGAAACGGTAATGGTAGTGGTGTTTGTTTCTGTTCTGTGAATTGAATTGGAAATGGTTCTTGTTTCCTCTACAAGGTTGGGGGTCATTGCGAGATTTGGTAGGGATCTCTTGAAACTGAACCGAAGGGTGAGAAGCCAGTCGTTGGTTTAGACCTAGAGGAAGGTTTCTGCCATGAACTCCCTATGGCGAGCTCACTGTTCAGGTATTTGGCTCCTTGGTTCTGTTTGAAACTCTATATAGGATTTCTGACGAGAATTTGGAGTTGATGGATCTTGCGTATACATGATTTCGGTTGTGAAATTTCCCTGTGCCTTCTTTGAGAACTTACCTTGTGAAGGCTTCTGTTTCATAGCGGATCTGATGTCGTGAGTGAGGCTGACTCTATGCCATATACTTTGATTTGGAGCTGGGAAAGGAATTGCTTCGAATCTCCAGGGAGTTAAGGTAAGGGTTGCTATCTGGCCTAGTGTTTAGATGAATTGAGAATTCAAAATAGAGTTTCTTGGATGTGTAAATTGGATTCTAGGTTAAGGTTGTGGATGCATCAGTGTGATCCTTAACTCATTGTGGGATTGAGATAGGTTCTCTCTTATGAAATGATACATTGAGTTTTAGATTTAATCCCTCATGTTGTCCATTCTCAGACTATAGATCTTGGTATTTGTATTTGGGGTTAGCCTAAACTTAAATCTTAATTACGTGGTTTAATTAAGAACCGATCAGTTAATTGGATAAAATTAACTGAAATAGGAAATGATTAGGTTAACCCGAGTATGGTTTAGGGATTTATTAGCTAGCTATCATTTGTGTAATAGCTAATTAAATATGCCCTTGATACAGGAGCTTGATTGGATTATTGACGGGTGGTTCTTTCTGCTTGATATGGACTTCACCTATTTGGAGGCGGGTACTTCTTGCTTGTATTCTGTAGTCCACTTTATCTTTGTACATGGCTAGTTATTTATGCAGTAGGCTGATATTGACCTTTATCTGCTACCGTTTTGTTATCCTGCTTGATACTTATGCTTGACCTTGGATATGATCTACATTTACTTCTATACAGTCTCGTTTATTTGTTATCTGACTCTGTATAGCATTGGTATGAGCATGAGTATGTGGATATAGTTTAGCCTACCATTGTATGGTTGCATTGGTTGATTCTGGTCATACTTGCACGTGTGTCTAGATATGGACTGATTGGGTTATTGTGGTATGTCACCTGATATCTGCATTGGTTGGTTTTATTCATACATGCACGTGTATCTGTATATAGGATTGATTGGGTTATGATGCGTACATATGACTTGTGCATACTAGGTTGAGTTATGTGTCGATGACCTGGTAGGGGTTGCATGTGTTAGTCATGCACCATACCTGCACTGTTGCATGCCGGCGATCAGCGACTCCCTTGTGGTTGAGCCTAATCGTCTTCCGGCACATGATATGCACACACGGCCACTCATGGATTAGTGGATACCGCTGGGTGTGTGCATTTGCTCTGTACTGCTCCGCTCGTCCGCTCATGGGTAGTGGTTTCGGAGCGTGGTAGCAGGCAGGGATCCCTTCTCTTTCCATAGACCAGAGAAGATGTGAGAGATATCTCCCCCATATACACATGGGGCGGAGTGTTTACTCCACCAGCATCCTGTCCATTCGGTCACTCAGGAGCAGTGATGGCAGAGTGCTGACAGTGTCACGGCTCTACCCACTCGGCCGACACAGTATCGCCTGTCTCGGTGGCTTGAATGGAGTTAGGGGGTGACCATGACATTGCATCATGTGCATATGATGCATTTGTGCATTGATTGTGTTTGCTGCATTTACTTGCTGCGCTTGTTTGACATGCACATACAGGAGTTCTTTTGGTATGGATTGTTGACCCTGCACTTGCTCGTATGGTACGAGTCCTATTATGATCATGATAGACTGATTTCTGGTATGTACAGTCCTTTATTATTTCAGTTATGCATGCTTCTGATATTATTATGGAGACTGTATCCTATTGTTTCTATATAGCTGCTTTAGCTACTTTTCAGCCATGCATATCTTTCTATATACCCACCCGTCGTAATATTTTTGTTTTCAGGTTGATAGCTCGCCGGAGGAGCCCAGTTGCCAGTCCCGGGTCCCCACGACTCCATTTGGATGGATGCTTCCGCTGGTTTTGTTTTCTTTGATAGTATAGTCTACGTTTTGTATTCGTTTCATATATCGTGGGCTTGTATTGGATTTATTCGTACGGTATTGTATTTTTGAGTCCTCTGTTGGACTTTGTGCTTGTGGTTTTCCTACGCACCTGCCCAGGGGGCAACTCAGGTGAGTATTACAGAGTTTTAGCATTTCGATATGTTCAGTTTCATATATTATATATCTGTTTTGAGGCCTGAGGCCAATTTATAAACTGCGTGTGTTGTGTGTTTGTGTAAATTGTCCGCCGGATAGGGGAGATGCTGTCCGATTTTATATTGGATCAGCGGCTCCAATGGTCTCGGGGCGTGATAGTAGTTCTTATTTTGCCCTTGCAGTTGTTCTTTTTCCTGCCTATGCACGTGTTATTTCGGTAGTCTATTACCCTATTGCTATCTTAGAATATCTTGTATATATATGATGAGATATTCGCTGAGTTCTATGACTCATTCCGTTAGCTCCTTGTTTTTATTTTAGGATGATTGACTGGAGCGTGCCTGACAGCCTGTCCCAGTTCGCGTACTCGTCGAGTTGTCTTCGGGATTTTTCGTCTATTTTGTTGGTAGTACTTTCTTTATTTTCTTCAGCTGTTGCTTTTGGTGTTGGATTTAGTCATACTATACGGCAGTATAGTTGTACTTTTGTGAGACCTTTATGCTTATATTTTGTTGTAAGTCGGACCGGTCCGCAGTCAGGTATGATTTATTCGGTTTTATGCTATGTTCTGTCTTAATTTGAGGCCTGAGGCACAATTAAATTGTTTGGTTGTGATTTTATGTGATGTATGTATGTGTAATTGTCCGCCGGACAGGGGAGGTGCTATCCGATTTTCTATTGGATCAGCGGCTCCTGAGATCTCGGGGCGTGACAATTTATTTGGTATCAGAGCTAGGTTCTCGAGATACCTTGTGGTCCTGTGGGTGTTTTTTTTCGGATTTTATGTCGGTGTCGTTTTCTGGATGGACGCGATTGGGACATAGCGACGACGGGACTCCTCCACGCGACACGAGGTATATCATGTGTTTCATTTACCTCTTTTGTATCTATTGTCTAGTGTAGTGGTATACATGATGTTTTCCATGGTACAGCGGAGAATGTTGATTCTCCGATAGTACCGACTGATGAGTCGGGGACTTGGGGTCGAATCAGACGACAACCAATTGATGGTTGTATGTCTTACTTGACTTTATCAAATAGGAGATCATCTCGCTTTAGCTCATGGAGCCTCAGATATGGATAGATATCCTAGATGACAGGTCTGGAGGACATGATCTACAGTGATGCAGCAGAGATGATATTAGTTGTTTATCATCTCGGTTGATAGAGGATAGCGATATCCTATTTTCACGTGACAATTTATTTTCACATGACTTTTGATCTCAGATTCATTATGCTTGGTTAGATAACCATAAAGTACAGTCAAATGTCACTTGTACCGATCTGGAAAGGTGTGGGGCTAGTTGCTTACCACTTACGGGTTAATGTTAGTACTTGGTTTGGTGAACCAAGGAGGTACCTACGTATTTATGATTTGCGCTGAGGCGAATCACTTACGAGGTTAGACTACCTTTGGGTGGAAGATGTTGAGGAAACTGTCAAAGAACCAAGAATCACTTTGTGATTCTGTTGAGATACTCTTGAGACATAACGTGTCTCTATGTTATGGAGTTGGAACTTAGAGGTTTGTGAACGTTGAGTGGAGAACCGAAGAAATATTGGGTTACGAGAAGACAGTTAGTCGACTCGTCTTACGTTATTCTAATCTATGGGGTTTTATGACTCATAGACAGGATGTATGTGATAGATATTCTCGGTAGCACATCGAGAAGCAAGATCCGCTGGGATGCGGTGGAATGGGTGTTAGCAGCTGACACCGGTGAAATTTGACTGTAACGGGTGTATGTTATAGAGGACAGTCTCTGAGGGGTAGACCGTTGGTTGTCAAGCGCGAGTGGTTACCAGTTGACCTCCAAACCAGTCCATGTGGTGGTTCATTGGCATCAGAGACGACGAGGTTGCAGTTATCTTCTCGTCTCAAGGCTAGAGGATTCTAGCACGTGGACGTTAAAGTTTCTATTGTCACTAGGCCGTACTGATGACAGTGGTAGCCTAGCTCTCGGACGTTTCGTAGTTCGAGAATTTTTCGGACGCCTGTCCAAAGGAGTGTTCTAGCGTTTTGTATGGTTTGAAATTTTTCTGACCTATTTACGGAGGAGCTTCCTTGATTGTCTCACTTATGAGGCAAGTGAGGTTCACCGTTCTTGGTTTGTGTGTTTTGCAGGTAATACCGTAGATACAGAGACTTGAGGCGTTCTTGTTGGTGAGCTGATATTGGGAAAGATATCGCAGATGTTGTGGTTAGACGTGTGGTAGGTTAGTAGATGAAGGTTGAACCTTAGGGACCCCGATGGGTTATATTAGACGATCCCAATTTATGATTGGAAAGGGGAACAGGTATTAAGAACCTGGTCAGAGATTTACGTAGGACTCGGAAGGATTTGAAGTGAATTGGGTGATTATTGATTAACTAATCCAATTTGCGCAGTTTCCTGGGTTTGGCTGGCTATTACCGATGCTTGGTTGAGAGTTCTCCAGCATCGCATTACCACTTACACGCCTGACCAGGAAAGACGTGAAGTTGTATGGACGGAAACCTGCGAGACCAGCTTTCAGCAGCTGAAGCAGAGGCTGGTATCTGCGCCAGTTCTAGTACTGCCTTCTGGAGAGGATGGTTTCACTCTGTATACTGATGCATCTCTCTTGGGACTAGGCGCGGTGCTCATGCAACATGGATGGGTGGTTACTTATGCTTCCCGACAGCTGAAGGAGCATGAGAGGAACTACCCCGTTCACGATTTAGAGTTGGCTGCTATTATTTTTTGCGTTGAAGATCTGGAGGCATCATCTTTATGGGGTCACCTTCGTGATCTTCACAGATCACAGGAGCCTTCAATATCTTTTCACTCAGCGAGAGCTGAATCTCCGACAGAGGAGGTGGATGGAGTTTCTGAAGGATTATGACTGCACCATTAGCTACCATCCTGGGAAAGCTAATGTAGTTGCTGACGCACTCAGTCGAAAGTCCAGAGCTGTTTTGGCATGCCACAGAGTGATGGTCACGGAATTGATTCAGAGTTTCTCTGAGCTAGGGTTAGAGGAGTAGTCTCGGACAGAGAGAGGACTGCTAGTGACTTTGGTGGCTCAGTCAGAGATTCGGACGAGGATCAGAGAGGCTCAGGCCAGTGACCAGCATATTCAGTTTCGCGATTTCAGGAGAGCAGTCGGATTTCACACGTGATGAGGAGGGTATTCTGTACTTTCGAGGGAGGTTATGTGTACCAGAGGCGCACCCTGTCTTAGAGAAGTTGCTGCAGGAGGGCCACCGATCACGTTTTGCTATTCATCCGGGTAGCACTCGATGTATCGTGATTTGAGACGTTCCTATTGGTGGAACGACATGAAGAGGGAGTAGCGGACTTTTTGCTAGATGTCTCGTTGTCAGCAGGTTAAGGCAGAGCACCAGAGACCTGCTGGACTCCTCCAGAGGATCCCCATTCCCGAGTGGAAGTGGGAACATCACCATGATTTCGTGTGGGTTTGCCGAGGACTAGGAGAGGTCATGATGCGATTTGGGTAGTCGTGGATCGACTAATCAAATCTGCCACTTCTTAGCTATCCAGAGGACAGATTCTCTTGATAGATTAGCAGCATTGTATTTCTGGGAGATAGTCAGATTGCACGGAGTTCCTTTGAGTATTATCTCGGATAGGGATCCGTGTTTACATCTCAGTTCTGGCAGAGTCTGCAGAGGGCTATGGGTACAGAGCTCTGTCTCAGCACAGCTTTTCATCCCCAGACAGATGGTTAGTCAGAGCGTACTATTCAGACCTTGGAGGATTTACTACGCTCGTGTGTGATGGACTTTGGGGGCAGCTGGGAGGACCATTTGCATTGGGTAGAGTTCGCCTACAACAACGGCTTTCATTCGGCGATACAGAGGGTACCGTTTGAGACGTTGTACGGTAGGGCGTGCAGGACACCCACCATCTGGGATGAGGTCGGTGAGACTCAGCTGCTGGGACCCCATAGAGTTCAGCACGAGGCAGAGTTAGTACGGACTATCAGATGGAGATTATTAGCAGCGAGGGATCGCCAGAAAAGCTATGCTGATCGGAGGCGCTGACCCATAGAGTTTGCCGCGGGTGATCATGTTTTCCTTCGAGTTTCACCCACGAAAGGTGTGAAACATTTTTGTCTCGGAGGTAAGCTAGCTTCACGGTATATTGGTCCGTTCCAGATTCTGGAGAGGATTGGAGCTGTAGCTGATCACCTAACACTTCCACCGTCGTTGACCGGTATCCACGACGTGTTCCATGTATCTATGCTGAGAGGTTATGTGCCAGACCCCACACACATTCTATCCGAGGTGCCCGTTCCGCTTTAGCCTGACGCTACTTATGAGGAGGTACTTGTATGGATTTTGGGTTTCCGGGAGCGTCAGCTACGGAACAAGACAATCCAGCTAGTCAAGGTCGGATGACAGTATCATTCAGATGCGGAGGCGACCTGGGAGCTCGAGAATATGATTAGAGCACGTCATCCCCACTTGTTTATTTGAGATGTGTACAGTTTGTTTTGTACAGTATCCGTACTGCCTGTCTCCGCTCAGTAGTTTGTGTTGTATGATCGTACCTAGCACATGTGACAACGAAATTTGGGGACCAAATTTTTATTAGTGGGGGAGAATGTAAAAATACGGTGATTCGAGAATTCAGACCAGAAAATTTTTCGTGATTCTTCCGGATAGAGTCTAGGGTTCCGGTCCTACGGGAGGAGCCCAAGGGGTTTTTATTGTAAAAAACTTAAAACTTATCAAGGGTTTCATGAAAGAAAACCTAAAGTGAGGGTCTAGATTGGATTGTTGGAAATTTAGAGGGGCATCTTGTATATAATTCGGAAATTTGAGGACTAGGGTATAATTAAACAGACTTCAGGGACTTAAATGCAAATGTTGCATCACTAATAAAATCCCTAGCCCTTTCGCCTTCGCCCAAAAAGTCGGCGCTGCATGCGAGCCTCTGCGATGCCCTACCCATCCTTGCGACCAGCCTCGCTGACTCGCGCACAAGCATCGCCGACGCCCTTCTTCCTCCTCTTTCCCCTTCTTTGATCCTCCTTGCCGGATCCAGCCGAGATCCAGCCCTCTCCCTAAGCCGACCATCGCCCTCCCTCCACCTACAGCTAGATCGGAGACGCGATAGCCATCGATAGTGAGGGGATTGTCGATCGGCGTTTTCTTCTTGCGTCACCAGCGTGGATCCATCACTCTACCTATGTACGAGCCAGGGGTGGCGATGGAGCAGCCACCGATCGCACGATAGTTGTTGGATGTCCTGCTTCTCATCCCTCGTGTCTTCCATCGTAAACAATGACAATCACACAGAGGTAAGAACTGTTGTTGATGATCTGTGGTGCGATTAGATAGATCGTTTTAGGTTACATGAGTTTGGTTGGAGCTCTTGTAGTATTTGTTAAGAATTTTGGTTTATGCGTTGAGATGGGAATTGGAGTTGTAGTTCTTTGATCGTGGGATGGATGTTGATCTTTGGGTATGATCTTGGATTTTAGTATTGTGATTGAATTGGAGTTTTAGGTTTGATACGGTTTTGAGTTCAGATTATGTGCCATGGGATTTTAGTTTTGATGTCTACTGATCAAATTGGTTCATGCGTGATTGGAGGTGTTGCTATGTTCTGCCGTGAGCTCTTCCTGGTGCTCTGGGTTGATTGGTATTAGGGTGATCTTGGATGGTTTTGTTGGATTGGATCTTGTTTAGGGTTGGGCTAAACCTAAGTTTGAACCCAATCGCAAAAATTTATGCCTATCATCTAATTAACGATAATTAGATGAAAAAGGTGATTAGGCTAATCCTGATACGATTTAGGGATTTGTTTAACTACTTAATAGTTGTGATGATAACTATTTAATATGTCTGCTGATACAGGACACAGAGATGTTGCGGATTATTCAGACAGTGTGCTCTCTTCACTTTTGGATTCCTACATCGGAGGCGGGTATCTCTGACTTTTCTTTTAGATTTGTCACAGATATATATATAATTGATATGCTTGTTTAGCAATAGAGTAATAGATTGTGGCAAGACCCTTATATTTGTTTTGCTGATGTTGTTTGTGCCACAACTGACGTGTGATACCTCTACCTTTAGGACTTAGGTTATGATGCATTACTTACGAACCTTGCATATCATGTTGATATAGGTGGATTAGATAGTGGATGCTGTTTTCACCAGTAGTATGCATCATCGTGTATTGTGCATCACTGTCGATCAGGGGCCCCTTTTGGGTGAGCTAGGTCGGCAGCCATACTGACCTACCCATACGACCACTCATGGGTTAGTGGTTGACGGAGTATTGGGTAGTGTGCTCTGTGCTGCTCCGCTCATTCACTCATGGGTTAGTGAATCGGAGCGTGGTAGCAGACAAATGTCCCTCCTTGAGTTGTCCAGATATCAGGAGATGAGAGGGAGAGGTCTCTCCCCCATTATATACATGGGATAGGGGTAACACTCAGACAGAGATGTCCTCCACAGATGGCCTTAGGCTGATAGAGACATCGCTAGGATAGGCCTTGGAGTAGGGGTGTTACACCGACAGCATTCCGTCTACTCGATCGCTCAGGAGTAGTGATGGTAGAGTATGGACGGCAGTCACATCCCTACGTCGGAGGGTGGCCTCCGCTCAGCTAGAACTAACCATATATATAGAAACTAATTTTATA